>JAPMOR010010049.1:781433-842215 GCA_026543865.1 Argiope aurantia | reverse complement strand
TGTGTGTGTGTGTGTGTGTGTGTGTGTGTGTGTGTGTGTGTGTGTGTTGGCGTTCTACAGGCCAGACCATTCAACCTACAGCTACCAAATTTGGCACGTGTTTACCTTGGAGGCTGGGAATGTGCACCTGGGGGTTATTTTTTCGAATTTTTAATTAGAATTTTATTTATTTAAAAATTAAGCGAAATTTTGGCGTGTTTCTCCTATAACTTCCGAAAATATTACCGCACGAAAAAGATTTTTACATCATGTTAAAGATCAGAAATTTATCTTTTAAATGATACCAGTGTTTTAACCTTAGAATTAAATTTCTATTTTTAATGAATTTTTAAATAAATATTTTAACTATATTTTTCAACAATTTTTTCGTACAAAATAAAAATAAAATTTAAGCTGCACGAGCACGTTTCGCATTCATGGGAAAAAATTAGCTTTTTTCAAAGTGTTGCCATAACATTGATTAAAGCTCCAATTAAAAATAAATTAAATCTTTTTGGAAATGAAATCTTCAAAAATAGAATTTTCGGCACGTGTTTGTAGGTAATGAAACAAATATGAAATATTATTTTTTCTAAAAAATAAATCCAAGAAAAATTATTTTATGATCTTTTACACACTCTATATTATAAATCCAATAAATCAGTTTTATTTTAAGGCAAGTTTTGTTTAATATGAACAGGATATCCATTCAAATCAAGGCCACACAGCTAATTTTTAAAACTTTAGTAAGACGCAGATCTGCTAAAATGGTCTAAATGGAAAATGATTATATTTTATGTAATTTATAAATAAATATAATCATTTTCCGTTATTTATTAGAGCATTTATGATTCAATAAATGCTCTAATAAATAACGAATTTTTAATTTTACATAAAGCTTCTGCTGTGGAAATCACGATTAACAAAATGTTCTTGAAACACTAATATTTTAAATAAAGAGTTAATTTCCAATCAACTACATCAATCACTTAAACTGGCTGATTTATAAAAATTTGAATATCACTATTCAATAAAAAAAGGATAATTTTTTATTTTCCATCGATCGTTTCAAAGAAAATACGCTAATCAGCGCGCAGGTTTCTCAAGATTAATTGGCCTAAGATTATGAAAATGTTGAGTTTTTCTAAATTTTTAACATTCAAAACTTCATAAATAAGTCTTAGTTGATCGTGGAAAATAGGAAGATCCATTTATTTAAAATTTGGTGTGTCCAGAATATTTCTCAATTGTCAACTGTCTTGACTTCTGTTTTACATTTGTTGAGTCTACTCTCTCTTTTCCAAGCTACTCATTTATTAAAAATACATCTCGGATTTCTGATATTAATTCAATGATTAAAGTGCACTTAAACTCTCGCTGCGTAATTCTTTTATCCATATAAGTTCAAAAATTGCGAAACGTATTCTGCCAGACATGCTTTGAGCTTTGAACGCAGCGCTCAAAATACTACAAAACATGCTTGTATATTTTGCAGAACCTTGGGCAACTAAAGCTATCTGTTAATCCATATCTAAATTAAACCAAAAAAATCTTGAACGGGAAAAGAGCGGGCTGCACAGCTAAATAGACGGAAAAAATGCAACTCGCGGAATTCGCGGGTTACGCAAATTTTGCTACTTCTATGTTGCCCATGGAAATCACAGGATACGAAGCGAGAGCGTTAAATAAACAACGTTTTGATCGAAAAACGAAATGAAAATTAGTGGCGGAAATTTGTTCAAGTTTTGGAACTCCATTGAAAAACTTCAAAAGTTTTACAATTGAGAAAACTGATGACTCCACTTTAGATATCTTCAAAGTATCCAGTTTGCTTTTAATCAGATGAATTTAAAAAATAAGAAACATCTGGAAGTCAATAAGGACAAGGTTCTGAGAAAACGGTGAATGGCCCTGTAGTTCTAATCCAAATTCCTGAATCTTCGTAAGTTTTAGAATGTTCAGTTATTCACGTTTTTGAGGTTAACAAATAACGCTCTTTGCTACTTCAAAACTTCATAAACATTTCCGAATAGTAATAATATACTTCGACCATGATTACCCAATTAAGATTAAGATTGCTATAGAAGATTATTCCATGGAATTCCCATCGTGCATATAAAATGACCTTGTGAGTCATTGTGCATCTGCAGAACTTTTTTAACCTCTCACTGGGCAAAAGTCAGCTGGATTCTCGAAGAGAATATCCGGGCGAGGTACATTTCTCACCGCGAACAATCACAAGTTCGAAAAATGAATTTTTTCCTCTCTTTTCGATAGAAATTGGTAAATATGAACACACTTGTCGAGTCATTCATCTAATGTGGAACCCACTTATCTAGATGTTTTTTAAATCCAAGCACATACATGTATTTCTGCACACCTTTATATGTTGCTCCAAAACAATCGGAGTATTACCCAATCGACATCAAGAGCTAAAACTGATGAATTAATTGACCCACTTATCAGGATTCACTTCACATGATATTTTGTTTCTTATTTGATCTTATCACAATTCTTCAACCATTTTCAGACTTTTAAATAAACATCCAACTGTTCTGCCACTGTTGTGAACACTTCATAGACAATTTTTATCACGACTGCAGTTCTGAACCCTCCTTCCTTTTGATGTCCCACTGAGTACACCTCGTATTTGAGAATGAAAAGTTTCAGACATGGTGATTGGTTCTTATCACCTTGTGGATACACGAAAATGTGGGGGTCTGACTCCTTCCACCAATGGTGGGACGTACTTCCTTAGGGAAGGGTTGTACAGTGGTCGGTGACGGACCATGTGACTCAAAGTCAGTTCCCGCCAGTGCAGCTGTGCGCCAGTGTAACAATTGCTCTAGAACGTCTGCAACTATCATTCCTGGCAAAAACTATATTCTTTGCCTTATAAATCAAGGTATTCAGAAGACATTCTTCTTAGTAAATAATACATGAAAGGAAAATAAACAGCACATACTTTGTGTTTTAATAAAATCATTGAAGAAAAAAAATTATTAAATATACTGTACATGTTTTACGAGACTGCAACCCATTTTATTAACAACGGAAATATTTTATCCATTTTTCTTTCAAGATTTAAAAAATGAGAATAAATTTCACAGGATTATTTTACAAGATGACATCAGAAAATTAAGTTATTTTCTAAAACAAAATATTTCCGATATGTCAAATCTCATCAACTAAGAACAGTGCTAGTCGCAAGTTCGATTTTTTTTTTAACTAAATTCAGTTTCTAAATAATCGTTCTTTGGAGCCAAGAACAATTCATGGAAACAGACAGTAAAATGAAACATACTCAGAAGTAAAGAAACAGATGCCTTTAATAAAATAATGTATAGATTTTGAAATCAAAGCAATGCAACATCTCAAAGGTAGGGTAAAAGACAAATAGCATTTGAGTTTATGACCTAGATAAGCAGGCCTATGTGTTTGATTCTTTAAGTGCAAAAAAAATGGAAACTCGTAAATCTGATTGCCGAGTATGTCAAAAAAATAATAATAAATCAGAATTCTTCCCCTTCCTGATATGGTATCTTTTCGTATCTTTGAAATTTATTTCATTTCAGTAATAGTTAATACAAGAATTCTTCAACGTGATTGAATGAAACAGTTTTTGATTCAGAGAGAATTTTTCAGATAAACTTGATGTTTCTGGTATATCTTTTAATTTTTAACTTGATTGATTCTTCTTTGGGAATCGAAAAATCTTTTAAATAAATTAAGGAAGAACAAAATAAGCAAGGAAGACCTTGAATGGAATATGTTTTTATATTCTATAGCAAGATAATATGTATTTGTAAATCTCTTGCAACAAATATACTAATAACAGACATTTAATAACAAACAATGGCTTATATAAATTTTTCTGTATATGAGAATAATGAACGTATCTTTTTAGGACTAAATATGAAAATAAGACCTTGAAATGAAAATGCATTTATATTCTACAGGGAAAATAATATGTACTTGCAAATCTCTTATAACAAGTTTAGAATTAACAGACAATGGCTTATGTAAATTTTTCTGTATGTGAGAAGAATTAAACTATCAATCTTTTATTTGTTTTTTCCTATATCTTCAGAATTAATTGTTTTTGAAAGCTTAAAATTAATTGAATTCTTAGAATGATATGTGAAAATTTCATGTCGTTTCTGTTCACTGTTTCTAAGGAGCTTTTGTAGCAGACAGACGGACAAATAATTATGTTTTCTTTAATACAAAAAATTCAAATAAACAGTAATTAAAAAACCAAATTAAATATAACCTCAGTTAAAACTGACTGCAAATTATTGCCTTTATTTCACTAGAACTTCTGAAATCAGCCTTTTACACAACAGGTAGTTGCCAATTGTTTAACCGAAAAATACATAGTTTTTAAAGCACATTCTTTCATACAAGACACTTAATAGTAACAGGAAGAATGAATATTATTACAGAACGCTACGAATAATAAAATTATGTAAAACTTAGGAATTTTGTAATTGCACATTTTCAGATTACTTACATAAACTAATCACAGTATTTAAAAAAATATTTTACCGAATAAACAGATTTTTTTATAGTTATAGTTTTTTTTATAGTTTTTATAGTTATAGATTTTGTGGAGGCAGGAGGATCTACAGCTAAAATTAATAATAGGTATAAAACCATTTTCATAAACAGACTGCAAAAAACCCAGGGATTTGAATTTCTCAAAAAAAGAAAACTTTACAACAAAAATTTCCAGTGGTAACAAATGTCGGCTTCGTATGAACGAAAATGGATCAGTAATTATAATGAACGCACAGAAAATGGATTATATGTGAATACATCAACGTTCTAGTGATAAAAATGTATAATACAAAATTGTTTCACTTACGGTGTGATACGCATGGAAAATAATCTTTTATTAGCCAACATTAGTTCCCCTGACAGTTTCCACTGCCTGATGTTCCCTATTTATAAGATAATGCATTAGCAAATTTTGATACAATTATTTTTCGGAATCCCTCTCCAGTGCCTTCCACAGTCTGCTTATTAAATTTTATTTTATTACAATTTTCTTGCAGTAAATACCTTCAAACAGGCAAAATTATTTTATGGCCACCCATTCAAACTATGATTGCTAAAATGAAATTTTGAATTTGCTTTACCGCTCACTTCTTGATGTGCTAGAGTTTTGAAACTTTGTATTCTTCTGTGCCTTCAGTGCCATTGCAATATGCAAATATTTTCAGAACTTACTTGTAAGTTGATCGATAAATTTAATTAAATTTAGATTCCATGTGCGTGGCTCCATCTAGAAGAGAATTTGAGAAAATTCGATTTCAAGATTCCATAAAATTTATAAAATTGAATAATGAATTGGTTGAAATATTTTTAAAAGCTTTTAAAAACTATTTCAAAATTGTTTTTGTTAAATTTATTTAAATGCAGCTATTTATTTTGTATATGTAAATCTAGATTATGGATGCCAGTTACTTCTAAGAATAATCACTAAATTCTGATTGAAAACACGTCAGTTCTCAAATCAACTGATCAATTCAAGAAAAGTGTAATAATAACAAATAAAGTCTTTTCCATGCAATTGTCTCATGCAACGTTTAAAAGCTCGTAAACGTGGGGTTTTATTTTTAAAACGATTTATCGAATTAATACATGACTTGACTTTTTATATATAATACTATTTGAATCATAAGAATCAAATTTAAAGTTATACATGCTGTTTTTTATGATTCTGACGTTTGCATATTCAATGATTGCACAAATTTATCATTAACTAATTTTATAAACTATTCGTACATAAGATAAGTATACAAAATAATCACATACATTAAATAAAATCTTTGTGTTATTTTCTCTCTATTATTTCCATTCATTTATATATAATTATTAATATCAAAATAAAACTACGACAAAAAAATCATTGATAGAGCAGTTGTACTAAGAAAGAATAAAAGCACAATGCAAAAAATCTTAAAATGTTTAATTTTCAGCTTTTTTTCCAAAAATATTTTTTTGAGTTTACCTCAAAATAGCATTTTTTCATTTCAAAAAGAGAATAAAGACCTAAAAGCTCAGAAAGTCAAAACAACTGTCATGAAAGAAATTTATATTCTTCTTGAAGCGAAAATGAAAAGGATAATCATTATTCGATTTCATTTATATACAAATTCGAATCAAAAAGAAAAACCAAACAAAAAACATTTCGTCAACGAAAAAAAAAAATTCAAAAAAAAAACTTTTAATTGGAGCATTTCATTTTTTAAGCGTAACTATTTGGAAATCTCTTACATTTGTCATTTCCTTTTTAAAAAAATCTTCAGATGTTATGAAAGTTTATCAATATCTTAGGAAATGAATAAAATTCAGCATATTTGTTTACTGCTATTAATTTCAAAAGAATATAAAATTATGCTGCTTGAACATGCTTTTATTCAATTCGCACAATATTTGTAAAAATTGATTGATTGATTATCTCTCTCTCTCTCTCTCTGTGTGTGTGTGTGTGTGTGTGTGTGTGTGTGTGTGTGTGTGTGTGTGTGTGTGTGTGTGTGTGTGTGTGTGTGTGTGTGTGTGTGTGTGTGTGTGTGTGTCATCATTTCTCGATTTTAAGTTCATATCCTGATTAGTTCTGAAATTTCGCACAGTTGTTAGTTTCTAATGACAACACGATATTTCAATATTTTAGCAGCTTAATTACTGACTGATCAAAATTTAAGTTAAAATAAAATTTTACTCCATGAGAATTGCTAGTTTAGCTTAGTTTAGTTATTTTAACGTCCAGTTTTAAAGCAACACTAGGGCTATTTTGGGACGGACCTCGTAATTTTTAATCACGGTCAGATGACGAGGACAACAGTTACCTGGCACCTCTCTTCAAACTTCCACACCACACCAGTGGAAGGAGTAGATTTTTTTATATTTTAAAATTATTTTCATCTAAACATGACTTTATTTAGTTGGAAATACCATATTAATTATAAATAAATTAGACAATAAACATATTTTAATTGAAAATTCATAGAAAATGTTTTGTAATAGTACTCGACTTTGATCGACTTCAGCTGTTGAAATAGGAAATCTAATCAATAGGCAGGGACACAACTAAAAAAACTTTAAATTTTAACTTCAAAAAACTTTTATAAACTAAAATACAAAATTTAAGATTAAATATTAATATAATGTAATTAAAATTATACTATAATTAAATAGAAAAACTCGATTTTCAATAGTGTTACCTGTAAAATTTCAAAATGTTTCACTCATTTGCATGCATGTGAGAAAATGTTTGTAAAAGATAACTAACAAACCATCATTTTGTTTGGTGATATATAAAAGTAGTATTTCATATATAATTTTTTGGCAAGCACACAGAGAGGGGAAATTAAAATAAATTATAAAATATGTAAAGTAAAAATTTTAAAGTTTTTGAAACCGGACTTAAAAAATTTTTTATCAAAAATATGAACGTTAAAATAAGACGAGCATTACATTAAAATATAAATCAGCTTGGGAGCTGATAGATATATTCTAAGAAAATTTGAATTTAAATCACATTTATAGCATATTTGAATTTTTAATGATATTCATTATTTCTTAGTTCTACCTTAGTATTTCTGGGATAATAGTATTTCTAGTATAATACTAGTACCTTAGAAATACTAATAATATTAGTACCTAGAAATACTAAAACTTTAGTATTTCTAGGCATAGTCTCGGGCTTTTACGATTTTCTTTTGGCACCATATTTTTTTTTTTATTTTAAAAAGTTTATTAACACTAAAAAAAACTTGTTTGTTAAAAAACATTTCTTATTTTTATTATTTTCGATTTTTTAGTGTTAATTATATTTCATAATTCATATACTGAATACAGAGTTCCATACATTATAGAATGTTAAAGTCAGTTTTTATCATGTTCTTAACCAGATGGCGCCACACATAGGAAGTCAATTTCTGATTAAATTTGTGAATAAAATGATAAAAAAAGGCTTGGGGGGATATATTAAAATACTGTAATATCACATAAAACATTTAAATATACAAAATTTCTAAACTTTAGCATTTTAGAAAAGGAGAGAAAATCAATGACAAAATTCTATTTTTACAAACATGAAATAAGTCATGTCAAAGAAGACCATATAATAACTAATGATATAAATAATAATTTAACAAACTTATTCATTGGTTAAAATACTGATATAGAAATTTTAAAGAACATCATTATTTTTATTTGAAGATCAGTCTCATTAATTGCTACCCTTACTATTAATTAAAACTTTTGAGTTCACAATACTAATTTAATAAAACTTAATTGCACACAGTTTTAATTTTTTTAATAACTATTCCCGTGTAAAATAAAATATGCAGCACTTCACAAGTCATTATTTTCGCTCCATACTTCTGATTACCATTATAAAAAAGCTAGCGAACGATAGTTTTTATGTTTGTACATTAATTGGTTTCTCTGAGTATTATATTTTTATAACTAAGCATTTTTAAATTTTGTAGTGTGGACCATAGTTGAGAATTTATTTTTTAAATAGAAATAAAAAGTTCCTATCATCTAAAAACCGAAGTTGACGGATTTATTTTTGAGCTTGTAATGTTTCAAAAGAATTAATTATTATAGCATTAATGATTTATTTTGAAAAACAAAATAATTTTTTCAATTATTCATTTCTTAACATGTGTAGGTGCAATGAAGTTGTTGCTAATTATTTTTCATGCGTAGGCGTTTTATTTGAATAAAAGTAAAACGAGTCAATAAAATGTTTTGAGAGTTCTTGTGAAAAATTAATCTAATATCTTTAAATATATATTTACTATATAGTGGCAACATACTTTACGCACAGTATATTTTTACTGAGCTTCCGTTATGTTAATTCAAAAATTAATCCGAGTTGAGCATCAGTTTACATTGAGTTATTTTTAAATATTGCCCTACAAAACTTTCAAAATAGAAAACATGTGGCTGAAGATGATATAATTAGAAAAATGCATTGTTAAATTTTTCGATTTTAACTGCTTTTAAAATATATAAAAAAAACTTAAATAGCGGTTAGTAACAAAAATGTTCACATGTTTGTTTTGCTCTCAAATAAATTTAATAATTTTTGAGGATACATGATCTATTTTACTATTTTTGCACTATCTTATGTTTTAAAAAGACAAATTTTAACAAATTTAAATAAAGAAAGAAACCAATAATCTGTTTTAGAAGAATAATATTAATTAGTTATGTAAAGTTTTATAGACGCGCCTCGTGCCTGTATCCGTTACAGCTCAGAACAGTTGCATGGGTAGGAAAATGTCACTTATATTAAGGGTTACAAAAAAATTACTGATTTGCACTTTAGGAAATTAAGATTAAAAGAAAATATTTGATTGATTCATTGGAACAAAAAAAATCTAAGGTTTGTTAAATTATAAAATGAGGAAGAAAACAAAGCCAAAAAACACAGAAAAACATGAGATTCTTCGTGCCTTTTGCGCTGAAATAAAACTTCGGATTTAAAATCTAGGCCTGTGGTTTCTCCCAAAATATTCTCGCAAATTCTCTAATAAAATGTGTTATCTATCCACCTCCACAAGAAACAGTGGTTAACCTTAAAAAGCCTCAACCTGGTGAAAACAAAATTAATCTCCACAAAAAACTTTGGGTAAGGGCAGAAAACCTTAACCAGGTTAAAAAAAAAAAAAAAATCTTAGCACCTTGATTTCCTGGTATGGCATTGCCGAACAATAGTTTCGAAATATAGATCTTTGATATGAATCTAGCTTACGGTCTTAAGCGATTAATTGCTGGCATGTGATTAATGCCTAGGTATCCAAGAACCTAATATATATTTTTGAACACGTTTTTCCCGAAAATTAAGAAAAATTTGACAAAACGCAGATCAAGTACCAGATTTTCTTTTTTTCATTACATTTTTAATTTCCTTTTACGTGCATACGAAAGTACTGACCGACATACGGTTCACTCTTAGCCAGATTTTATTCAAAATTTGATCAGAATCTGCAATTCAGATGCTAAATTTTATCTATCATGCTCTTTACATTTTGTAGTTATCGTGTTCACTTGTATTTATACAGAAAGACTTCCTCTGAGTTCTGCCTCACAGGTTTCCCTTAAAATTTAAAGAAAAGCGGCAAAATGGAGATCTGAAACATGGTAGTACAAAACAAAATTTCAAATTCGAATTCGTTGATGATACTTTCTCTTTATATACTTCGTAAACTAGTAAGTAAGAAGTGTATAATACATTAAAATCGAAATAAAGGAAGATCATAACAAAAAAACACAAAGCGATAAAAATTATTAATGTGTGTACAAAAACATAAATTATAATCAAAAGGATAAGGATCAAACTCATTTTAAGAATACGTCATTCAGGACAAATGATAGCAAAAACAGCTGTTCCGTTCATATTCGTGTCTCTAATAAACGAGTAAATAAAAATCACAGGGCTATAGGTAATAGAGGGTTCAGTTTCAGAGCTCATATACCCAAAAAGTAAACACAATAAAAAAGAAAAAAAAGTTCTGTTGAGGTTGTTCAATTCCATTACGTTGTTGTTGTTGTTGTTTTCCAAGAAAAGTAAAGATTCAAACTCTTGAAAATATTGAATAATTTAGTATCCTACCTCCGTAGAGAATAAATTATTATTTATTTAACCTGCAAGATTCCTCATAAATATTCTCGCATATTCTATAGTAAAGATTCTATCCATCTTCTCCCGCATATAATTATAGATCTTGGTCAAGCCATGAATGCAGTAAGGGCTCGGATTTTTATTTTCAATCAAGAAAGTTTTATTCTTTGTAATATAGTGTAAAACCTGTGCTTGTGTATTAATGACACGCCATTGGCGAACAATAGTCACGAAAGATCTATCTTTTCCTCGAATCCATCGTTTTCACACAAACTAGTGCGTGATTTTCGGCCATTTTTTGAATATTTATCGCTGACATGTGGTTAATATACAAGTATTAGAAAATCGAGTATGATTTTGAACACCTTATTTATGATTAAAAGAAACAAAATCTGATATAGAAATACAGTTGCAGTCACAAGATCAATTTCATTAATTTGCCTTTATATTTTTAATTATGGCATTTGTATGCATGCAAAAGACAGACGGTCAACATCGTGACGAATTTGATTCCAAATTTCATACGGATCAACTTTTAGATGCTTAACCCATGCACTATATTTTATCTATCTACATTTTCTAGTTAACGTTTTCACAAGTACTCAAGCCGTCGTAATTCAGTCTTTGAAATGATTTTGTTCGAAATTTGAAAGATATCCGTGAATTTAGTATAAACTAAATATAACAAAATCTATAAATCATCTAGATCGAAGTGATTTTGAGTTTCGATTTCACAGATTGATAGACAGACATAATTCCAAAATTTAATTTTTCATAGTCTGCTGAAACGTCGAGAATAGTCAAAATCTGGAGCTCGAACTTTTTATCGAAAAAAATACATTCTCTTTGTGTAATAAGTATATTTTGTATACTTACTATTTTTGAAATCTCTATATCATAGAATGCATTTTGTTATATAACAAAAAAGAATCTTTTTTATTATACAAATAAATACACTTTCCGATATTTAACTAATTAAAATAGTAAAATTATTCCAATATAACGGGACGTTGTGTATTATGACAAAAAACATATATTACCTCCAGTTCTCATAAGCACGATGTACAGTTCTATAATATCAGTAATAAAAAAATTAGTATTTTCACTTTTTTATTAAAAAAAACAAATAACCTCTTATTTTTATTAATATAGCAAAGCTGCTTTTTTTAATAAAATTTGCAACTCTCAAGCAATAGACTCAATTACAAATTAGATACATGTTTGGACTTGAATACATTTGACTGGTGTTGCATGCTTCGTATTATACAGTTTCTCATCATGTGGAACGTATTTCAAACATTGCAGAGTAGTCCATCGAATACTAATTTTTCTTTTTATCTTTTTTTTTTTGAAATTACAAATACGATTCCTATTTTTTAAAAATTCGGCGTTAAAGAAAAGACATTACTAATGTCATATTTTCCCCAAAAGCATTTCCCATAATATTTGATGCTCAAAATACAAATTTTAATTAACGTGAATAGATAAAACCTAATCCTCGTAGGTGTAGAATATATTGTAACTAATGAATATAATATCGTACCATGCACTTGGCTTTAAAAAGAAAGAAATATATTAGTATTTTTTTTTTTATCTGGAAAAAGAAATAAAATATTTTCTTTCTTCTTAAATTTTGGAAGTAAGAAAAATCGTTTGAATTATGAAAAAGGCAATGTTTGATTTTTTTTATTTTTTAATATATCTGTAAAAAAATTTATTTTGAAAGACTGGATAGTGGTTAATATAAATCATAGAAAAATCACATATAATTGATGCAACACACGACAGTTTATAAAATATTACTTTAAAAATCCATTTGTACAAAATAACTAACAGCAAAACGCTTAACATTATTCCTAAAATAACTTTTAGAATATAAAACATTTATTTTGAAAGACCTGTTAGGGGTTCATATAAATCATAGGAAAATCACATTTAAATAATACAACATATGACAGTTTATAACATATTATTTTAAAAATCTATTCGTAAAGAATAGCTAACAGAAAATCGTGTTTGGTCTACCATTATTTTCAAAAATATTTAAGATTCTACTTTTTTATTTATTTTACTTATATTTGTAATTTTTTGTAACATCCAATGCCTTTCTCATATGAATGAAGCACAACTTTTATTTTTTCCAAAGCACTGCTGATAAAACAGTTCTTTTTTTATTTATTTATTATTTTAGGATAATTCTTTCCAAAATCTCATTTTTTTCCTAAGTTGCATTTATTTAGAATATTCCAAATCATGTATCTAATATTTTTAAGCTTTCTGGCCTCACAATTATTTTGTTTTAACAGTTTTCCGATCAGAAAAATCAACTTTTGGTACGAATTAACCAAATCTTTTGTATGTAATTAATTCTCTAAAATCTTAAGAATATTTTTCAGTGTCATTTTAAGAAAGCAGGCATAAAAACACAAATAATATGTTTTTGAACTAAGTGCATGGGAAAAAGTGGATAGAGAGTTAATATGGATGCAAAATTCTAGAAACTCCTCAGGCTTTGAATTCATAAAATTAAAACACGATAAAAATATTAGTTTAATAATCAATCATCTAATTTCAGTTATCGAGGTGTTGTTGTGGCTTATGGCACATTACAAACCCACTGACAGTTATCTGTCCGCTATTTAAGCTAAGTGAGCGTCTCTTGTTCAATTATCAATCATTCTTTTTTATTAACTGTCTCATTATTTTATTCCTAAAAATTATCCCTTTAAATACAATAAACTCTTCAGTTTTCCTAAAAAACTATTAGGAAAATGTTATGGGTAAAAAATGTCCTATATAAAACCAAAAATGAATTTCATTCATCAAATAATAGTTCTTCATCCTTACAAAACTTCAGTTATTTTTCAGCGAAATAATATGACGAATATTATAAGCTGTGATATTTTTGTGGGGGGAAAAAAAGCATGCTGTAGATGAGAATTGCGATAATACCGATCATACAGTTTTCGCTTCAACTCCCCTAGGAGGATGTAAATCTTGGCTTCGCTGATCGAAACAGAACAACGCAAACAATCGTTGTGGGGAAAATACCTGCGAGCTAGTCTTTCTGGACAGAAATAACACCTGCTCCTCTACCCAGCAGGACGAGCAGTCATTTTGAATTCGGCTTCCGTTTTCACTTTTACTATGGTTCTAGAATAGCCAAAAGGGAACCCTTTCGTTGATCGTGTGTCTCCGTTTTCTTAGAAGAAAACAATTCGGGAGTAATCTGCCGGATAGTATTCCACTGGCCCTGTCACAAAAAATGAATTGACCCTCAAAGTTATTGAGTGAATTCGGCTTTGTGTTCTTCAGATGTTTGATTTCATTGAGTCAATGGGTACCATTGTCGTTCTCCAGAACTATTTTGTTCCAGAAATAATAAAAGTGAATTTTCTTCGTGAAAATCAATCTGAGAAGTTATTTCTTTCTAGGAAAAACTTGTGTCTGGAAAGCTGTCCAAATAATAACAGAAGTGAAGAATAGAATTTTTTAAATCAAAAAAGCTTTGATTTAGAAAATTCTATTCTTCAGAAAGAATTGCTATCAGAGTTGGAAAAAGCTTTGTGAAAATTAGTGAAATGAGGACTTGTAAAAGTTAAGGTGACGGTTGACTTTACTAGGCAAATTTGCGAATTATTCACTTAGAGTTATGAAATTTTTATGCATATGTTTTAAATTATAAATATATAAAATTTCTTTTTAAAAAACTTTTTAAAGCAAAAAAATTTATTTTAAAAAAATTAAAAGATATATATATATATTTTTTAAATTTCAAAATATTCCAGGTGATTTAATTTTTTAAATTTTTTTTTATTATTTTTTCCTTATTATTTAATATAGATTACTTTAGAATAAAACTATGTATGATTTTGTAATTTCAATTGAATTTTAATTTTGTAGTTTCAATTAAATTTTGTAATTCCACTTGCTAATTTTTTAGAAATATTTTTATGCACACTTACTGAATTTTCATAAGAATTTTACGTTTATAAAAATTGACTTTTAACTATCTAAAAAGACCCGAAATATAAAATGCATACCATATTTTCTTTTAATGTGTAACCAAAATCTTTATTATCAGTTCTATTAATTTCTTCAAAATTTAAGACACCTGGAACATTTTAAAGATATTTAAATCTAATTACAATATCATTTTGAGGAAAATGGTTAAAATCTTCTTTTTTTGTCTCTAGGGGTTCGAAAGATTAATTTTATTGAACGATATATCTCATAACACTATTTTAGTTGAATATAAACATATATTTTAGTAAGGAAGTGATAAAAATAAAATTTCATGTTTCTGACAATTTTTGCTTATTTCAAAAGTCCACTGTCTCCTTAAATAATTTCACGATCTACAAATAAGGGGAAATATAATCTTAATCATTTTAGCATTTTGAAAGCTGATGCCTCAAAAATTGAATTTCTTATTTGTGAAAGCGTTGAAAAAATCAATTATGTTTGAACAAAATAATAATGGTTTCAATATGTGCAATAAAAAAAAGAAGGAATAAATACCTCATGTTTTTTTTCCGAGAAAAATTATGTCTAAGAAGATGCCCAAATGTTATCAAAATCGAATTATACAATTTTGAATCTTGTGAAAGAAACTATTTTTACTTTACTAACAAAAATCTAAAAAAAGTAGTCACATATAAATTAAATGCAGAATCTGAAAGTAGTGAGGAGAATATTGATCATTTAACTTTTTTTTTTCAAAAATTCATGTCTGAAAGGCTTTTTAAATAAAGTAAAAATGAATGATCCAGTCTTGAATGCTATGAATAAGGCTGTTATTGCTATTAGTAAAAGCTTTAAGAAAATTAGTCACGTTAAGGTTTATAAGAATTAAGTTTGTTCAGAATAAGTGAATAGTGAGAAGAATATATAATGTCGTTAATTAGAATATGTCTGGAAATATCCATAATTCTAATGACGACTTTGTTTAATCAAAACTTGAAGAATTCATTTTGAAACTAAACCCTTTGGTGTGAAGTTAATTTAACTGAGATGTAGTAATGATCACTTCATAGGCCAAATATTAAATTTCTTTTATTTTGTGATTAAAAAATTAGTTCTCTTTTAAGAGCACTTTATATTTTTAGATGTTTAAATAAAACATTCCAAGTAAATAGTTATGCAATTAACTAAATAATGAATTCTATACAAATTATACGAAAAAAGTAATTAGGAGGAAACATTGATTTTGCTTTCATTTAACATTGCTTAAATGAAATACATTTATAAAAATAAAAATATCTATGAAATATAATAGGATCGTTAAATGAAATGTGCTGAAAATGTTTGATGTGAAATGAAATATATTTATAAAAATCAAAATATAATGTAAATGTAATATAATTTGAATCTTGCATAATATTAGATTTGAATCTTGCGTCAATATTAGATTCATTTTAATAACTTTATATAAGTAAGAGTTTTATAATGTATTTAAGTATTTTAAAATAAACTTTTCTTGTTAATTGTAAAACGCAGCATCATTAAAAACGAAATATGTAATTCTTATGCATATTTTTGAAAGAAAGCGTATTTGTAAAAGAAAATGAGAAAATCTTTTGATTCAGTTGCTAATGATTAAAAACTACCAGACATTAATAATATTGTAGAAAGATTTTGTATTACTCTTTACAAATATTATTGTCTCTATTTAATTTTTTAAAAAATCTAAGATATTTTTTTCTAAGATTCAGAACGGCAAAAACTGTTCATGATTCCTTAATGTTATCTAGAAATTTCAGTTTCTCAAGTTTTAGTTTATCAAGAAATTTTAGTTTCACAAAAATTCTTCCAAAAATTCTAACTGAATAACGAATTGTATTGTCTAAGTTATCTTAACTTCTTTAAATCAAAATCTGCAGGATAATCCATTGAGGATAATCCATTCATCCATCCATTGAGGATCCATCCATTGAGGATAATCCATCTGCAGGATAATCCATTCATCTAACATACTGTTTTGAGTATGAGTTTGAAATTTGGAGGTAAAAAAATACGTCTACATGAATATTTTAATAAACGCATGAAATCCAACCGGAATCATGCAACGTGCAAAGTAACTGAAACTTCCAACTCAAATCTTCCTGTAAGAAACTCAGAAACTGATTCCAGAATCATAATTGTTCTTGATAAATATGAATTATTTTTATTCATTCGATATCGTGTGTTTAAAAGCAGTAATATAAATGTATACTAAGTAAAAAAGTGTCTTTTGAATAATAATAATTAAGTAATGAAGAATAAGTAAAAATCTCTTTGTAATTTCAATGAGTGGCAATGGCTTAATACCAAGGTCTCGAGATAAGAGGGTTACAGGGTCGAAACTCGATCTCTTCCTACCCCGAATCACATTAGATTCATCAACCAAATATCTCGTGATTATGAATTGCTTCCATTATACCCCATATTTTAAATGTACAAAAAAAATGTAAAATAGTTGTTTTCGTTCTGTTGTGTTCGCTCTATTGGTTTGGAAAATCTAGTGCACGTAAGTTCGGATGTTAAGGACCAAATGCTTTTCGGCTGTTGTAGTGAACTGGTTACTAGCTCAGGTGTCGTCTTAGTCATCCTACCAGGATTCAAGACTGCTAGTCCCCCTCAAAATAGTCCTTGAGTTCCTTTAGAATGGGACTTAAATATAGCTAAACTGTTTATTCTTAATCAAATCTGACTGCAGTTGCTCCATCTGATAGAATTACTTACTCGCTGGAGAAGTCATATCACTGACTCTCCGACCTGCCCGAAGGCCCACGGATAACGAAAACTGAATGACCGGACCTCCGCAACAGCAATACTGGCGGAAACTGTGGTTGTCCTAGGGTCATCACCGGCCACGGTAAAACCCTTCCCGAAGGAAGTACGTCCCGTCATCGATGAGAGGAGCCAGATCTCCCACCTTTTTTTGTACCCTCCAGGGTGGCGAGATCCAACCACCATATCGGAAGCATCTCATCCTCATTTCGAGGTGTCCCCCCGGAGATTTCCTCGCTGGAGAAATTACACATATGAATGAAGATAAATTCTTTATAGTTTGAAAAACAGAAATTTCTCCAGGGAATGGAAAAGAAATTTCCAGTCTTCACAAATCATTAGAAGTTGAGATCAGCAATTCCATTCAATCACCCATGGCGTTAGTTGCCTATTCTTTTCTTACCTTATTATTAATCAATACAGTTATGAAACATGGATGGTAAAAAAAGTCTATAACATTATATGTAGAACGATTATAAGCTAGAGAGAATAGTTCTAGTATTATAATAGAGAGAATAATTGTAGAGAATAGAGAGAATAATTGTAATGTATTAAGCCATGCATTCGTGATCACTCCACACCACACCAATGGAATAAAATAGCATTCCAAGATCTTTCAGCATTACGAAAAGCTACTCAGATTTTGAATAACGTAGATCGGTATGTTAGACCCGATTCGGGGTATTTTCTCGCAGTCCAATCTCTCCCAGCTCTTTGGATTGAGCACTTAGTGAATCCTAATGATGGAGGGGGCTTTCAGTGTAGTCTAACAAGGCAGAGTACATTAGGAGGCTTTAAATGAAACTAGCATGAGATTATAGTGAATTACAGACATAAATGGATGTGCGAAAAAAGAGATGGAGTGGATCATGGATGATCGGTCTAAATGATTGGGTGAAAAAGGAAATGATATGGATATTGAATGATCGACTTAAATGGATGGGTGAAAAAAGGAATGGCGTGGAATGGGAAGTCAATTTATGACCCACCTAAATGGCTGGGCGAGAAAAAGGGTGCAAATACTGAATCGTAAATGATTTTTCTAAATGAATGGCTGAAGAAAGGAAAGGTGTGGAAATTGAATTATGAACTTAAATGAATGGGCTAAAAACAGCATGGCATGGAATGGAATGATCGTTTAAATGAATGGGCGAAAAACGGAATGGCGCAAAATCGAATGGCAATGAATTAACGGCCTAAATGGATGGGCGAAAAAAAAGAAGAAATGACATGAAGGAGAGTAATCCTGAAAGACCGGCAATATTGCCACTCTATTCTCTGAAAAATATCTGCGCCGACATAAAATATCTGTATTACCTATCAAAAAAAATATTTAAAAAATTAATAGCTCATGATAAATAAAACTGAAATTACTCAATCAACTGTCTAAGATTCTAATAATTTAATAACAATAATAAATAAAATAGTTATAATAATTTAATAATAATAATAAATAAAATAATTATGATAAAAGTACTAATAATAATAAATAAAATAATTATAATAATTTAATAATATTTCTTATTTAATAATTAATAATAATAATAATAATTTAATAAACAAATTCTATGGAGTAGTAATTTTATATGATATTTGTTCTTTCAGTAAGGAAAGAATTACATTATTATAAAACTAAAATTTTCAACATTTGGCCAAAAAATTATAATAGCTTTATGATACAGCATTTGTGACAAAAAAAAGAAACCACTCTATTAGCACAGTATATGTTCTATCAGTTAAGAAAAAATTACATTATAATAAAATTCAAATTTTTGATCGAAAACGATAAAAACTTCATAGTACAGCGTCTGTAACATCACACTCAAAAAATGAAATTGGATAGATATAGCATCTGTAATACAAATAAAGATTATTTATAACAAAATCAAACTATTTAATTATTTATAAAAAAATCAATAAGACTGTACAACTATGCTTTACTCAAGGCTTCATTCTTACTTAAGCCTAGAACTTCTCACTGAATTACGTACTAGTTTTTGTTGAATAATTATTTCAAAGATATTATTCTGCATTTTTTTTTTATTTTAAATAATTTACCGAAATTATTTTTTTCCGACTAGTATGCTCCACAAAATATGAATAAATGAAATTCAAAAATTTCCTGCCACTGTTTCTGCTACACAAAATCAAAAGGTTTTGGATCGAAGTTGTTTTAAGCCGAAAAATAAAAACATAATTAAACAAAGCTAGAAAAAGGTGGGAAATAGTAGGGCACAAAGGCATACCGAATCCTTTGGAACCCCACCAGCATTCACAAATTACAAAGTGAAGTAGATTTTATCTGAAAGTAGCAAAGCTTCAAAGAGAAGTTTTTGCTCGAGAACAAAAAGGAATGGTTTCTTGAGAATGAAAGAGCAGTATGTGACAAAAGAAAGGGACTGCAATCATTCTTTGGAACGAGATTGGATAAGATATTAATCCGGAAGTAAAATGAAACTAAATCTTTCATACTGAATTTCAATAACTTATTTATTTGTTTTATCGGAATTCAGATTATTTATATGCATGGAAAGAAAGAAAAGAAATGATTGAAGTAAGAATATATTTTTTTTCGATTGATAGTTATGTTCCGTTCGCTTTTATTAATAAAATGAATAGGCCTTTCTTGTTGATTAAAACATATGCTATTTTTTTCAAATAAAAATAATGAATCTTTTATAGAAACCAATATGAGTATTGTAGCAGTCTGTATTTCTGCATCAAGCAGATGTTTCCAAATAAAAAAATGTATCTTTTAAATAAGTTCAACAAAACATTTTAAATCTCATTTTTATAAGTGCACAAAAAATAATAACATTTTACTTCAATAAGTATCTATTTTTGTTCTTGCATTTGTAACTCATTATTAGAAACATTATGGAATCTTGAAACATTTCCTGTAATTCGCTTTTAGACGTCGCCGCACATAAAGAATCAAAAATTAATTTAATTAATCGATTAGCTTATAATTCCAGAAGTTTCAAAATAATGTTCTGTCATCGAGAATACAAAACTGCGCAAAATTTAAAAACTTAAACACATAAGTAAGTGCATGAAAAATGGATTGTAAAATTTTATCTTTACAAATATGAAGCAAATCTAATTGTGTAAAGAATCAATCCAAACATTTTTTCCGCACTCAAATATACAAAACATTCATGAAAAAAATGTAAAAACGCATTCTGGAAAACTAGAAAACATTTAAATCAGAAATTGGAAAGAAAGAACTTTAAAAGCTGTCAAACTATTAATTGTATAACTTCCCCCTCCAAAAAAAAATGTAAATTCTTTCTCTAAAACTTCTAAATCTAAAATATATTGAATTTTCTTTATCTTTAATATGTGAATAAATAATAGAGATTTACGTTAGGATTCTAACTCAAAAATTACTCTATCTTGCTAAAAGAAACTTTTTTACTAAAAGTACATCAAGCAGATGCCATTTTGTAAATTAACCATTTCCTTACGAATACATATAAATGCCATAATATTATTAAATCTTTTGAATTATAATTTCCCCATGAAAGCAATCTGTTCTCTGCTCTAATCACCCTGTAGATAATTCTACCATTCTTTCCATTCACATTAACCCACGTAAAATGATCAATCCTAGTTAATGTCGAAAGACAAGAATAAATCATTCTAACTACAAAAAAGAACCAATTTCTTTTTCATACTCTTGTTGTTCTCAACAGCCTATTATTTAAATATAAATTTTTTGTGGTGAAATGAGAGCTATTGAAAATAAGCTGCGATTTTTTCAAAGATAATTCACTGATAAACACAGCAATACGGAACTTACATTTCCCGCTCAGATGAATTCTTTTATTATATTTTCACATACCGCTATCATGACGAATGGCATGCGTCAATTACTTTTTCGTGCAGTCTTGCATAGATTTCGAATCTTTAATGAATTTATAATTTACCCCCTTTCTATTACAAACCTTATATAAGAGAAATATAATTAAGGGTCTAGAGTTTGCTCATGGATATTTAAATATATGCTTAACTCATGTAATTAAATAATCCTTTCTTTAATCGAGCTATAATTGCTATTTTTCTCACTCATATTAATTAAATTTGTATATCGTAAATATTTTCCTTGTTTCAAATATACTAGAACTATATCTAAATAAATAAAATATAGTTAATCATTAATGTTATACCGAAAGACAGAAATGTTCATGTTTCGAAGTTCATCATGTTGCATGCATATATTCTATGATATTGCATGAAACATGATGGACTCTATGACAGCATACATATGCGAAGAATCCAATACTTAAAAAGTACTTTTTTATGAGCTGAAAAAGGGATTTTACCTTCCTTAGTCTCCCATCAGGACCAATTATTATGTATCAAAAAGCATTTCAAACCTTTTTTTTTAATGTTCTGTATGCTTGTTGTATAATTTACATCGTATATTTGACTTTCTAAGAATAAGGAGTTGAAAAAATTAACTTTTTATCTCTGGTGGTTTTGAAAAGGTACTATAAATGTAAAAATACTACAATAAATGTCAAACACAAAAATCATATTAAGTAAATATCATGTTATATAATATATTGCATGTTGTTGAAATACCAATAACTTCTTATTAACTTCAGATAAATACAAAAAAAAATCCTATTAAGCTTTTTTTCTTCACTTCTAAATTATTGTTTCTTCTATGACGCACTCCCCATATTCTGTTCTTATTTTACCTCTGAAACATGACATTGAGGCAGAATATTATGTTGAAGCTTTTACCTTTGGTACTTTTGGAATAGCTTAATAGATATAGAAATAATACCATTAATCTAAAAGGCAAAAATCATATTAAGTATATTTTATATAATACGAACATAATGCTGTTATGATATAATTATATATTCAGACTTCCTTCATTATTAATATGACTGGTAACTCGCTCAACATGTTTACCCTAATTAAATTTCACTTTATTAAAAGTATTATTGAATTCGTTCTATATCAAAAGGCCCCGGTGGCCTGGTGGTAAGCTTCCGGTATCGGAGGGTTTTCAGATTCAAGGGGCCAAAACCTTCTCTCCTAGTTTGGTGCTGAAGCTTGGGGAGAGGGTGTCAGATCGGATATCGTCCTCGTCGTCTGATTGCGGTTCAAAATTACGAGGTCCGTCCCAATAACCTAATGTTGCTTTAAAAAACAGGGTGTTAATGTAACCGAGCTGAACTTCTTTATCAAATTGTTTGCTGATTATTTATTATATGTTCCTTTCAAAATATTAAATATAAATACATACTACTTTTCTAGTCTAAAATTTTGGGTTTTCTCTTGCTACCCTTAATTTCAACCAATTTTCTTGTAATTCTATGTGAATAAGTAATATGGATAAGCTGTTCGCTTCTGATGAAAAGGCTTTTTTAATATATTCGTAATTTTCAAATTAACCAAACTCCACAGCAATAAAATATCTAAGTATGAAGCTTATATAAAGAATTAAATGCAAAAAAATATCTAGTATTCTTCTCGAAAAGTCATGTAAAATTCTTATAGAAACCGAATGCGATTTAGAAAAATTCTTCACCGAGAACATTTGACAAGCAGTCATACAACATTTCAATAAATGTCAAAATATTCAAGACTTTCATAAAATGGATGTGGAGTAAACAACTCAAAATTCATGAGGATTTCAATGGAAAACATTCAATCCATACTACAGCTTGTTCCTCAATAATTTTGATGGTTCCTACTGCTCCTAATTGTGAGAACTAAAGCTGATTATCCTAGACTGAGTGAATTTGGAAGAGATGTTATTAATATGCATTAATTTAAAAGATTTGTATGTGAACACGACATGTTTGCATTAATATCGCTGAGGATAAATTCATGCATTGCTGTCAGAAGTATTCTGTGCCATATTTATTAATAGAAAATCCAAATTTACGTGGTGGAGCTATCATGACAAAAGAAATAATAAAGCTTCCGCTTCTCTAAATCGTTCAATGTAAGTGTTAGAGCTGTTTTTTCGGTTAATTTCGAAAATGCAACAAACTTTCGCTGATGAATATACACTGTTTTCATTATAATCATGGGCCAATAACTAATTCCTATGTCGTTAGATATATGCAAATCGTTCCAAAATGATAAATATTCAGAATTGTGTAAAAAATTATATTTTGTGTTATTCCAGACAATAAATGTACTGCTAAAATTTACGAAATCTAAATCTTTACACAGTTTCTCAGTCCTATCAATCATATTTATTAAAACATTTTAGGTCCAATATAATTTTTAATTTTTAAAAAAGTTTTCTTCTTCTGCGATCAAAACTGACTGAGTTATAAAGCTTAGAAATTCATTACTTTGGAGTGGACAAATTCGGTTTCGAGGAAAAGGAGTCCGTTGATTGGATGATTTTCTTTGAGAGAGCCGTTAAAATGGTCCAAAACAGTGATACTCAATACTTTATAACTCAGTCAGTTTGGGTCACAGGAAAGATAAACATTTTTTTAATTTTTAATTTTATTATGTCAAGATTATTTTATTATATAATAACCGCCTTTGGAGACCAGCCGGTTCGCCATTATTACCGATCGCTACAATTTTCAATTAAATTTTTTAAGTAACTGGTCTCTTAATAGATTCTCAGACAAAACATTTTTAATCTTCAAATTTTGATAGTCATACCAAACATATACTGTTGTTTAGATCGTTTCGTTCAATTTACTATATATATTTTGCTAATTTGTTGTCATTTCCGGTAAAACTTTAATTTAAAGTGGAAATGATGAAATTGCAATTAATATAAAGATATTTTTTAATAAAACCAAGCGTTTTATTTTATTTATAATCTTTATTGTTATTTATTTATTATTATTATTATTGAATATGAGTATTGCAAACAGAATCGCTCGGTATTTAAGTCTTATGTGAACTACAAAATATTTTTCATAATTTATGTAATATCTCAAACAATAAGTCAACAAAAATTTCTCAGCTTCAGCATAAAATTCAGTTTTTAGTTTTTCTTTCAAAAGGATTGAAATGAAATCAATAATATTAATTTGTTCCGGCCTATAAATATATTTCAAAAATTATGAAGTCTAAATTTAATGCAGTAAGGTATCATATTCTGAGAAATATTCTGGACACACCAAATTTTAAATAAATGAATGAATGTTTCTATTTTCCACGATCAACTAAGACTTTTTTATGAAGTTTTGAATGTTAAAAATTTAGAAAAACTCAACATTTTCATAATCTTAGGCCAATTAATCTTGAGAAACCTGCGCGCTGATTGGTGTATTTTCTTTGAAACGATCGATGGAAAATCTAAAATTATCCTTTTTTTATTGAATAGTGATATTCAAACTTTCATAAATCAGTCAGTTTAAGTGATTGATTTAGTTGATTGGAAATTAACTCTTTTTATTTAAAATATTAGTGTTTCAAGAACATTTTGTTAATCGTGATTTCCACAGCAGAAGCTTTATGTAAAATCAAAAATTTGTTATTTATTAGAGCATTTATTGAATCAAGCTACATAAAATATAATCATTTTCCATTTAGACCATTTTAGCAGATCTGTGTCTTACTAAAGGTTTACAAATTAGCTGTGTGGCCTTGATTTGAATGGATATCCTGTTCATATTAAACAAAACTTGCCTTAAAATAAAACTGATTTATTGAATTAATAATATAGAGTGTGTAAAAGATCATAAAATAATTTTTCTTGAATTTATTTTTTAGAAAAAATAATATTTCATATTTGTTTCATTTCCTACAAACACGTGCCGAAAATTCTATTTTTGAAGATTTCATTTCCAAAAAGATTTAATTTATTTTTAATTGGAGCTTTAATCAATGTGATGGCAACACTTTGGAAAAAGCTAATTTTTTCCCATGAATGCGAAACGTGCTCGTGCAGCTTAAATTTTATTTTTATTTTGTATGAAAAAAATTGTTGAAAAATATAATTAAAATATTTATTTAAAAATTCATTAAAAATAGAAATTTAATTTTAAGGTTAAAACATTGGTATCATTAAAAAGTTAAATTTTAGATCTTTAACTTGATGAAAAACTCTTTTTTTATGCGGTAATGTTTTCGGACCTTATAGCAGAAACACGCCAAAATTTTGCTTAATTTTTAAATAAATAAAATTTTAATTAAAAATTCGAAAAAATAACCCCAGGTGCACATTCCCGGCCTCCAAGGTATACACGTGCCAAATTTGGTAGCTGTATTTTGAATGGTCTGGCCTGTAGAGCGCCAACACTCACACACACACACACACATTGAGCTTTATTATAAGTATAGATAGATATAGATGATTAATAGGCCCTCGGAACAGTTTAAAAATTAAAATTTCTGAATGAAACAAAATGAAATATAATTATTTATATTATTTAAATCATTTTTCCAATTCGAGTTGCTTGTCTATCTCTAATAACAGAAATTAACTAGTGCTAACGATTAGAGTGGTACTTTTATAAAAAATGGTAAATTTATTTAAAAAAAAAAGCGCAAATTATAGTGGCAGATTTACAAAAAAAATGGTAAATTTATTTAACAAAAGCGCAAATTATAGTGGCAGACTTATAAAAAATGGTAAATTTATTTTTAAAAAGCACAATTTATAGTGGCAGATTTATAAAAAAAATGGTAAATTCATTTTTAAAAAAGCGCAAATTTTAATGGCAGATTTACAAAAAATGGTAAATTTTTAAAAAACGCACAAATTATAGTGGCAGATTTATAAAAAGTGCATATAATTTTTCCAAAGTTATTTTTTCTCCGGTTTCAGAAATTTTATGAAAATAATTTTTGAAATTTTCGTAATCTTACGTTAAACAATCTATTTCGTTGAACTGAACCAACGCACTTATATTTTTTTCCAATATCTATATATTTTCAAATCTACAAATTACGATCTATTACGAGCGATCTATGAATTAACGAGCACTATATACAAATTAAATCATTCCTTTAAACAGTTAAACTAATATTAATTTACTTCAATTTATTCTTACCAAAAACATAAGGCCAAACAGTACCCTAAAAAAAATATTAAAAAATATCGAAAAAATTTTTCGTATTTTTCAATGGGTCTTAATATTGAGAAGTTTGACTCTAAATTTAAAATCTTATATCTAAATAGCTTTAAAGACATTTGAAGTTTCTTGAGTATTATCAGTCTCATAGTGAGGAGACGTGGTTAGTTTCTTTTTCATTTTGAAGCAATTTTCATTTCTTAAAATTAATTAATATATAATATTTTTGAATAATTCTATTCCTTAAAAAATTATTGTTATATGTCAATACTCAAATCGTTGCTATTAATATTCTACGTTCATTTTCAGTTTTTATTACTACCCAATTAATATGTATAAAAAAGGACCTTTTAGAGGCCATTCTGAGTTTTTGCATAAAGTAGTTGCTTTTTTTTTTATACTTAGAAGCTTTAAGTTTAATATCTTTTATTTTTCTTATTATATTTTTCTATTAACAAAATACCATAATCTAAAAATTCTGTAGTTACTAAGACTCATGATGAATTTAAGAGAGAGCAGACTAATGAAAATAATAGTTCTGAAAATCAGCTTTTTGCAAATAGTAGTTCTAGACTTCGGAATACAAGTAAATAAGAAAATAAAACTGAAATTATCTCTAATTCATTAAACTATATTATTATGAATATCGAAATTAAAATTAGTGAACTGTAAAGTCGCGAAACAAGAAATAACACACGCTATATTACGCTGATTTACAACTGCGAAGAAATTAAAATTTGTTGTGTGCAAAGTTGGATATTTTAATTTTGATTTTTGTTATTGTTATTGTTATTTTATAAAAACATATTGTGTTCAAAACTTCTTTGAAAATATTAAGTTTATATTAAGTCGAATGATCTGTTGTTATCATAACTATTAATATTGATATTGTGCAAAAATATAACAAATTGAATAACAAGAAATGTATTCAATCATTTTGGATTTAAATAGACCTTTGAGGCCATTCTTTAAGATGGGAAGTACAGTACATTTCCGAGTATCCGACCTAATATGGCAGAAGGGCAGTCCGGATAACAAAAACGCTGGATAGGCAGAGTTCTATAAACTAATTTATTTGCCCACCAATACCAGATGACAAAACTTTTATACCAAACATATATCGTGATACGCATTTTCTCTCTTGTTACAGACTACTAAGCTCTCCATTTATCTCAATCCATGTAGAATGTGAACACGGCCTCTGCCCGGTGAATCATAGAAGCAATTGCCGTTAACGTGTCGAGTTAAAATAGAAGATTCTGTACTGGTAGTTTATATATGTTTATATATTGCACTACACGTTTCAAGAATTTATCAGAGAAAAAATAAGTTAAAGGATATAAACTGTTCATATTTTAACATAATTTCTGTAATGCCTAGCTTAAATACAGGAAACATAAACAAAATGTTAAATCGTAGGCCTAATTCTTAAGAAAACTGACACTAGCTGATTTTATTTTTCACTGATAAATAGTTACACAGATATGAAAAGATAACCTTAAGATAAGAGTCAAACTTAGTTTTTAATTTTTGAAAAAATCCTTAATCGATGACTACTTCTGCAACGCCTTGTCTTTTTCATTTAATTACGATAAATGAAAACTAAGTCGGATAGTTGCGAACCAGATACTTGGGAGTGTACTGTAATAATATATTAAAAATCTATCAGTCAATTTATCCATTCAGTATTCATGATTTTTTTATATTTGATAAAAGAATTGCTGAATTTTTTATGACTACATGGTAATAATGGAGATAAATGAAAATGGTGAAACTGATAAGAATCGACATTGTCATTAAAGGGAAACATCGCAGCTCGCAAACAGTAGTTTATGCGAGCTGTTATGATAGAATGAAAAAGCCTGTATACAATGTGGAACAGTTGTTCCGCCAATTACAACGTTCTTCAGGGAAATTTTGTTCAAAATCAAGTACAAACGTCACGTTCAACCTCACGCACAGAAGCACTTTTTGTTAATTCTTATCAAAGCGAATACGGAAAATTAACAGCTGAAGATAGACAAACATTGTTGAGCAAATTATGTGGCCTGAAAGCTTTTAAGCTGCCTTCTGTATTTCAAATTAAGGCACTCCTTATTTTAAGATTTATTTCAAGGTAGTCCTATGAAGTGAAACAAGACTCAAGAGGATTCTAGTAATTGCGTCTTTTCAAAGGGAATATTATATGAAGTTAGTGATTGATGTCCCATTCTGTCTGTAGATCTTTACTCTCAAGGTTTATTTATTAACAAAGTACCTTTCAAAGTATATTTTGGTAGCGAAAATGTTTCAATTGCTTTTTAAAAAGTGCTTTTTTGTTAGGAAAATAAGAAATATCGTAACATAAAATAATGGTTGAGGAAAATTAGTAATTATGTCTACTTGTTAATTTTCGGAACGGTCGTAATTCATCGAAATTACTTGACATTTGGTGACACACTTTTCCTGAGAGCTTCAAGGACAGTTTGTCTCACCATAAAGATTTGTTTCACTAATTATTATGCACCTTTTTATACGAAAATATGAGTGATCAATCTTTTTGGAAGCATTGCTGTTCAGCTGTTGAAATGAAGTCCAATTCGATTTCGTCCTTTTCTGGTTATTTCTGCAGAGCAAGGTTAGCTTTAATAATGAGGTCGATTTCAAGGTTCTATCGAATCAGTAAAATAGATGTAATAAGGAATTTTATCAAAGATTTTCACCATCGATTGCTAGAGGAATTTGTATTCCTTTCTTTCTCCCTCTTCCTCCGGATTTTAGTGAATTTTTAACTAGCATATTTGAAATTCGGAATATACCTTCAAAGAAAATGGAAGCAAAACCAGTTATAGTACTTATAATACGATTTCAGTTTAGCTAATGCTTTATTCTATTTGTTTCTGCAGCGCAATTGGTAGCTTTAATAACGAGATCAATTTCATGGTTCTGTCGAATCACATACAATAAGGAATTTTATTTAATGTTTTCACCATGGATTGCTAGAGGAACATTGATATCTTTCTTTCTCTCTGTTCTTTCACATTGGCCTTAATCGGATTTCAGTGAATTCTTAACTAGTATATTTAAAATTCGGAAAATTCCTTCAAAGGAAATGGTAACAAAACCACTTATAATACTAGACAAAACAAGTCAAAATTTATAATTCTAGATTGTCTTTTAATTCATTTTCTGCTAAACAAGTGAAGAAATATAGTTATGATGGACTGGTGTTAAGTCATTTTCAGACGGCTACATATTCATATATAAATATGTAGCCGTCTAAAACATGTACATACTCAATAGGACATATTCAAAACATATATCCTATATATTCAATAGGATTTGGATTCATTTTCTAAAGTTTTTATGACTAATAATATTAGTTTTGTTTATTAAAGCATCTTACTGCTAATTTTTGCGTAATCCATTCCATCGGCTTAAATACCTATTTACAGGAATCGCTTAAATTCCTATTCCAAATGGGCCGTTTGAAATCCGATTCACATATTTTAACCTGTCAAACTAAATTAGTGAGGTTTAATCTTCCTGTCCGGATTCCTGTAATCTTCTCTACTTAAACCCTCAAATTATCTAACTGGTTCCAACTCACTCATTTATGGTTTAGGTGATGGTAAACTGCTTATGTACATATAGCAAATGGGTCAATTGATATGAAGTATGATTCGTGAGTTTCAATTAGGTTGTCAACTTAAAAACGAAAGGAATTAAATCTTACCTAATGAGCCAATTAAAAATATAACTACTTCTATTGCTTCAAATGTTTGCTCAGAATACTTAAAGGAATTTTTACAAAATTTAGTAAAAAGTACCTGTCAGATTTTCAACTAAAATTATAGCAATGATAATGAGCCCTAATTCACCCTTATCTGGAATAGTTAGAGGTGAAATTATTAAAATAATTTAACAAATTTATCAATTACAAGGTAATTTTCATATTTTAGATTTAAAAAATGCCTGAAAATGTAACTTACAATGTAAGGAAGGTTTGAAAAGAAACTTTCTATGTAATCAATGTGTATTTTTTTAATTTATCAATTATTTCAATTAAATTTGGACAATATTCAATTGCTATAATAATAATAATAATAATTCTTTTCGTATAACATTGTATTTTCCTGTCTCTCATGAAGCATGAAAATAATTCAAATAGAAAAAAATTCTATTTGAATTATTTTTAGTATTTTCGTAATTTATAATTGTTTTTTTTAATATTTTGAACAATATTCTGTCAATAAATAATAAAAATGCAAGCAATGCTACTCGCATAACATTGATGAGTTTCCTGCCTATTGTTGCGAGAATTGTGAGAGGTAGGTTAAGACTTTTCAGTTAATAAGAATTATTAGTTTCAAAAATTATTTTTTATTTTAATTATTTTGCATATTTTAGTCTTTAACTTCTACTTATTTTATTAGAATTTGAACAATATTCCATCAGTAAAATTACAATAATAATTATCATACAAATAAAAATTTTAAACATGCCTCGTTTTTAAAACGGATGAAAAGGATAAACGGGTAAAAGTATAAAATTAATTATCCTAGTCTCATACAGATTTATAACTCCATGCAGATTCCTAACTCGAAGAAACTGTCGTGATAGTTTGTGATTGTGAGTTTTTAAAATTATTATTATATTAAAAAAATATTTAGATCGTTATTCTCTGCTTTTTAATATTATGAGTGCCAAATCACAATCGATTTTAAACTAACTTCCCGACTAGCTAAAGATGTGGAATGGCTAAATATATCAGTAATAAGAGTTTTTAATCGATTGAAAAATTTATAGTGAATAGACAAATATACAGATGGATAAAAGAAAGAATTAAGATTGTATTTTCCTCCACCTTAAATTATGTTTAAAGTTTTCATCCTGTATCTCATCGGAAAGTTATTTTAAAATCGATTGCAAAAGTTGTCCTGAATAGATAGATAGAGCAGAAAGCAAGTTAATAACAATAGTCTTCGTATAATGTTGGTAGTTTTTCTGTCTCTCACAAAGTTCTGATAAGAACTATCTGTACAGTGAGAAAGAATTTAATTTTTATTTTAATTACTTTTCATATTTTATTCTTCAAGTCACAATTCTTTATTAGAATTTTTGAAATATTCCATCATTAAAACAATATTAATTAAAAAATGCAAAGAAATATGTCATATTTTAATTTTTTTAAATACTGAACATTTCTCTTAGCAGGAAATAAAAAGAAACGAAATAATGAATGCATTCTCAGTTTTCTGTAGTGATTTTTATGATTAACAAAAACTTAAGGGTTAACATATAATTAATATCTTTTATTATACGTTATTTATATTTTTATTAATGAAATTTTAATTCTTTCACATTGAAATAATTGATAATTTATTACTGAATCACTGCAATCATGGAGAATGAAAATATTAAAGAATAATCTTTCAACACTAGTGCTGCTATTTCCAAATTTAATTGTAATGGAAAATTTTTACAAAAATTGCATTTTTTTTTATTTATAAAATTATTTTCAGAGAGATGATAAAAACATGACTAATACATAGTAGCGTAGCAAAGGTAAGTAATATTTTGCCCTTGGACTTTAGCAAGTGCATTCGAGACAAGATATAATTTGCCTTACTTTCATCTCATTTTCTTATAAAAGACATAAAATGCACTAATATTCGGTCTCCATGTTGTCCCTTAAAATAGTATTCGAGACATTTACATTTCTTTTCCCCTTTCGCCACTCCTCTACGCCACTGCTAATGCGTTTTGAAAGGATTAAAATAATGGAAATTAACTACAAAATTGAAATTTTAGTACCCTTTTTAATGTATTCAGACTCACTATGAAATTTAAATTGATGGTATGATTATTTTATAATATCACATTTCGCAACATTGATAAAAAAATTATATATTAATTGACAAAACAATCTGAAAAGAAAGCCCGTAGAAAATTAGATAGCATTATTAATTCCCGTTCTTCAATCATTTACATCAGCGATTCTCAACCTGTGGGGCACGTCCCCCTAGGGGGGCGCGAGCACACTAGAAGGGGGCGCGAGAATATCCAAAATGAAATATTATTTAAAAAAATTGATTAACTGACTGAAAGGAAAGCACACATACACATAGAAAACAAAATACATTTCGACATATTTAATAACTTATTGAAGTAAAACAACTTACTAAATCAAAAAATACTAAATTAAAAACAAATTTAATAATTATTAGTGACTTTCTTGGGCCTGTCTAGCAGAGCAAAGTTTTTCGGAAGAAGGCTTAATATTAGAAATAGCCACTCTCAGTTCTGTTTCTATATTTTGTCTTCAAAGAAGTCACAGCAGATAATCCAGTTTCACAAAGGTAGGATGTTGAATGGTAATAGAATGTGAAGTGTCCTTGTTTTTAGTGCAGAAAAATCATCCTTACTCCTGCTCAAATTTCAAATAGTGACTTATTACTAAATTGTCTTTTAGTTTCGCAACTTGTTGTGAAGTCTATAAATTTTTCTTCCTCATCAATTGAGAGTCTTTCGGGTGTCTTATGAAATGTATCCCTAATCCACTCGCTATCAGTTTGTCGTCAGCATGAAAATAATGTTTAAAATTTTTTGCCAGCATGGCTAAATGATTTTAAATGGTTACAAAAACAACTTTTACATGTTCTTCTTCAGCCTTATAAGTTTTAGTACAATCACCACATTTACAAACATTGTTAAGTTTTTTGCTTTAAATTTCTGCTCTACAATTCCAATTTTTTACAAAAAGCAGTAATTTTATCACTCGTATCCAACATATGTGTGTTTGCTCCTTGGAGTTGAAGATTCAAGTTATTTAATTTCTCGAATATGTCGACCAAGTACCTCAATTTCATCACAAATAAACTATCGCAAAAATTCTCGGCCTCTGTTTTCTTGTCTGTTTTCTTCTTCTAAGAAATGGCGATTTCTTCTCTTAATTCATAAACACGTTGCAAAAATTTCCCACGTGATGACCATCTTGCCTCGCAATAAAATAGTAACGCTGAATGTACAGAACCCATGTCTTCACAAAGTGTGGAAAAGATTCTAGATTTCAGGGATCTCCTTTTTATATAATTTACTACGGTTACAACTGTAGTTAACACAATATTCAAACCAGGACTCATTTCTTTCGAAGCCAAAGTTTCTCTGTGGATCATGCAATGTGTGCACTGATGCGATTTTTGTTTTAAAAGTGCTTGTATATCTTGGTATCTTTCGGACATTGAACGGGCACCATAGGTGCATATTCCGACGCAATTTTTTCCATTCTATGTATGCCTCGTTCATAAATTCATTTAAAATAGTAAATAATGCGAGCGCTGATGTTTTGAGTTTTATTGGTTTGCAGAAAAGTAGTTCTTCTCCTACTGGCATATTACCACAAATTCGAACATGGGCAATTAAATGAGCATCTTTATTACTATCTGTTGCTTCGTCAAGCTGTATTGAAAACAATTTGTCACGCAACTTCGAGAAAAGCTGACACTGTACATCTTCAGCTATATCGCCAATTCGATGGGCAACAGTATCATTTGAAAGAGTTATGGACTGCAATTGTTTTGAAAAATTATCTCCAAACATAGTTTCTACAATCTCAATTGCTGCTGGCAAAATAAGCTCTTCATCAATGGTGTGAGGTTTTTCACATCTGGCTATTTTATATGAACTTTGTAAGATACAATTAAAGTTTTTTTTTATTCACAGACAAAGTTTCTTTAAAAAATGATTTTTGCTTGTCATATGATTTTAATTTTAATTCGAAGAATTCTAAGGGTTTGTTGACGCACTCACTATGAAGCGTTTCCGAATGTCGTTTAAGTTTATTAGGTTTCATGCTGTCTGCGGCCAACATTTTTAACAAATGATATGCAAGGGCCTTTCTTCTTCATTTACTTCAGTATTGGTAAACCCAAACTTTAAGTATTCTTCAGAATATTTCCTTGATTTTATTTTCGGAACCACGCTCGTCTGAGCACTTGTTGATGCTTGACTATTATCTAATGCTTGCTTACTTCCGCTTAAAAATTTATTCAAGAATCTGCATAAATCTGCTGCCGTGAGTATTTTATATGGTGAATCGCAATTAACAAGAAAATATATATAACATACAAATTCACGATAGATTCAATAGCGATAATAGGATCGACTCGAATGAGTCTGGCTGGAATTGAAACTTGCGTTATCGAATATTTTCCTTCTTCTTATGAGAAAACATTTGCTCCGCGCATGCTCGAGACGGCATCGGTCGTGTGGATTCCCTTCCACAAACATTCCTATTTTTTTTCACTTTTGTTTTGTCATGCTTCTGTTTTCTTTCTTTTATTACACGAAAAAATGCATTCCCAGTTTCTAAATTTAGCTCACCCCGTCTAGGTTAACTTTCACTGACGAATTTTTCTACTTTCATATTCTTTTAACATTATCTCCCTGTTTGGCTTTCATTTCAAATATAATATTTAAATTTTCTCCGCTTTCATTCGCTTCATCTGTTCACCGTCCGCTTGTCCAAAATGCAAGATGTGGTTTCTCGCCAACGTTAGCTCGCTTTTTCTCTTGTTTTGGCAGTTAGTTAAAAATAATTTAAAAACAGAATACAAAATACTCAATATACATTATTGTTGTATACATTTTATTGTAAGCGGGGGAGGGGGCGCATGATGAAAATTATGATTGAAAACTGGGCCACGAATACTGAAAGGTTGAGAAACGCTGATTTACATAATTAAACTTAATTTCAACACATAATTTATCCCCTCAATCCAAAATCTCATAGAGTCTCTATGGAAATCTTCCTTTTGAATAGAAAGGCTTGTCCGATTTGAATGAAAGGAATTAACTGAAGAGACATAACTAATCTTAGTTAATTAAATATCGCATCGACAAGTTAAACAGATTCGCTCAACATAACTCGACGCCTTTTAACAGAAATCGCAAAATAAATTAGCTTTCATTTGACGAGGGTTCTTAAAATATTAATTAGCTTTCGACATGTATTTGGAGATATTTGGAAACTGTGAATAATTTCCTTATCATTTCTGAAAGAGTTCGGATATTTTTCAATGAAAAATACACTTATCGCCGTAAAATTATGTTTGGAATAAGTTATTTGCCTTAACAAAATTATTTTCAAATATATGATTAACATATAAATAATTCCACCCGAAAGGACGAAAATAATAGGAATTACCTTGAGATTTGAAATTTCGGCTTCCCTTTAAATTAATTAACTATCTCCAAATCAATAGTAAAATTTAAATACCTGCCATGGTTATTTAATTAAATTACATTTGACGATTTGGGTTTAAAGAATAAATTGACAATTTTATAGCAAATCATATTCAGTACTATAAGAAAAGAAACTCAGAAGAGCATTGGATATTATTGTTAATCCCTATTCTCGAATAATTCACATTCTAAAATTCAATTTTATTGAATAATTTGTCATATAAATCCAAAATCTCATTCAGTTTTCACAGAAATCCCTTTTTGAATAGGAAGGCTTGTCCAGTTTGAATGAAAGGAATTAACTAAAGAGACACAACTAACGTAGTTAATTAAATATTGCACTAACAGCTTAAGAAGACTCACTCTACATAACCCTACGCAGTTTAACAGAAATCGTGAAATAAATTAGTTTTCATTTCCCAATGGTTCATCACATGTTAATTATCTTTCTGCGTGTATTTCGAAATGTCAGAAAACTACAAGTAATTCCTTATAATTTCAGAAGAATTTGGATATTTTTCGAAATTTAACTTGATATAACTATTTCTTTAAGATTTGCACCTAAATAATTCAAGCTTAATTATATAACGCCTTCGATGAATAAAGTTTATTAAAGGTTGTTTTTAATTAGTGATTTATCCGTGAAAAGATCTAAAACTACTTTAAAGGATATGTGAATATTGCCAATGTATGAATTTATATTGCTTTGACCCACTTTGAAGGAATATTAAATGCACAAAAGAATAATACATCTTATCTGATTCATGTTTCACAAGCTTTACAAATGTATTCTTTTAGGAATAGAGTGGGAGGTTCAAATACCATATCCGTTCTATTATCGCCTACCACGATCACTTCTTGATTATTGCTGGTACCTGATTACCCATTATGTAACCATAAATCTTACCACCTCAGTAATTGTTTGTGGAATCCAGACGTGTCTTTTGTTTTTTCGTTCTCTGAAACATTTTGCTGTTTTTCTTAAGTTTTAAGTTAATAATCATGTTCCCTTACTTGTGGTTTATTCAATAAGATTCAGGAGCTAATGTTATACAATTTGATGTAGTAACAGTGACTTAAGATTATATCGTTTTTTTTTCTTGACTTGCAATCGTGGCCGTCATTTACTTTCATCTAAAAAACCATTTTATTCTAAATTACCCAAAATTTTTGACATATTATTAGAAGAAAGACATTTATCACTACTTAAACATTTAAAAGACATTTGAAATAATAATTTTGTACATGTAAATTCAAAACTTCAAGCTTAGAACTGCTTTAAAAATGATATGTTGTTAATACATTAATTCTCGAAACGAAATTGACTCTCGAAACGAAACTGACTAAATATCTCTAAAATTATGTTCTGGTTTTATAATGATTTTCATACAAACAGATGCATTGGACTTATTTTCAAAGTTTGTCTAATTTTTCCTGAAACATTTTCATATTATTTGCAATCTCTCCCAATTAAAATTCGACCGGTTTCCTTTTGACTGACGTGCACACTTTGTTCACCCTTTTTTCTTGTCCTTAGTGCTGATTAGAGTCAGGACTTTCTATCCATTCAGATGAATTGCAAAATACTATCAACTCCATTTTCGAAGCCACTGGAAATAATATAGATCAACATTGATTAATTGTTGTTTCAGTTCCTTGAAGCATACACACAATATCATCCAGAACAGTCTAATCTATAGCAATCTTCGAACGATGGTATTTAGAGGAGAATGTGATGATTATAGGGGGCTTTTTATCCCTTCACCCGAATTACAAAATACTATTAACTGTCTACTTCGTAACCAATCGATAGAAAGTAAATAGACGTCGACTTATCAGTTGTCTATTGGGTCCATTGACACGTATACACGGCAGTATCATCCTGAGCAGTCCAATCCACAGCAATATTCGAGAAATGGCATTTAGAGGAGAATGTGATGATTAGAGGCGGGACATTTTATCCCTCCAGCCGAATTGCAAAATTCACATAAGTGGTCCACTTCGTAGCCATTCGATGGAATGTATATCGACGTCGACCAATCAATTGTCATTGGGTCCCTTGGCCCATATACACGGCAATATCATCCATAATAGTCTAATCTATAGCAATCTTCAAGAAATGGTATTTAGAGGAGAATGTGAAGATTAGAGGGGGCTTTTTATCCCTCCAGTCGAATTACAAAATACTATGACTAATCGATAGAAAGTAAATAGACGTCGACTTATCAATTGTATATTGGGTCCATTGACACGTATACACTGCAGTATCATCCAGAGCAGTCTAATCCACAGCAATATTCGATAAATAGAATTTAGAGGTCAAAGTGATGATTAGAGGAGGGACATTTTATGCCTCCAGCCGAAATGCAAAATACACGTAAGTGATCCACTTCGTAGCCATTCGATGGAATGTATATCGACGTCGACCTATCATTTGGGTCCCTTGACCCATATACACGGCAGTATCTTTCAGAGCAGTCTAATACATAGCAATCTTTGAGAGATGTTATTTAGAGGAGAATGTGAAGAGTAGAGTCGGGCTTTGTATTCCTCCAGCCGAATTACAAAATACAGGTAAGTGGTTCACTTCATAACCAATCGATGGAATATAGTTCGACGTCGACTTATCAGTTGTCGATTAGGTCCAGCGACTCGTATACACGGCAATATCATCCAGAAAAAAGGAGTTCAAGAGATACTGTTTAGAATAAAAATGTGATGATTAGAGATAAGACATTCTATCCATCTAGGCGAATTGCAAAATGAAAATATCTCGTCAACTTTCGGCGCTAGTGGTGATAATGAAGATAGACATCGATCGTTCAATTGTCGTTTGAGTGTATTGATTCTTAAACACTGCAGTTTCATCCACCACAATCATGTTCGAAATTTGGTATTTAGAGAAAGCGATGCCATTAAGATTTGATGCAAGTGAACATTTAATAAATTTAGCATCTTCCAGCTTCAGTGTGTTCCAGCTTCTCTGACCAATCTTCTTAGAAACAGTTCATCAATGAAAAAAAAGAAACATCCAGTGCTGTAATTGTTTGATGCTTTAAATTCATAATTTAATCACATCATAAGAGTTCATCTCGATAATCATTACAGTGGGTTATTTTAAGGATAGAGCCTATATTGAGAATATCTTGAAAAAAATCTTGGTAGGTTGATTTTTCGCTAAGGTCTTATTTTCTTAATGTACAATAGGTACTTTTAATAATGCGAAACCATGTTTCCCCCCCCCATGTTTAATTTAAAATCTAATATAATCATGTTACAAAAATGAATCCCAAATATGTGCCTTGAAAAATGGAAAAATAGAAAGGTAGCGAAAATATGATTAACTCCAACGAGAAAATTATGGCGCTGAGTCTATATGAATTTTTATTTATAATAATTTTAAAAGTTCTTTCACAGAATGTGTAGCCTCAAAAGATAGAATTAAAGTAATCTGTAAAGAATAAAATAATGATTTGGCATCCTTATGATCATTTTTTCACTCAACAATATTCTTAACAGGAAACGCCCTCTTTTATAAATAAAGTGGCGAGTTTAAGTATAATAACTTGTTGCGAGATGTTTCTCTCTCTCTAATGCAACGCAAATGCGGGCAAATTTTCTTTTAGAAGTCATCGAGAAAACCTTTTTCTCAATTAACTTATTCTACCTATATTGTTTTCTCTACTTCTGTTAAAATCAAATACGACAGAACACAAATTTTTCCCTTTTATCTTCTCATTAAATATAAGAATTCGCAACGTTAATTAAAATAAACTGCAGTAAACTAAAAAAATAAACAAAAAAATAAACTTTTGAAAAATAAATTTCAAAATGTGATGATAGTAGTTACCTATAAAATAAAATACCTAACAAATAACTAATACAATAAAATTTCTGCGTTTACTTTTTCATTTCGGCAAATGTATATCAAAACACAAAATAATTTATTCATTCCAAAAAAAATTCCATTTTAAAGAACAAAAGAAATGCCAAGTCTTGAGGTAATAAAAAAAAATTTATTTTCTCGATAAACATGCATAAAACCATCCTTTTTGTTTTTACTTTTTTATTCTCTCCCACTGATCTTGTCTACTGCTTCTGTAATGAGGAAGTCAATATTGTTTTTACTTTCTTTCTTCGAAAATGTAGTAATTAAATCTAGATATTATTTCAACAACTGATGGAAGTACATTTTCAACAATCATTCTTTCCTCAAGAGTTTCTTCTATTCTTTCTTTCTTTTTATTTCTTTCCAGGGAAAAAACAATGTTCTTCCTTTATTTTCTTTAGGTTTTATTCCGTCAAGATGAAAAAAAACAACATAAAAACTTTAAATGAGACTAATGAAGAAAACTTAAATGAATTTTTTTTCAAAGTCTGAATTATAATTTTCTGACATTTCCTGCTCCAGACACCATTTTTATTTTACTTATTTTAGCAAAACAGTTTCATCTATTTTTTGTTCATTATTAATTAGGAGCTAAAAAATACTTCCGTTTCTGCAAAATTCATTGACAATTTAAATGACAACTCTGCTTTTAGCGTTTTTCTAAAGCAAGGTTTCCACTCCATTGGAGCTTTATTGAATTTAAGTTATCAGAATTTTTAAAAATGTATTAATGAAAACGAACAGTGGAAAAACAGCTTGATATGTATAAGCTTTTAAATGGATTTCGTCAAATTCTGTGCATTCAATAATGTGATAGAAATATTTCAAATCAATGGATAAATTTTCAAAAAGGATTTGGCTGCATTTTAAGCATGATCCTTTGCACATAAATACTAACGAATGTATGACCAAATTTCAAAGGTAAAAAATACAAATTGGCTTAAATATGCATTATGTAAGTCAGTTTGTAAACCATTAATGATAAACACATACTTTCGACTTGAAAAAGGCTTTAGATGACAAAAAGGATAATTTTATGTGGTTTGAGTCAATAAATATTTTGCTGAAAATATTAGGAATTTTAGAAACAAATATTACGTAAGAAAAGTGTATGTGCTCTTTTAAAATACCTATATTTTTAATTCAGTATTTCAGTTTTACTTAAGGCAAACATAGTTTAATATGCACAGGATATCCTCTCTAATTGAGACACAACAATTAATTTTTAAAACTTTAGTAATAGGCATATACATCTAATAAAAAATGATCTAAATGAAATAGTTTATGTAGTTTGCATCAATAAATGTTCTGATAAATTACGAATTTTAAATTTTTCTACAATATAAATTATCTGCCCCATGAGTCATATTTAATAAAATATTCTTGAGACATTAATATTTTAAATTTAATAAAAAGTTTTACTCTTTTGCGAATAAAACTAATTGAGCTATGAAAATTTGAATATCATTATTCTGTAAAAACGTTCGATTTTAAACCTCTCTATCGACTGTCTGGAAGAAAATTCGTCCATCAGTGCCCAGAATTTCCAAAGTCTGATTAAACTGGAATAATTAAATTGTAGATTGTACTAAATTAATGATATTTAAAGCTTTTAATTCTGTCACATTTGATCTCAGCACATTACATTCTGTCACATTTGATCAGAGATCGGGTCTTTACATAATACATTGTAAGCATCACAAAAAATTTTGTGATGGCGCTATATGACATTGTCAGCATGAGAGCAGATAGAAAAAGGACGTAAAAGTTAGTTATAAAAAAATGGTTTTTGTGTGTGTCAAATATCGTTTTTACAAAAAATACACCTATATAGATAAACTTAAAAAGCAAAGTCATATTTAATTATAAAATTTGATCCAAATTGTTAGAGCCATTTCTGAGATACAAGAAATAAATTTATATTTATACAAGAATTGCTCGTTTAAAGTTATAAGATATATTTACTGAAGTTTAATCACTTTCAATTCAATTATAAACTCAATTTTTACGGAAACTGAGAGAAAATTAGAGAGATACATGAACAGAATGCCGTAACGCTTCTAAAATAGCATGCCTATCAAATGATTTGAAATAGAAATAAAATGATATATGACTATCAAAGTTTTGAAACTGGGAAATATTTTGCTGAAAAAGTTATTAAGAAATCAAGTTACATAAAATATTAATCGAACATTTTAATGAGTATTAATCCTGGTGAACCATCTGGATGCCAAAGGCGGCTAGTTAACAATAACATGCTTGCTATAACATACTACGTAATACTTACTATTACGAATAATTATATATATAGCATTTAAAGAAACAATCTTCAAAAAGAAAGAAACTCTTAAGTTAAGCAGGAAGAACTATCAAAGCATACTAACTAGTATCCTAGCGCATATAAATTCCAGACATTCTTCTATTCTTCTGTACACTCCATTCATTCTTCTCTTCTATTTCTTCTACTTAATGAAGATCAATGCAAACAACTTTCCAACCCTGTCACTAACAGTTGGATAACTATTTCTTCTCAAACAACAATTATTCTCAGACAACTTCGTCAAAGTTATAGGAATAATGATCTTCCGTCTTCTAGACATCTGTTCTTTGAAATCTGCCGTGTCTCTCAAGAATCTTAAATCGATATCTCATTCCTCTCCCCATCTGTAAATACTTATTGGCGCTCATAAGCATACTGTTTTGCAGAAATTATTAAGTATTTCGGAAAACTTAAATTCAGTACTTACAGATTCATATTTAAAAGTATCGCTTTCAAACTTTGAAATTCAGTTTTATTCATTTCAAAAGTTTATTTCAATAATACGAAATAATACACTTGTTTCAATATTTAGCATAACGGAAATAATTATATTTTTTTTCAAATTGTATCTGATATATTATTGCTAAAGAAAAAAAGTGATATAATTTTAAAATAAAATTAATTAAAAGCAAGGCTTAAGTTTTGACTTAATAATTTTATTGTCTATTTTTCAAACAAAGAATAAAATATTACACTGTAAGCAAGTGCATATACTAATTTATTCATTTTACGTGATCTTATATAAAAACTTAATTACTGATGCCACCCAATATCCAATTGTACTGTGCATCACTTAGTACCGTCTAGTAACGTCCTGTTGTTTTTGTTTGTTTGTTTGTTTGTTTTTCGTCCTGCGACGGATTCCAAAAATAAATTGGTATGTCATATCTGATGAGTCTCACGTAAGCATGAAATGAACTCATCATTCAGGTAACACCATATACATAATAGCGCATGTCATCTAATATATAATTGGTATGATCTTAACGCCATGTTCTGATGTCACCCGTCTTACCTTCTTGAAACATGCGTATACGATTTTTAAAATAAATTAGCATGTCACATTTGATGAGTCTCAAGTAAGCATGAATTGATTACATCATTCAAGTGACATCAGAAATGTAGATTGCATTTAATATTTGATTGGCTGTTGGCTTGCGATATATTGTGATGCCACCTTCTTTAAATTTGGATTTCAAATGGATTTCAATATTAAATTGTCACTCGACATTTAATGAGGCGAATTTGACGAGTCTCATGTGAGAGAGCAAGAATCGACTCCATCTTTCATGTGGCAGCACGAATGTAATAACACATGTCATCTAGAATGACTGACCTTTGTTCTACGCTACGTTTTGATATATCCTCTTTTATTTTTGGGCACAATGGATTAGAAAACTGAATTGACCTCGACATTTAATGAATGTCATCTGAGAAGAAATTGAATACTAAACAGGTAAATGTTTAAACACCGAAAACAAAATGTATTTGGTATTTGGTGAAAGGCTGCTCTTACTACTGTTACTTACTGTTCACACATGCGCCATCTTTATGTGCTCTTTTGAACTACTTAGAGGACTACTAGATGCTTTTTACCTTTATCACATTGTAAACCGTTGCTTATCTTAATTTTTAGCTCCTACAATAATTAACACTTTTCATCTTCAGTATATTATATTAATTATACAACGTGATTTTTTTAATAATTTTCGTGATATCTGGTACCTTATTTTTTCTTCATTTGGCATTTCAAGCATTTCATTGAAGATATCTGGATAATGGGAAGTTTTTCATTAACTTGCTTAACAGTATGCTTTTATTCATTATTCCAATGCCAGTTATTTATCTCCTAGTAATTGATTTTTTTAGTTCATATATTTTGAACAGAAAAATTCTTTAAATAAAATTATATTTTCTTCGCCGAATCCATTATCACTTCACTGCAATTACATCATCAAAGAAGTTGACCTTCTGTATTTATTACGCTTTTGTATAGAATGGGATTAAATCATTCTAGAGTGGATGTTCAACTGTGCAGGTCTCCCAACTCATTTACGTGGGAGGCTATAAGGATAGATGAAGTTGTAGTTACAGTGCCATTATATTATCACATTATATTGCCAAGAGAACAGCACATGACTTGGGTCTTTCTAGAATGAATACTCTAATTGTGCAACATTCTTCAAACTCATGTACATGGGAAGTTATAAAGGTAAATGATGTTGAAGTGGTCCTGTCATATTATTTAAAAACGATCAGACGGTATCGAATTTGGTGCCTACCAGAAGAATATATCCCGATCAAAATCTTTCTTTGCATACAAAATATATTTTATGGACGACTTAAAGGTATAAAATTATTCTGCAGTCGGCCAATCTGTGAAAATGAAACGGAACTTTCAATTGTTTATCATAAAATTATTTGGATGTTGTCATAGTGAAAATGCAATGAAATGGCCAAAGTATTAGCAATGCTGCAAACAGAATAAATATTTGATTTTAAAATATAACGTATTATATTTTGTAATATAACATTTATATGTTAAAACATGTAAAATGTTATATAAAACAAAAAATTTAACATGCTACATATGTTATATCTAAAAGATAAAACAATTTGTCCACAATAACACAATTTGTTTCTACATCGGTTAAATAATCAAAATCGCTTAAACATTCGGTTGATAACCAAAAGATAATTGCTTTGACCTTAATTAGGTGATTTCCAGTTTAATTAAAACTGCTTTTTTTAATTTTTTTGAAAAATTATGCTTTATTTATAGTTACAGCTTTTCGAAAAAATAATAGAAGTGAAGTTATTAAAAAACGTGTTTTTTTATAACCAATTTGCTTTAACTCATAAATAATTAGTCATAAAATTGGTTAATGGTTTAAATTTATAGAATGCGTTTTATTAGCTAATGAGCTGATGTATATATAGTATTTGTTTTTTAACGAGGGAAAAAAACTATGTGTGATTATTTAAATCAACTACTTGCATATAAATAATACAGACTTATAATAACTATCACAATAATATGAATACTAACATTTCGCATATGACTTCACAATGCATAGTGTATTCACATTAATACCAAATTTTCTTTGCAATTCTTAATGCACCATTTTTTCCCCACTTATACCAAATGTCTTTCCCCTTAATGAATTCCATCATCTCGCGCTGACTCTGTAATCATCAAGCAGACAGGAGATGATGAGATTTACACGAGAGATGGCAAAGAATGTGCATCATCAACGAATTCCGTACTTCTTTTTCATGATGTTTGGTACATTTGTGTATTGTCCCGATAAGAAAAATGGTAAGCGAAAAAAATACAGAGTTGGAAGTATGTGCTTGGAAAATGTTATCAAACATTTTCAAAATGATCATTTCGAAAGCAAAACAATAATCGTTAAAACTGCTTGCGAAGTCGTTCATTGCCGCAGTATATCAGTTTATATAATATATATATTTTTGATGCTGGAATGAATATTTAACTGATTTTTTTATTTTGTTGGTACATAACCTAATAATTCGTAAATTCACTTTCTAATAATAGTACATAATTTAATTGTCATAAGTGAATAGTGAATTTCGGGTCAAAAACCTTTTTGATCCATAATAACTTTGTGGAAAGGACAAAATTCCAGATGTTTCATAGATGTCAGCTAATAATACAATACATATTTCTTAGATGTTAATAATAAAATTCAAATTAATAGCATAAAAAATAACTGTCCCGATAAGAAAAATGGCAATCCAAAAAAATAGACAGACTTGAAAGTATATGTTTTTAAAATGTTATCAAGCATTTTTTAAATTATTATTACGGAAGCAAAACAATAGTTGTTAAAACATTGAACGAAGTCGTTAGATTGCCTCAGAATATCAATTTATATATTTTTTAATGCGGTTATAAATATTTAATTGATTTTTTTTTTGCTTTGTTGACACATAATCTAATCATTTGTAAATCTGCCTCTAATAACAGCTCATAGTTTGATTGTCATAAGTGAATGTTGAGTTTCTACTCAAAAACATTTTTTATGCATAATAACTTTGTGAAAATGACAAAATACCAAATGTTTTATAGATTTCCACGATTAATACAATACATGTTTCTAAAATGTTAAAAAATTTTATTATAAAATTCTCACTGATGACATAAAAAATAATTTACTCTTTATGCTAAAACTACTAAATATTTTGCGTAGCTCCGAATAAACTCCTTAAAATAATAAATTTATCTATTAAGCTATCTAGTAAAGCTCATATAAAAAAATCTATATAGCATGTAGAAATATTTTTTCGTTTTTTCTTGGTGATTAAGCTTCAATCTGATTTTATCAAGTAACGCTAACGTTCATAATAGATCGTACTCAAGATCATTTTAATTAAGTGCATATTGCAATCACTTATACTTTACAAAACACGGATTAATCTTTTAATCATTGAATATACTTGTAAGTGCCACTGCTGTTTGTCAATTATAAACAGTAGTTCTTTTATAAATACATAAATACTAGTTTATCTAATGAAAAACAAGAGAAGATAAAAAGTAATCAAAATATTGCTCTTGAGAAACATATAATTTTTATACTAAAACAAAACTGAGTCTAGTTTTTTGTTTCAGAGATTATTATCACCAAGATTGTTTTTACGTTGCAAAGCATTTTGTCATCATCAAACATAAAAACTTGTAGCTTAAAAGCAAATTAGATTGTTTGTTTGTTTATTTCGATTCGAACTCCCATGCTTAATTTTGCAATTCAGACGATATTGCTGTGGTTTTTTTGTTGTTGTTTCTTTGTTTTTTTTTTCGCTCAATCTACATAATTATTTTCTCGAAAATATTCTTCTGACGTCATCAGGAATAAAAACAATGTTGTTTATTTTTTCCAACATTTTATTGTTAGGCAAATTATTTTTCCTCTCTGAACTTTCTTCGAGAACGAAGATATTTTCTTTAATGCATTCGAAACAAGAGTTCAACGAACTTCTCGAGAAAGGCAACTTCTTCATTTATGCATGCAATTAGTAATTAGGATTACCTTTAAAATGCCCTTTTTCAAATATTACCATTTGAGCATTTTAAGTAGTTCCGAGAAAGTTCTCTCATTATCTCACGCCCCATTTCCTTCTTTTTGAAATCCGAAATAATGCAACAACTCATTCTTTCCCTTTTCTTGGAAAAACAGTCAATAAAAATGTTTGACAGCAATTAATTTCAACAGGCACACGTTACAAGAAAAATATGAACAAACCCAGTTGTACTTTTTATGTACATTCATTAATGCATCTTCTATTGAACCAAACAGTAATGACTTCAAACACGCATAGAATAATAAAGAATGATTTCTTTTTATTTTTCCATAGAAAATTGCCCTTTCTTTATTCTTTTTCAGTATATCTAACATTAACAGGAGAGAAGAATAAAATTTTTCGAAATGGCTTACCTTTCTCTTCTTTGATAACTGAAGTAATCTTTATTATATTCAGGATGTTCTGTTATTATTTTTCTTTGTTCTTGTAATTAAATTAATATACAAAATTTTTACTCCAGACGCCTTTCTCCTTATTTTTCTTTGTTTTATCCCTTATTTTAAGGAGATAATTCGTGCAATAATTGAAATAATTCTATGCTTATCATTCTTTAGAAACAACAGTGTAAATTGCATTTCCAATTTGCATCTAGTTCGAAAATTATCGTTTCTGTGTTTATTGCTTTCATTTTTTGCTAATCTATTGCTTTATTTTATTCATAGGATTTTTTTCTTTCTTTGAATTATTTTCTGAGAAGTTTTATCAGCAGACTTTTACATAATTGGAAAACATTGCCACTGAAAAATTCCTAAAAGAATTCGTAGATATCTACACAAAAGGCTTACAGCCTGGTGTAAAGTAACGTGAAATATACTGAAATATAATAGAACATATACATCTGCTTTAGATTCCAAACTGGATTAATGCAAAATTTCTGTTTCGCATTTTGGTGGCGCTGGTTACTTTATTTTCTGAGCTAAATTTGTCTTAGAATAATCAAGTTGGAGTCATTTCAAATTTATAATCGTCCTAGAAAATGTGTTTATTTTAGAAATCGTGCTAGTATCGGTTCTTAAAAAATCAAGTTTTTGTCTTGAATTTGTCTGTAATTAAGTGAAATTTGTATTGTGTAAATAAAATGAGAAATAGTAAAATTCAAGTTGTTCCTTAAATGTGAGGAAGAGAGGGAGAAGTTTCATAGTGTTTTTATGTATTCCTTAAAGATAATCAAATCAAATTATCAGATATTTTAACAAGTGTAGCTATTGAATCTCGTTCTTAGCATAAATATACTTTATTCGTAGATTTTTTATTAAAATAATAGAATAAGGTGGTTATCTCATTGATACGGCAGAAGGATTAACAATTTATTTAACTAAACATTGATTCAATACAAGTGGCGCCAACTAGTATCTGATGTGAGCTTATAAAGTAAAAAATAATTGAAACAAAAATCCTTCTTTTTAATCCACTATTTAAGGTTGTTTTTAAAAAAATTGATTTTATTAAATTTATCAAATAGTTAAAAAAAATTGTCTTCGAAAAAATATTTGTAACTTTCTATAAACGCAGAAACAAGAGTTCCTCCCATAAAATTGTTTCCATTTGATAATGATCTGAAATAAATTTAGTAAAAACACTCCATTTTTAAAAACCCATTTTTATAAGTACACTAAAAGTAGAAATGAATTTTATTTAAATTATTTTGTACTTTTCAGTCTTTAATTTATAATTCATTCTAGGGAATTTTATGCAGTCTGGATATCAATTTTTTTCCTCGAATTTATAACATAGTGGCTCCATTTCAATTTTCAAATTTAGTTAAATCCATCTATTTTATAATGACTAAACTCTGGAAACATTAATACAGTTTTTTGTTCGATTACATCGATTTTAAAATTTTATCTTTGCAAACATAAAATAGGTTAAATAATGTAAAAATGCTTTAAAGATATAGATTTGCAATTTTTGAATTAAATCAACCATTTTTCCAGAGATTTTCATACAATTTTAAATAGCAAATATTATTATTTATTGTCTGTTTTAAAATAAAAACTTCTGCTGATATTCATTAAATAAAAATGCATCATGATAACGTTTTTAAGTATTATTTCTATGATTGTTCATTAATATTCCATTGTTAATCTAATTCCAATCTCTACAGATAATAATATTGGAAAAAAATTCAACAATACAATAATTTGAAAGCTAGAGCAAACGCTAATCAATAAAAGTTTTAAAGCATTAGAAGGGCCTTTAGAAAATATCGTTGTAAAATGAGATACAAATCCTAACATTGGAAAAAAAGCATCCACATTTTTTTTACGCTGGAGGCTTCTATATTTAACAATTAATTTCAAATATATTATAATCTCCGTATTCTTTCAATATAAAAATGTAACTAACATAGACTTCAAACGAAACCTCAACATATATATCACGCATTTCTATCCAATCCTTTCTGATATCGTTGCAAAATGAGATACAAACTCTAACAATGGAAAGTTACAAAAAGTCATCCATATTTTTTACGCTGGAGGTTTCTATATCTAACAATTAATTTTAAATGCATTATGATCCCCTCATTCTTGCAGTGTAAGAATAGACACCTAACGAACTAACATGGACACCTCAAATGAAACCTCAACATATCTATCACGCATTTCTATCCAATCCTTTTTGATGTCGTTGTAAAATAAGATACAATCCCTAACATTGGAAAGTTACAAAAAGATATCGATAATTTTTTACGCAGTTGGCTTCTATATTTAACAATTAATTTTAAATGCATTATGATCCCCTCATTCTTGCAGTGTAAGAATAGACACCTAACGAACTAACATAGACCCTCAAACGAAACCTCAACATATCTATCACGCATTTCTATCCAATCCTTTCTGATACTAAGTACAGTAACCTACACGTATCTGACCCAATTAAATTGGCAGGTCAGACTTAACATCATCATTTAGCATTTACCCCCACGCTCGGCATTTGCATATTAATATCCATTTTGGAAGCAATTCCCGATTAGCTTTGTCACTACATTTACCGAAGTTCATGAACAGCCCCATTCTCGGAGATGGTTACCCAAATAGGACGAAAGACCAATACGAAACAGTCATAACAGTAACAAGTATCTTCTAATATGTAAATTAATAATTTCCGACCAGTAACAATTCCTGAAGCTACCCTTTAGGATTACTGAGTTGGTCTTTTGAGTATTGACGGATGCCGTTAAAGTTTCAATATTAATCAGTCGTACGAGGATGAAATTTTAGAGAGCAAACTGATTCTGGTAATTTATCAGGAAAGAAGGCATTTTTGATGACGTCTGAGTTCATGAGGTTAGGCTGATGTGCATTTCCAATTATTGTAATCCTGTTAAATCTGCTTTGTTTGGAATTAATCTCGTCGTGTTGTTTACGAAACTGAGAAAGGTGTTGAATGTGTTTGACAGAATTAAACAATTCTTACAGCAAAGTTTATTGTATGTAAAAGGATATTTAAGTAATAAATTTTGGGTAAAATAAAAGGAAATAACTTATTTCTATGCAACCAATTCACCGACGCTACATTGTCTTTGTCTTTATGTTAATATTAATTTTAATTTGTTTTTAAATTGACTTAAAATAGAATTAAATCTGTTATAATTTTAAATTTATTTCAAAATTCAATTTTAAGTATTATCTACACTCTTATCGGGAACGATTTTTTATAATTTGTAAAAAAAATGAACAGAGGAAAACAAGAAGTGACCGAAAAATTGAAACAGAATTTATTGAAATAAAAGTGCATGACATAAAATTTTTGGATTATTTATGCATTCTACTTGAAAGTCAAAATCTCAAAGTCATATTAATTCATCAGTCACATTTTTGTTCTTAGTACTACAAAGATAGCAATAAAATATCTTTCCCTATGTGGAGGCATCTACAGCTAAAATTAATAATAGGTATAAAACCATTTTCATAAAGAGACTGCAGAAAACACGGGGATTTGAATTTCTCAAAAAAAGAAAACTTTACAACAAAAATTTCCAGTGGTAAAAAATGTTGGCTTCGTATGAACGAAAATGGATCAGTAATTATAATGAACGCACAGAAAATGGATTATATGTGAATACATCAACGTTCTAGTGATAAAAATGTATAATACAAAATTGTTTCACGTACGGTGTGATACACATGGAAAATAATCTTTTATTAACCAACATTAGTTCCCCTGACAGTTTCCACTGCCTGACGTTCCCTATTTATAAGATAATGCATTAGCAAATTTTGATACAATTATTTTTCGGAATCCCTCTCCAGTGCCTTCCACAGTCTGCTTATTAAATTTTATTTTATTACAATTTTCTTGCAGTAAATACCTCCAAACAGGCAAAATTATTTTATGGCCACCCATTCAAACTATGATTGTTAAAATGGAATTTTGAATCTGCTTTACCGCTCACTTCTTGATGTGCTAGAGTTTTGAAACTTTGTATTCTTCTGTGCCTTCAGTATCATTGCAATATGTAAATATTTTCAGAACTTACTTGTAAGTTGATCGATAAATTTAATTAAATTTAGATTCCATGTGCGTGGCTCCATCTAGAAGAGAATTTGAGAAAATTTGATTTCAAGATTCCATAAAATTTATAAAATTGAATAATGAATTGGTTGAAATATTTTTAAAAGCTTTTAAAAACTATTTCAAAATTGTTTTTGTTAAATTTATTTAAATACAGCTATTTATTTTGTATTTGTAAATCTAGATTATGGATGCCAGTTCCTTCTAAGAATAATCACTAAATTCTGATTGAAAACACGTCAGTTCTCAAATCAACTGTTCAATTCAGGAAAAGTGTAATAATAACAAATAAAGTCTTTTCCATGCAATTGTCTCATGCAACGTTTATAAGCTCGTAAACGTGGGGTTTTATTTTTAAAACGATTTATAGAATTAATACATGACTTGACTTTTTATATATAATACTATTTGAATCATAAGAATCAAATTTAAAGTTATACATGCTGTTGTTTATGATTCTGAAGTTTGCATATTCAATGATTGCACAAATGTATCATTAACTAATTTTATAAAATTATTCGTACAAAAGATAAGCATACAAAATAATCACATAAATTAAATTAAATTTTTGAGTTATTTTCTCTCCATTCTTTCCATTCATTTATATATAATTATTAATATTAAAATAAAACTTCGACAAAAAAAATCATTGATAGAGCAGTTGTAATAAGAAAAAATAAAAGCACAATGCAAAAAATCTTAAAATGTTTAATTTTCTGCTCTTTTTCCAAAAATATTTTTTGAGTTTACCTCAAAATAGCATTTTTTCATTTCAAAAAGAGAATAAAGACCTAAAAACTCAGAAAGTCAAAACAACTGTCATGAAAGAAATTTATATTCTTCTTGAAGCGAAAATTAAAAGGATAATCATTATTCGATTTCATTTATATACAAATTCGAATCAAACAGAAAAACCAAACAAAAAACATTTCGTCAACGGAAAAAAAATCCGAAAAAAAAAAACTTTTAATTGAAGCATTCCATTTTTTAAGCGTAACTATTTGGAAATCTTACGGAAATCTCTTACATTTGTCATTTCCTTTTTAAAAAAATCTTCAGATGTTATGAAAGTTTAACAATATCTTAGGAAATGAATAAAATTCAGCATATTTGTTTACTGCTATTAATTTCAAAAGAATATAAAATTATGCTGCTTGAACATGCTTTTACTCAATTCGCACAATATTTGTAAGAATTGATTGATTGATTATCTCTCTCTCTCTCTCTCTCTCTCTCTCTCTCTCTCTCTGTGTGTGTGTGTGTGTTTCATCATTTCTCGATTTTAAGTTCATATCCTGATTAGTTCTGAAATTTTCCACAGTTGTAAGTTTCTAATGACAACACGATATTTCAATATTTTAGGAGCTTAATTACTGACTAATCAAAAGTTAAGTTAAATAAGATTTTACTCCATGAGAATTGCTAAACTCCTCATTCCTCATGCTTCTTTAAATTGTGACGTTACAATAACTAAACTAAATCAATAAGAGTTTATCTTCTAGTGAATTAGATTAAAAAAATCAGTTGCAAAGTTTATAATATTATTATAATGAATTATGAAGAACATACAAGAATTGCTTCATCTTCTAGAGAATTAAATAAAAAAAATCGATTATAAAATTTTATAACATTTATCATAATAAAATGATTGTGAAAAATAGATAAGAACTGTGGAAACTTCTTGAGAATCGTACAAATTATTCGATTACAAAATGTTGCAGCATTTATTATAATAAATTAATTATAAATGAGATATTTTAATTGAATCATCATCTTAAATTATATAAAAAATCTATTTCATGATTTTAAAATATGATGATAATGAATAATGATGAAAAAACAAACATTGTGCCATCTTCTAATAAATTAGACAAAAAAATAGGTTACAAGATTTAGACATTTATTATAATAAAGTATGAAGTTCAACTATTAAAAAAATAAAAAGATCAAAAGATAGAAGAAAATAGAAGAAATCATGTGTGTTTTAGTGTAATAAAAAGTATAAACCTCTTTTTTATCAAAAATATGGAAATAAATATAAAATTGCAAAACTGTGAGACTTTGTAAACAGTATTATACGGAAATTAACCTGAACGAATATTATAAAAAATGTTCTAAACCATTCCTTAAAAATTTAAATATATTATTAATGCCTTTAAAATTCCCATTTATTAGGAGTATTTCTACCATTTTCTCTCATGTTTAACGTATAAAATTGTTAAAAAAAAATCTTTTTTTTAGGAATGTGTTTAAGAATTTTAGAATGTATGTGTGTATATATATATATATACTTGTTTTGTAAAACTTTTGTAAAAATAAATACTTGCTTTATAAAACTTTATTTTTATTATTAACTTAGCAAGAAAAGGAATTTGCACCTTTTGCAAAGTTTACAAAATATCATGATAAACAAAAACCACCCAAATTTAAAAAACTTTGCTCGAAATATTTATTGCCATTTTTTAATTCTTATATTTATATAAATGTTTGTTAATTTGTAATAGCAACTGTTGTTAGGCCTTTATTAGAAAGTTCATATTACATAAAAATGGGTCTAACTCTTTCTAAAAGTTGGCATTTATTAGCCTTAAAGTATTTTATTTCTTCTATTCTTGCGATATCCAACAACAAATGGTAATAACTATTGAAACATAAAAAATTAGTCTCGAAATGCTTATGTTCTGAAACAAAATATTGCTTTTTAAATATTTACAAAGCTATCTTTTCAAATATATGCAAAGCCATCCAAAGTTTCAGCTGTGTTTTCTCTGTCTGAATGCGAAATTTTACATATGAATGCATATGTAAAGTCAAATTGGCTTGTTACCTTTCAAAAATATTTAAGTTCGACATATTCAATGCAAATTTTGTTTCAGAATTTTTGAACTAAATTGTAAAATTCTGAATTTAGTTCGTTTTTAAAGGAATAATTTTGTACACTTTAAATAAAGTTTTATAAAATTTAAATAAAATATCACTTAATCGTGCTGGCTGATTTTTTTCTTCCTTATTACTTTGGTTGCCTATAAGATTATTATTGTCAGAACAAAAAAAAATTTAATAAAAGTAATTTTTGAAAGTTCATTTTTATTATTGCATTAAAAAAAGAATTATATTTATATTAATTATTTTCTACTTTTCTTCTTTAATTTATGTCATATTTTTTATACTAAGGAATCCTGAAATAACTTTTTTCCTACGTTCATTAATAGATGGCGCCATTTCTACGAAATCAAAACTTATTTAAATTAATCAATTAATTGATAAAAAAATATTTGAACATATCTAAGCAATATATTTGCACTGAAAATACATAAGTGCAAAAAATTTCGAAAGCCTTGCTCATCAGAAAGTAATTGAAAAATCTAATATTGATTTTTTTTTTACATGATGGACGTTAAAGGTCAGTAAAAGTATATAAAATAAATGTTTATGTAATAAACTACCCAAATCAAATGTCTATTCTTCCAAATTCATTTCAGCTACGATCATATTAATTTTAATGGGTAAAACATTGTCATGATATGATGAAATGAATTGTTTTGAAGCAATATGAAGGCTATAAAAGACGTTCGCCACAGTTTTCAAACAAAATCTGAAGGGAAAAACATCTGTATCAGCAACTCATTTTCCAAATAGGAAGTCTGCTCACCATTGGCCTGGTGAGATAAGTCATGAGATTGATGAGGATCATCAATCAGAGAAAGAAGACTATGGATTCAATCCTCTGGCAGTACTTGTCTTAAACGGCATTAATTTCTCTTTACCGTCAAGTTGGTTTCTTGAGAATTCAAGTTTTGCAATAAGTTATAATACAAATGCGGACCAGTTTCATTTAAAAGTTTCCAGGACAGCAAACTAGCCTCTAATTGTAGAAACTAATTTCTACATAACGTCACTTTAGTTAATAGAAGTCGCCAGACTGTCTGTCATGAGTCCTGCACTCACGAACTTAAATAGATATGCTAAAGTGGGATTAAACAATTATTATTAGCATAAAGACAGTTGTTCTGCAGAGATAGATATACAGTCCAACATGTAAAGAAGTTATTCGATACAATTTTTTATAATATTTTAGATTTTCATCCATTATTAAGCTTTATAAATCTTGAAACAATGCAATCTTGAAACAAATCTTTCAAAAATGTTCTATCAAGTAGACCAATTCATATTGAATCCAAATTTAATTGAAATACTCAATTGCATAACATTAAATTCTAAAAATATTGAAATAGTGCATTCATATTAAAAACACATGAGTGTACAAAATTTCAAAACTCCAGCACATAAGGAAATGAGCGATAAATCGACTTTAAATTTCCATCTGAAATTCACCGAAAAAATTTTGTGTTGATCTGTATTATTATAAATATAAATGAAAGAATAAATTCTCTTAATCTGCAATGTTTCTCAAACGGTCAAAATTTCTGTGTACATTTCATTAAACCACATTTTCTACGACAAGAACTTGCATTTCAGAAACGGTCGATAAATATAAAATAATTTTAAAATAAAAGAAAAAGACTGATTTGAAATCCAGAAACAGGAGTTATTGACCTGTATTAACGGAACTAAAAAAGCTAGAATAAATGTTTTCAATCAGTGAACAATTTTGAGTCAATTTTATTAAGTCAAGCTTTCCGTGCATCGAATCGACTGTGTTTTAAAAACGGTCGATAAATACAAAATAATTTTAAAATAGAAAAAAAAAACGATTGGTTTTATATGCAGAAACATGGCTTGTGTATTTCACATAAAAGTAAAGCATCCTGAATATTTTTGTTGTTTTCGATACCACGATATCTTAGGGCCTGTACTGCCTTGCTGGTCATATTTTATTATTCTCAGCATGGCTATATTTTCTCCTCCATCTCATCTTTTGCATTCAAAGTAGCTATTTTTGCTCTTTTATTGCATGGCAAAAGTACTTTGGAGTAAATCTGCTTGCATAAACTTTTCGATTTGAAAAACTTGCAAGGCTATCAGGATTACGAAGTTGTTTTTTCCAGTACGAATTTATTTCAATAACCTCGAGTGAATACAAATGCCTCCATTTTGACTCCAGGGTATAACCACTTAAGTGGGATTTCAAAGAATATTATCTCTTATAAATTAAATTTAGTACTGAAAGGGATAGGGAAAAAATGGGGTAAGGGAGATATTATCTGTTCCTTTAATGTTGAATAGAAACAAAAAAAAAGTTATTTCAATAGTAGAACTCCTAATAAAGAATCCTTTATTATTTTTTTTCTTACAGAAAAATTTATTCTAATGCACCCATTTTGAATACCAGATGATCCATCATTTAATTAAATATCTGCATTTTTTCCAATACATTCTGTTTTCTCTTTTGTAAATATTTTATTGAAAATAAATAACACTACTATATTCGAAAAATGCCGGAATTTGTTTAATATTTTGCAAATGTTAGTTAATTTATTCCATTTCCAGTAGAAAGAGAGAATATCATGTGAACGAATAATCAGAATTTATTTTATCCAATTCAGATACGTATAGGGTATGCACGTTTTTCTTGATTATAGGCATTCTAAACTTCTCGTCGCGGTAAAGAGATATCATACTATCTTCGATTTCAAGGAAAAGAAGATGTGGAAAACAAAGGAGAATATAGTAAAATTCTTGTACATTTGCATAATTCGATGAGATCTTTGGAAGATAATAAATGCTCTATCACGATTCATAATTATCTCTTGGTGTCTCCTCCCGTCAAAAGTCACCTTCAGATACTTCTACCTCTAGGATTCTTCAACCACTTCAAATACTTCACTCTGATCTCACCGTGATTCTTTTCCTCTAGTGAAGAATTTACTCATGGTTTGCCAATTTTCAAGTTCCAAAGAAGTGCAGTGATAGAAGCATTGTAGGAGAAAGCAAAACGAGGCTTGTTAATATCTTTTCACATCTTTGTACAAGCGATAGTAAGAATGCATTGCTGCACTTGATAGTTACTTTGAAGGGAAAATAAAAAGGCAACAGGTTTTATCTATATTTATTCTTCGAGTTACAGTTCGAGTTTTTTTAACGTAGTAACATTTATTTAATTAATTAATAAGTAATAAAACTACTTGTATAAGTATTAAGGACACAAGATATCTTTTTGTTTGCAGTTAACATGCTTAAAAGTTCAAAAGTTCCAGTTAACAGTTCAAAACTTTTTAATCGAGTTTTCTCCATGTATTTATTACCGTTTTGGAGATAAGAGTGTAACTCCAAATTTTGCTGATAAGTGGAAGTGTAAATGATCTCATCAAGTAGAGCAGCAGCCCTTTTCAATATTTGGTCATCATTTTCATAACTATAACTGTCGCTGTTCTGAATTTAATCGAGATTCAGGACTTTAATGAGCTCTTTTTATAACAGATCAGTGTGAATACATCAGGATATAGCAAAAACGCCTACACACACTGGTTGTTACAAATGATTATGGCGTCATACAAGCTGACTCATTTGTTCCATTATCAACAATAAGCATTAGTAATTACATCAATAGGTAGAATTGAATTGTTTCTATTATCTTCTATAAGCAGTAATCTCTTAAACAAAAATTTCAAAAAACAATTAAGGACCTTGAAATGTCATTTGCAAGGAAAGTTGCTTTCAAATTTTCCATTAACAAAGCCATTTTCCATTTCCTGAGTGAAAATAAATTTTAAAAGATAATGTAATTCATTCTTTTCACCATTTGCTTGCTGAACTCCTTTGTTCAGCAACATTTATGATAGTATCTAAAGTTAGGAATGAAACGACAGGAATTAACTTTTTTGCGAGATATTAAAGATGGAAAAAAAGTTCATGTCATTTTTTTCTGTCTGTTCTTAAACAAAGAAAAATCACGTACCTCATTTAGTTTTGTTTGACTTCGGAATTTTCTGAAGAATACTAATGCAAAAGTAAGAGTTCAGTAAGGTTTACTTTTAATCAAACTACATCTTCCTTGCAAGAAAAGTTTTTCGTGTCGGGTTTCCCCCCGACTTCAGCTTCTTAAGTGATTTCAAAAAGTTAAAAAAATAATGACGAAATAACTTTTCTTGGCAATATGCCAATTACTTAACATTAGTTACAATATTTTGCCATTATTTTCCTATTGTCTATTACATTAATAAGTCACTTCATAATGCATTTCATTATAAAGCCATTATCTTGAGCTTCGAAAAATCCCTTCCCTGCTGTCTGTTCTATTAATAAGCCTTATTTTAATACATTTCATTGGAAACCAATTATCTAAAACTTCAGATGAAACAGTATAGCAGATTCTTTTTTTTTTTCGTTCTATTCAAAAGAATGTATCAGTCAAACTATAGTAATTTAATATTTTTTAGAAAATAACTTCGAGGTCACTTCTGCTCTGGTGGGTTAAGGTTTGGTAATGATGATGCTGTAGGTTATGAAATCAATATTTTGATTATTCCCTTAACAGCAGTTATTCAAAAACTGGTAGACTGATATGCGCTTTAACGGCGAATTTCTATCTGCAGTTGGAGAGTCTTTAAATTACTGACAATATTTCGGCTTCAGGGATGGAGGGTTGCAATTTCGAATCCCACTAAAGATCTGTCGTTTTCGCAGGCCTAATAACTCAAGTTCAGGTATTATCCTCATAATCTGACTGGAATTCTAAATTACAAGGTCCTCCTAAGAAATCTTTCATGCGGCTTCCAGTAGGGGTGTTAGTATAACTAAACTAAGCTAATGAAGGGATTGCTGGAATAATGCCTGAATTTCCACATGGTCCCTATTAATGTGATCAAATTTCTCCTACTAGACAATCGGAAATCATATATAAGAAACGCCAGACTTTTACCTAGATATAATTTATCTAGATATAATTACCTAGATATCGAGTTGCACCTAGATATAATTTATACAAGGCTACTTTGATAACAACTATACAGGTACAACTGCACAGATGATGCACTACAGCAGATGATGCCACAATTCCTCATGAACATGAATCGTAGACTCAAGGAATGAGCTAAATAAGAATGATTAAAGACCCCTAATCTTCCAGCTTTATTAAAATATTAAAAAAAGAAGTGCCGTTGATATATTTTTAATTTTTTAAAATTTATTAATTGCATAGTTAACTTTATAATGTACGATTTTCCAAATTTTTTAACATAACTTATGTAAAGACAGGGAACATTAAGAAATGCGGGAAATAATAAAAAAAGTCTTAATTTTGAAATAATTTTTTAAGTTAATTAAACTAAATATAAACTGCATAACTGAAATTTCTTCACTGGAAACCCTTTCATTTCTGACCCGGCCCAACCGGCCTTTCAAATTATATCCTGTCTTGCCGATTTCTGTTTGAAACGAGGGGTGTACGATGTAAAACGAGTCATCACTCGAGCCCTCGCTTTCCATCCTGCACCCCTCGTTTCAAACTCTCCAGTATAGAATTTATACGGCCGGTTGAACCTAGCCAGTAGTGAAGGGATTAAAAAATCGAATATTTCTCACATTTATTTTCCTTTAAGATCAATAATGTTACAAGTAAACAAATGTATTATTCATTTTTAAAATTAATTTAAAAACTTCCAGTGTAAATAAAATGGCTTTTTGTGAAATATAGTGTAAAACTGGATTTAATCAATTACTTAATTCCTAGTAACAACAGGAAAATTTAATGTAATGTCTTGATAAAATATATTTATACTTACATAAGATATCCGAAAAATCAAAATGAACTAAAATACTGATTGAAGAAAGCTCCAAGTTACGAAATAAATTATTCTAAGAAATTCTTGTAAATCTTTGCGATTTCGTTCTTAATATATTTAATTTTCATCAAAAATTTAGAGTCGCTAAAAGCTTTTTAATATTCTTAAGTGCAAGTTCGTTAAAATCTTCCTATTTATTTTTGATTTTTTCCCAAAATTCAAGTTTTACTATTTCTGTATTAAGCTAGTCATTTCATTTATTTACAAGAACTATGTGTTAAACGCATCAATTTCGAGTTAAAGAAAGAACAAATATTTTTAGGAAGTATTTTTAGAACAAATACTTTTAGCATATAAATAAATTACTCTTTGATTTCTGTTTTCTTAACTTTATTTTATTTAATCTGAAAATATACTGCAAGTAAGAAATCGTCGCAACATCTTTTTCTGGAATAAATCAACAAATAAGACTTAATAGTATATTCCATTTCCGACTTTTCCAGATAGGTCTAAAATTTCAAAAGAAAACCACGATTGGAACACATAAGTGCGATGCGACCTTTTGGGAAATGTTACTGTCGCGTACTAGTACACGTGACATGAGATGTGTTAATAAAAACAATTTTTAAAAACA
>JAPMOR010010049.1:728798-781423 GCA_026543865.1 Argiope aurantia | reverse complement strand
TATAAGTAATACTATGTATACTAAATATAAGTAATACTATGTATACTGCGTATACTAAGTATAGTTAGCATAAGTAATACTATGTATACTTAGTATAAGTAATATTATGTATACTTAGTATAAGTAATACTATGTATACTTAGTATAATACTATGTATGCTTAGTATAATACTATGTATACTTAGTATAAAACTATGTTTACTTAGTATAATACTATGTATACTAAATATAAGTAATACTATTTATACTGTGTATACTAAGTATACTTAGTATACACTTTATACTATGTATACTTAGTATACACTTTATACTATGTATACTTAGTACACACTTTATACTATGCATGCTTAGTATACAATTTATACTACGTATACTTAGTATACGCTATATACTATGTATACTTAGTGTACACTTTATGTGCACTAAGAAATAATTATTTTAATGGTCTTCCGCTTTTTAGTCTTTAATTTATGATTCATTATTATGACATTACGGAATCTTTCCATCTCGTTCTACAGTCATCAATTTTTCGAATTCTACTCATATGCAAGCAACATTTATTAAAATTAATCAATTAACTGATATTAAAATACTAAAATAGTGTATTGTGGTCGAGAATGCACTATTTTTCAAAGTTTAGAAATGTTGGAGGTGAATGATAAATTAATCATTAATTTCCTCCTTTACAAGCATTAAAAAGTCATGCTGAGAATAAGTGCATAAATATATATACTTTTTTATATTTTACCATTTAAAAAATCTATAGTCATTCATCCTATAATTTTAATTAAATTGAGATCCTTCAGAAGTACACAAACATAAAATTCCAATTATCAGGATGATTCAAAAGGAATCAAAACTGCGATTACTTTAAAATATTTCACATATTTCTCTAATTAAAGAAGTCATATGTAAATGTATCTCAAACGCAAGAAGTAGTCAGATTTTATTAAGATAAAAAAATTAATTTTTTTCATTTAAATGATTAATGAAAAATTATTATTTGGGAAAAATAATTATGTGGAGTTTACGGCTAATTATAGTTTCAATAATAACAAGTTCATCATTATTTATAATTACTATTTCGATAAATACTGCAATTAGTTATATTGATTTAATTTTATATAGTTGAAGTAATTTTATGCAAGTCATTTAAATTGCAAAAATACTCGTATGTATTTAATTTTCTTTAATCTACAAGACTATATGAAAAAGAAAAAAAACTGTACAGTCATTGAAACATTTCTTCAGGAAAAAAAATATATTGCATAGAACTACAGATTTTTTAAGTACACCGTGCTCACTATAATTAAAAAAACATGTTTGTTACGTGTTGTGTTTTGTAAAAAAGTTAAGATGTAAATACTTCTTGCATAGAAATTTTATTTATTTTTTCCACTTCCTCAACTTTTTAACTTTCTTTTCAGGATAAACAAGTCAACTTTCAAGAGTCCTTCTTTACTTTTACTTATTCCTTTATAAAAACTCGTTCATTTTTTTTATTTCTTTATCAAAAGATTTTGTAATCAATATTTGCTGCATTAAAAGCTATTGTTCTCTCAGTAGAAGAAAATGAACGGCCAATTTTTGTATCAATTATCTGCAACCTGCATTTATTTAAATATCTGTTAATTAATGTCAAGCAAATGATATTCTAGACTGTGTAAAATCCTAATTTATAATTAATAATAAATTAAAAAGAATATTAGAAAAATTTACAAATGCTGTTCTTATCGTTATGCAATTATTATACATTTATTATTGTCATTGTGCTTACAAATGCAATTTTACATCATTAAAATTAATAATCATGAAAGTCACATAATTCGGCCTAATTATTTTAATATTCTAGGCTCTCCATTGGCTCAATTCATTAAAATGTAGCAAAACATGACTGAAGAATATGGATTAGAGAAAGGGGTCTACGTATTTTGTCCTCCGGCTGTGCTCTTAAACAGCATTATTCAAGAATAGGTAGACCGATGAAAGCCTCAAAGATCAGTTACTCGTTGATGTCGGATTGGTTGCTGAAAGTTTTCTTGACTCTTATCCAAGAGAAAATCCAAAATCTAGAGCTATTTTTAATGAAAGCATTCCAATGTATAATCTACTCCCAAATATTGCAATTACCTCACATTTTTATCTCATATCTGAGATAACACAGTTGCTTTAACCTCTTAACCGGTTTGTCCATCCACTGTCATGTATCGATTTATAACTTTTTGACATTTTAAGTCATTTATGACTTTATAACTCAATACAAAAGTATCTAATTTTTCATGGATCGTCATTTAAATACCTGGTATTTTCTGGTATCTTAAGATACCAGAAAATACCACGCTTCCTTTTATAATGAGTATATGACCCACAAACTTATTTTGTTTCACTACACAGAACAGGCATGACAGCTCATTCAATGACCCAATAAAATTAATTTACATCCTGTTCTGTAAAGAAAATTTATCATCTGATTAATAATTTACTTAGCATTCAAACAAAAATGTCCTTTAAAGTATCAATTAAGAAAGATAGACCTAATTATCTAATTTCTTTCCCAGTATTTACAAGAAAATTCTATAGAAAGAGTTTATTTATGTTTGTAATTGTAATTTGCTTAGAGTTCTTTCTGGAATTAGTTTAAGACCTTAGCCAATATCCTTGAATACAAAATTACCTTTCGTATATCTTGATTTATGTGATCTCCATCAAAGGACTTTCTGTTGAAATTAATGATTAAATTAATCATTAGAAACTTTTTAAATAAAAATGTATCTTACTGATGGTAAATATATGTTATGGATCCAACAGAATATGTTTTTACCATTCTCAAATTGAATATATGGTTATGGATCCAACAGAATATGTTTTAATCATTCTGAAATTGAATTATCTATACTATTTTATCTTCTGACTTTATATGGTAATAAATTTATTTCAGAAATGTGAATTAAGATTAAAGCAAAAAGATTATTTTTATTATATCTGATTACCTTAATTGCAAACTTAAGGCCGCGGTTGCCTGATGGTAAAGTCTTGGCTTCGGAACCGGAAGGTTTCATGTTCGAGATTTATTCCACCTCAAGAACCGTCGTGTAAGAGGATCTGGTTCACGTTAAATCCGTCGGGGCCAAACGTCCTCCCGATGGTGTAATGTGGAAACTTGGAGAGGAGATGCCCGCTCAGGTGTCATCCTCGTCATCTAACCATGGTTCAATATTACGAGGTCCGTCCCAAAATAGCCCTAGTGTTACTTTAAAACGGGACGTTGAAGTAACTAAACTAAACTAATTGCAATTTTAATCCCATAAGGGCGTTAGACGAACGTTTAAGTCAAAAAGAGAAGGGAAAAAAAATGTATGGAGAAAATTCGAATTAGCGAATTCGGAACTCATTTACGTGACTCATAATTTATAGTGAAGTGGGCATATAAAATTTTAAAAAATCATAATCTAGATTAATGGTCTCTGAAATGATGTAAGATTTGTAGCAATCAGATGCTTACTTCAATAAGTTCTGATTGTTCATCTAACATTCATCGTTGTTGTTATGGTTACAAGAGAAAACTCAGTATTATTTAATTTAGTAAGTGCTATAATGCCTAACTTAATATTTATATGCTTTTCACCAAGAAGTCTTGTTTTTCTGCACTTCATAACTCCAGGTTTCGACCCAATAAATTATTTTCTTCCTTTTTTTACAAGAGTAGTTTCAGTGCCATTTTCAGAATTGACCAAAGATACAAAACCCTGCAACACTATCTTAAACACCAAGCACGCAGAAAACTAAAACAAAATTTCGCATTACATTGCAACAAGAATATGACATCTTATCGGAAAAATCAAACTAACAGGCTTTAAAAGTGTACGCAGAATGTTGACAAATCAATTAGAAGATGTTTATAAGCTCAAACTTCATGTATTAAACACAAAACAAAATACTGATGAACTTCAAAATTTGAGATTGTGGAAAAACAGAGTAGCAGATGGAAATGGTTGGTTGGTTATGTAATGTTTACTAATGCAAAGGCAAAGCAGATGGAAATACCAGCTGTTGGAAATCATTTCCGCAGCCATGATAATAAATGATTTCTGAATGAGTTTGTTACCTTCTCACTAAATTGAAAACTATTTCCGGGTCTACTGCGTAACGGTAGTCTTTCCTTTCAACTAAAAAAAACCAAATTTCGATATTTTGGTGCTCATTCTCTTCAAATTGCTTGCTCACTTAATACGAATCCACTCTAGAACATTATATTTCTTCTTTATTAGTTTTGAGGTATAGTTAAAACAATGACCGAAAACTGCAGGTATCCATTCCAGGGTTTCAAATCAAGCCATTTTGTATTTCATTGGTCAGGTTTTGGATTTTCAGAATTCCGTTTTTTATTGTGTGCTACAGTATCTGAGCTTATATCAATAGTTTCAAAGTTTCATCACTAGGGGAAATGCGACGGGTATAAAATGATAACACATAATCATTAATAAATATTTATTGAGTTAAGAAACGTTCATAAATCGTTAATATTTAATAGTTAGAGATCTGTTGTTAAAAGATATATACATTAGCTCTTGATAAATATAAAACCATACTAATAAAAGAGGAATCTCAATGGAATCTAGATAAATATATTTTGTGATTATTTTCATGTTATCATAAAACATTATATTCTCTGGAAAATAAGTTTGGGTAATAAAAACGAAATCTATGTCATTTCTTTTCCCATGTTGCTAATATAATGCATAGGCCATTAGATCTTTATCAAAATGGAAAAGTGAAAATATCACACTTCATTAATAGACGCAAAATGACTTTGAGGCTGCTACTAACTAACACTGCTACTAACTAAATCTTCATTTATTATGTACTTTATTACTTAGTGGTAAACTTAATAGTGATAATCCATTCCTTTGAGTCAACAGGGGAACACACTAATCAGAATTCCATTAAGAGAGCAATTAGGAATGGCAGCGTGTAAAGAAATGACAGGAATCACATTCGCATCTATTTATTCTCTTTATTCACATTTGTTTGTACTTTGAAGTTGATGCACCGCGATGATGATTCTTTCAGAAGTGTGATTTGTTTCATTCAGCAAAGAACTAAAAGTATCTTTCAAACAAAGTCAATTCAGTTTTCTTTGTGTGCGGTTTTTGAAAATTGTATCGGTGAAGTTCCCAGCGTAGGCAGTTAATGATCTTCTGACGCTACTTGTCGATTAGTCAAATCCCAGAGAGAGTTATCTTCAAGAAAAAATTGCGTTGGAAGTTGAAAATATGTAAGTGAGAAGAATGCGGAGCGGAAATTTTCTGGAGAAACTTTTTCTTTTAGAAACGTGAACTTTTGCAATTCTGAAAATATCTTGCTTTGAAGTGGCTCGTGCAAGAGCAAGTAAGCCAACAAATAAATCATTTAAATTTTCGTGTGGGTTTAATTTCACGCAAGAATTACAAAGTCGGGAAGAAATGTTAGCTTTAAAATTGTTGTTGTACAATGTAAATATCAAACGAAAGAGAATCTTGCAGTGTCTCTACTATTCGACTGAGGAAGAAAAATAAATAAAGATAATAAATAATCTCATCTCAGTTTTTTCGAAAATAGCAGTTATAGGAATAATTCTATATAAGGGAATGTCAACCCCCAGGGGGGGGCACCTTGAAATGAAGATGAGATGCTTCCGGTATGGTGGTTGGATCTGGCTCCTCCCATCGATGACGCGACGTACTTCCTTCGGGAAGGGTTGTATCATGGCCGGTGAGGGCCCTTAAGACTCAAGCACAGTTCCCGCCAATGTTGCTGTTGCGGCAGTCCGGTCGTTCAGTATTATTTATCCGTGTGCCTTATGGCGGGTCGAAGAATCAGTGATATGACTTGTCTAAAATTGCTCTGGAACAGTACTAAACTATTGTTAAAATGAGTTGTCAGAGCTAAGAGCGGTATAAGTGAGGGTTGTAATAAGTACAATGAATATATTTTTATTCTATATTCATCTAATTTGGAAACTAAGTGAGGGCGTGATGTTATGGATTATAACCGTATTTTAAAATGCAGTGTCATTTATTTTTAATATAACAATATTAAAGTCTTTATTGTGAATAGAAAATCTACAATATTTGTTTATCTCCCATCATCTTAATTATTTTTAATAACAAATGAAGTATTGAAGCAAATTCAAAATACTTCATTCTTTTAACTTTATGTCGAATATTAGTTTTTTAAGTTATCCTGTCTCTTATAAGATGAATGATACCTTACAGAATCAATGATTTTGTATCGATCGATATGCTAGAATTCCTGTATCATGAAGAGTGTTTTAAATTTATCAATCGGTTTACAGGTATTATATTTACTATAATACCTTATCTGATAATTTTTATTTATTCCATAACTGCATAATATGCATGAGAGTGCTAAACATTTTCAGCTAATAGATTTCTATATTTCTCACTGTTTAATCATTTATTATTGGTAATTTAAATTTCTACAAGAAAACTGGATGAAATTGTACTTGCGCTACTTCTTTTCCTCCCTACTGCAAAAATTTAACTTTTGAGTTCAATCCGCTTGATAATAGTTGAAGCATGTAATTAAAAAGGATTTGCATTTCTACTTATTCTTTTCGATTTAGAAAAATTTAGAAATAAGGGCTGCTCAGATTGAAAGAATGTAAATTTTTTAGGAACTTTCTAATAACAGTGTTCCACTGCATTGCATATCATTATATATCCTGTACTTGCATATATTTAGTTTGTTTTATTCTGTTTTAAATGCAAAATATGATATTTTTTGTAATTCACAAGGATTTTAATTTTTTTTAATGTAAGTTTTTAAGTTGACCATAGCTTCAAGAGTTAGGTGGATAACCTTCACTTACATGTATAAATATATATATATATATATATTTTTCGCTTTTAAATGCAAAATTTAATTCATTTTTGTAATTCACAAGGTTTTCAATTTTTTTTTTTCACCTCAGTTTTTGCATGAACCATAGCTTCAAGAGACAGGTATATATCCTTTATTTGTATATGTTTAGTTTTTTTTTATTTTAAATGCAAATTTTATTTTTATTTATCTACTTATTTATTTATTATTATTTTGTAATTAATAAGAATTTCAACTTTTTTTCATGTGAGTTTGTACGTGAACCATATCTTCAAGAGAGAGGTAGATATTTTTTTTATGTATAAATTTTATTTTATTTTATTCTGTTTTAAAATAAAATTCAAAGTATTTTTGCAATTCACGAGGTTTTTAATGTTTTTTTTTTCTCATCTGAGTTATTATTTGGACCATAGTTTCGAGAAATAGAAATCGCCTGAAACAGTTTTCAAAATGTTCTTTCAGAAAATGAAACTAAATTTAAAATCCACCGAATCGGACTTTTATAATCCTTATGTAAATTACAGTAAGTCCCACAACCATGCCGCCTTGAATACATTTGCAATAAATACTTGAATTTTCAGATAATTATATTTCCAGAAATATTCTCTAAAGTAACTGATACATTCTCCAGCAATAAGAACATAATTGATGTTAAGCAATTCTTTGCATTGCAAAGAGAGAATAATACATGAAAAGATGTATTAAAGCATGATTCTGTATTATAAATTAATTTTAGATCTATGGGAATTACAGAAATGGGAATTTAAAAATGGCGAAAGTTGATACTGCAAAATTAATAGTATTTTTTAAAATAATTTTAATTAATGAATTGAAACAATACCATCAGAACTACAGTATGAATATTCAACATCGTCTATGTCTTTTGAATTTTTCACACGTGGTCAGTGCACACGTGGATTATTTTTACTAAATAAATATGATGAGCAATTTTGAAGATATTATGAATATTGCTTTTTAAAATAATGAAGAAAGTAAATAAGCCTCATTTACTCTAAAAATAACAATATATATTTTAAAAAAATGAAATGATATTTTTTCTTTAAAAAATATCAGAATACTTAAAATGTATACTCTTTATTAATTATTATTATTATTATTATTATAGCTAATTCTGACAGCTTCAGTTAGCATGCCATCAAAACTGAGTGGGATTTCTGTGAATATTAGCAAATAAATAATATTTTTTTTCCTTGATTCGAAGTAAAGCTAATTACAAATACGTAAAAAGTTAAGCTTTTTTAGTATTCGTTATTTCACAAATGAGAAGAAATTCGAATACAAAAAATGTATATTCTTTATTAATTACTATTGTTATTACTAAGCTTATAATTATTATCGCTAAGGTTAAAAAGTACACCATTAAAAAAATAAACAGATTTTTAACCAATGTGAACTCCCACTCTGTGTTAAAAGCATAAATTTAACAATTAAGTGCTGATTCTGACAGCTTCAATTAGCAGGCCACCAAAACTAAGTAGGCTTTCTGTGAATATTAGCAAATAAATAATATTTTGTTCTTGATTAGAAGTAAAAGTACTTACAGATTCGTAAAAAGTTAAGCTTTTTTAATATTCATTATTTCAGAAACAAGAAAAATTATGTTTATTTTTATACAGAAAATGAAATGTTTTTTTCTAAAGCTTATTTAGAAAACTAATTAGAAATTAAAATTTAGAAAAATGTTATATTTTTTTATGAAAGCTTTAATATTTTCTATTAAAATTGCAAAAAAGAAACTTATTGACAAAAATGAAACATTCATTTTGAAATTAAAAAAAAAATGTCTAACTGTCAAATTTGCCAATGATCATGCAATGATTTAGTGATACAGTTCTTAAGATGAAGTAAGGAAAATCACTTTTATTAAAAATATTATGAAGACCAAAAAATGCCTCAATATGATGAAATATAATTTATCTGAAAATTTATTGAATTTCAGAATTGCTGCTCTATAATATTTTCAACAAGACAACGATGCTAAACACATGGCCACCATTATGAGGTTATGGTCAATTTATGAAGTTAAGAACCTATTGAGAGAGACTCCTGTTGAGAATAAGCAGCATGTTTGGATATATAAACGAGAAAAGGAAAATTTTCTAACGAAAGTAATCTTTTGGAGTGTAAAGGCTAAAATTCAAACAAATTAACGGAATGAATTATCACATAATTACAAATCGCAATTGATACAAATGTCTTCTTTTTATCGTGTATATTAAATCAACTACTAGTACGTTTATTTAATATGTCAATGAATTTATATTCTTTATTCGCAGTTAAATTTATATTTGTTTATGCATCTTTCAAGTAAACTATTAATGTGTAAATACTGTTAATTAAGACTAGGATGCAATCACATATACTGTTCTATGCGTTCAATATATGTGATTTCATTTTTGCCTTTATTATTCTTTACTTTATAATTATGTTTTTATGCAGAAGACAAATTTTTGAGATCAGAGGATCACCAATTAAACCAAAGATCTGGATGTGAGTGGAAGTGGTACTCATTAAATTCGTTTCATATGTGCTCACACTGGTATGGTGTGGAGGTTTGAAGAGTGTGATTTCAGCTGAGTAATAGTCGACGTCATCCGGCCACAGTGGATTGGTAGGAAGGCATAGGTGGTGAGGATGAAGGGTTCCACGATCGAAACCTGATTTAGCCGCACCGACGTACGAGACGGTCAAGTGTAACTCAGATTCAGTTATGTAGTAGTCGCCATCTTTCAGCCACGGTGGATTGGTAGGAAGACGTTGACTGCGAGGGTGATGGGTACCAGGTTCGAAATCTGATTTAACCGAACCTCTATACGAGAGGATCAAGTGCAACTCAAGTGCGTCGAGGTTAAATGTCCTTCTTTTGGTATGGTTGGAAATTTGGACAGGAGTGCCAACTCTGGTTCAACCACATCATCTGACCATGGTCCAAAGTTCCTTGTTCAAAATTGCCCTAACGCCTCAAAAAGGCAGTGCTCTTCTTGATCTAACTAAAATAACCGCAGTCGAAAATTAAGAGGTTTATCCAGACATAGGCCTCAAAACGGGATTTCGATCGTGCCAAACAATTAGATAACGAAAGAAAATAATAAAAAAATGAAGCAAATATTACCAACAGATTATACCCAGTATTAGATATAAATGAATTAATCATACAAAATTTTGAAGTGTTGAATCATATCATCCAATATTTACAATAACTCGAAGAAATGCCACAGCACAGACGAATTCATTTCGTCTCATTTCCTTTAAATATATATCGGTATACACCCACTCCCCTCTTTGTAATATCTTTTTCTCCCGAAAATATTATTTTAATTAGATTCTCAGGATTATATGTATGAATTTCCATTCCTGTTTATTCAAGTATTTTATTTATTTAATCTGAAATGATGCGGAATAAATTTCAAAGGTAGAAATTTTAATTATTTAGCGTCTTGCATTTAATTATTTGGCTTTTCTCGCTAAGGTGATTAAAGCTCTCTCGAGATCCCACTCATTTCAGAAAGGCGGAAGAATAGCTCTTGAGTGTGCAGTTCACTCAAACAGAAGCTTAGAAAATAACCCATACTTAAATTCTTCTTTCTCGAAACTTTTCCGGTTTATGTGATAGCGGTGAAAATAATCAGATTTAAATGGCGCTCTGATTTAAAAAAAATGTGTTTGGCAATGTGTAAACATCGAATAATAATTACTTTGCTCGAATAAGTGAGTAATCATGTGTTTTCCTAATTTGGTTCCATTTTTATTGCAGAGTCGTGAGAAAATCATTTGTAAGAAAACTTGAATATTTCCTTATAATCGAAATTTTCAGACAAATAGACAGAAAGATTAAACTCATTAATCTTGGCATAAAAATACGGAAAATTTTATCTATTCAGCACGATGCGAAATAATTATTTGAAAAATTTTCTGTAAATTCTTTTAATTTAATTAAAAGAGATTCTATGGGAGTTAAAAATTGAAATCTATTTTTTTAAATCATGCCTGATATCTGTGGGGTTATTTAAAGAATTAACTTAAATTTAAACTGACTAAGGAAAAATAAAAAAAAATTCTTTCTAATGTTTTATTGCAAATAATTAAAGATAGTGAGTTTTAAAAGATATACTTGCGTCTAGATAGGAATTTCCAGGAAAATTTAATATTCGCCTTTAATTAAATTTTTCAGACAAAATAAACAGAAAAATTTATTCGTGAATTTCCTCATAAGGCTTAAAATAATTTTAAATATTCATAATGAAGCTAAATTATTTTCATACATTTTTTTATTTTGCGAATAGACGTTTATTAAACATTAAAAACTACTTTTTAGATTTTTAAGATTATAGCGCATGATCATTAAACAGTTATTCGGAGGATTAAACCAAATTTAAATTGGGGAGACAAAAATGAAACGGTAATTCTATGATCTGAAAGTAAACATGAAAAGACATCTGTTCAGTTTTCACATAATTTTTTATGTCATTTTCTAGAATGCTTTCAGCCTTAAAACTATGATGAATGAATTTCGAACGCATTGATATTCAAACGATAATAAATAGATATCGCATTATGTGGATGAAGGAATATTGTATCGTCTATAAGGTAATTTAATTCAACAAGAAAATTAATTAATTTTGTGTCTTTCTTGAATTAATTAAGACAAACCGAAAAAAAAGTTCATCCTGGTTTAATTATTTTTTTCTTCACTGTGAAGTGTCATTACGTTGTATTATAATTAATCTGAGATCATAATTTACAAAAATAATTGAAAGAGGTTAGGGCAAAAATGTAGTTTTTGTACAAGTTGAATATGCTTTGAAAATAAATGCATAAAAATAAAAACCCATTTCCAAAAAAATGTCAACTTTCATAAATTTTCAGTGTTTTTAACAAAGTAATGTTCTTGCAATCTTACAATCAATATTTACAAAAACATCATTACTGTAAAGAGAAAAAGATGAAACTTTACTTCATCAAATATTTATTACTATCTTAATATTATTTCATAGAAATATTTTGTTTCTTTTCTGCGCAAACAATTACAATTTTTTTCATCAATTTACGTCGCACTTTGAAAATATTAGAGTAGTATTGAGGATGAGCCTCTTAATTTTAAGTAGTGATTGGATGTGAAGTCATCTTCCTACCCCATCTCCGAACATTGAAAAACCCCCATGTATCTGATATATGTTTAACCCGTCACGAACAAATGTCACTCAGGGTCAATTTTTAGCCATAAATCTGATTCCTCCCAGAAAAATTACCTACAGTGAATCCATGCCTGGAAGTGACTCTTGCCAAAGTCTCCAGACAGAATGATTGATAATTTTGTTTTTTATCGTTTTCATATTTGCACTGATGTTTTTATTGATATCATTGATGTTTTGGTAGCTACAGCAATTTGCGAGCTACACGCAATGGCTCTTTAATAAAATTATAGTTTTGACTCTATCATATTAATTATAACTCAACAGCTGCATTCAACAAAGTAAGATGCTCGAAAAGTTTTATCATTTGATATGACCAGTAGGTAATTTCCTAATGCGCTTGTTTAATAATGTATTGGAAAAACAATGTCAGATTTGGCTATTGTGCTATAAAGATAGGATGGTATTAAATTAATAAATCAACTGACTGCACTTAAAATATTTTTTCAACTTCTGAAGATTATCGTGGTTTATTGCGTTCCATTTTGAAAATATTCATTGATTGCGTATCAAATCTGACCGCAAAATATCGGCAACAAGGATAAAGGATACAAACTCACCACACGATTCCTTTTGATTCATCGATTTGAGCGGCGTGATATCTAACTGCTTCCTGTAGATACAAGCTTTGAGAATCGAGTATTTTTCAACTACTGAAGATAATCGTAGTTTATTGTGTCCTGTTGTGAGCACATACAATGACTACATATTGTAAAATATCGTCTATTGGTTGAAGATTACAAACTCGAGAAACTATTCCACTTACTTCATTGGCTTTGAATGCATACAGAATACTGAAGATAATCGTGGTTTAACGTGCTCTATTTTGGCTACTTGTATCGACTGCATATGAAAATCTGACTGCAAAATATCAATTACAAAACTAAAAGTTACAAACTCGAGACACGATTCCATTAAATTTATTGGTTTTAAATACATACAGAATATTGAAGATAATTCTGGTTTATTGTGCTCAGTTTTGATTATGCGTAATTATTGCATAAAGAAATCTCACTTTTAATAGAATCAGGATTACACTGTCCAGTAACTATACAAATGCAAGCTACTATATCAGGATTATACAAATGCAAGTTACTATATCAGGATTATACAAATGCAAGTTACTATATCAAGATTATACAAATGCAAGTTACTATATCAGGATTTAAAATTATTCTTTTATTCTAAACCCCTCTTCCCCTTTTAGTATATTTTGAATTAATCCATCAAATTTGGTTTGAGAAATTAATATAAAATCGATAAATTTCTATTTTTCTATACTCTTGTCTAAACACCGAAATCATAGATAAAAAATTATACTATTAACGGTAGCTTTCGTTATCAATTTTCGAAAGATGAGAGATCTGTGTTATTAAAGATTTCAACAATTATATTTTACATATATTACATTTTAAAGATATTAATTCCTTTTTATGTAAATTTCCTAATTCCTTTGAAACCTCCTAAATCTTAAGAGATAAAGAAATTTTTACATTATTTTTATTCCAGGTTTAATAAATTTTGTAAAAGGAGTATTCAAATGAACATACTACATGTAGTTTTAATATATTACGACAAAGCCTGAAACTTTGCTGAAAGCTGATATTAAAGTTCAGTATATAACCCAAAGCCCTTATTTTGTTTTATTCCTTAAACTCTTTAAAATTCTGCATAAAATTCTGCTTAATTCGTTTTCTGGCTTTTAAAAACAAGTCACTACCATATTAATGCTCTAAGTTCTCAGTAAATTAATCCATGAAGCGAAAGATTGGGATATCCAGACTATTTATCTTTAAATATGCAGGAAATTTAAATATATTACAGGAAAGGTAATTGGGCCCTCGTAACTGATATGCAAATTAGTGACGCTGGCATAATTAATGCAAATTCACAAAAGATCCCGACTGGTTGCTTCTGAGTTAGCACTCCATCCACAAAGGAATGTTTACGGAAGCGTTCACAATATGATTTTCTTACACTAATTTTCAGAAATGATTAGTCAGTTGGATCATAATGCGCATTTATTAATTGACAATAGGAAAAGTCAGGCAGAAGCAAGTTTGTGATAGATAAATGCCTTTCGTTCAACTAAATTTGGAATATGCCTCCATGCAAAATAATAGGACCAAGCAAAGAGAGGGAAACTTTTATTTGAAATCAGCAGAAAAGGTCATACTGCCCAATAAGGATCTTATCTCTTCCCCAACCCCACTTAAGAAGGCGGATGTTGGGTAAGGACACGATTATCTTCAAAGGCAATGGCGAATAATAGCTACGAAATATAGATCTTTGGCGTGAATCATCTATCACGTGATCTTTTGAGATTTTTTTCGATTAATCCCTGATATCAATTAACGCACAAGTACCCAAAAATCGTATATATATTTCGTACTCCTTTTTAATGAGAAATTGAAGCCAAAATTTAACAAAGAACTATAATTGTAGTCAAAATCAATATTTAAAATTTTTCATTTATTTAAATCATTGCGTTTTCCAGTTGTTTCATTAACATGCATGAGAAAGAGCCGACCGACAGATAGTCGATACTTCGACAAATTTGGTTTCAAACTTGATACAGATTTACTTCTCAGATGCTAAACTCAAAAGCCAAATTTTATCCATCTAGCTGTCTTTTTTTTGTAATTATCGTGTTAACTAATATTCAGACAGCTATACAGACAAATTTTCATTCATTCATTTGAATGATTTTCATTCAAAAATTGATAGAAATCCACGAATGTGATATAAAATCCATATACGAAATTTCATCGGTCTAGCTCAAAGCGCTTGTGAGTTACCATGTTCACAGAAGGACAAGCAGGATTCCGGAAATATATTTCTGAGACTCAAGAATGTCTGAAAAGTGGATTTTCGTCAAATTCTCGGGATAGAATTTTTTGACGATTATAGTGCTTTCTCTTTGTATACTAAATATGGTCATACTCTCGACTTATCGGTTACAAATTTTGACGCAAATGTACAATATGGCTTATGACCGCTCTCGAAAATTCATTTGTCTTTGTGATTGCGTTTTACAGTTATTGAATTCACAGGCTTACAAAAATACAAGCTAAAAGATGATCATGCCAGCTACAATTGGGACCCAAAATTTGGAACACGTCTGCATTTCTAATGATAAATCGATATGCTTAATTTCATTCATCTATCTATTTGTGTTTTTGAGTTACCATTTTGGTTACAGACAAACGAACAGACAGATTTTCCATAAAAGGATTTCATCTAAAATTTGGTAATAATCGGCAAATTTGGTTAAAAGACCACATATCAAATTTTTTGGTTGAAGCTCGTTGAATATTTCGGCTATCTTATAGTTATTCATAAGCCGACAGACAAGCATAAATTTAAAAATGTGTTTTGCGGACTCTGAAGTGAAAATTCTGAGGTCTGAAAGTGAAAATTCATAAAAATACCGAGTTCGAACTTTTTGATGATTGCAATAATTTATCTTTATATTCTTCGTATATAAGTCGTTAAAAGTGAAATTTACACTCAGAACATTCCTTGTGTTTGAAAGGCCACTTTACTTACTCATTTATTTACTTATTTACTTAAGTTTGGAAATTATTTCCACTCAAGTCTGATGTAGTACTCTACCTGGTTTTCATTTTATTTGCCTAGATATCGCTGCTGTGGTGTGAAAGTGTGGAACAACAAGTGACATCAAGGATAATCTTCGTTATCTGGCAATTCATAATCACCCTGTGGATAGATTTAATGATTGTAAGTTTGGAATTTTGTAATAGATTTTTTTCTCTATTTTGAAAGCACTTTATATCCGAAAACTTGTATATTCGTGCATTCCTGATCGCAATATAGCATTATAATATTTTTAGAATTTAATCGTGGGTAAATTTCTAAATTTTAATTAAATGTTGATTTCATCCAAGAAGCGCCGTCTGATGGCAAACCTAAGAAACTATTTACTTTAAGATTCCGTAGTATTTGTTTAAATGAATTAGGAAATATATTGACAAAATAAAGAAGTTTTTAAAGGACAGACTTTTATATGCGCAGTTGAAAGAAGATAGATTTTATCAAAAATACGAGGCATCAAAGCCAAATAGCAATTATGGCGGTGAAAACAGTGTAAGAATGATATTAAGCTAAAAAATATCATAGAAGAAAAGTGTTTCAAACATTCATTAAAAATTAAAAATGCAAAAGTCTCTGTATAATCCAGCTCTTCAAGTAATACGGTTTTCTCAGATGGGAGATGGGAGAGCATTAAAAAAGACCAGCCACTAAATGCGAATGCTAGTACTCTTAGAACAAGCTAAATAACAGACTGCTGCTTCAGATTCTGTATTATTTATTATTGTTACAGAAATCATCTTGTGGGTCTGAGGTAAAAATAGTCTCACACTAGGATAATGGAGGATGACATTTTATAATGCGAATATTATGGAAAACACTCAGCAAGGGTGAGGAAAGCAAAGCCAAGATATTCACAAAGATTAGCATTTGTAGACACTAATTACACAAGCAATAAATAAATCATTAATTAGGAAACATTAATAGCGCTCATCAAAAACAACTAGAAGACTCCTTCTCCTTTCATCATTTCAGACAGAATTAACAACTCGTGTGAGGTCCTCCGTTTATATAGTCTTCTGATCAGCTTTGGCGACACTTAAAATTTTCAAGAAGAAACTCCAGATCTCGGTTCCTAATAGATATCAGGCCGTAATTCTTGCACTTCCCAGAACCTTCGTATTTGTCGCTAAAATCACCAAATTTGACGCCAATTCTGGAAGGGAGAAATATCATTCATTCAATATTCATTGAATCATTCATTCAATATCCATTAAAAATATGTATTCACCTCCCTTTCTAACAATAAAACTGACTATGCTGGGAAATGTAATAAAAGATTCGTAATACCATACATCGCATGATTTTCTGTTCAATTTTATATATTTTCTAATATTTATATATAAGATAAGCGTTTGCTGTAAAAAGATATTCTTTAATGAAACTTCACTAATCCGACTGATTCTTTAAACCTGCAACTGCCTTAATTCTTGTCCTTCCCAGAACCTTCGTATTTGTCGCTGAAGTCATCAAATTTGACACCAAGATTTGGAAGGGGGTTTCATTGAATCATTCATTCAGTATCCATTAAAAATATCTATTTACTTCTCTTTCTAACAATAAAACTGATTATGCAGGGAAATGTAATTACAGATCTTAACACCATAGATCTATGGTTTTACTATTTAAATTTATATATAGATCGTATGGTTTTACTATTTAAATTTATATATTTTCTGTATTTATATATGCAATAAGCTTTTGTTATGAAAAGGTATTCTTTAATGAAACTTCATTAATGCACCTCGTTCGTTAAACCTGCAACTGCCGGATTACTAATTATATTGTTAATGCGATTAAAATTCCAAATTCACTTAAAACAATGATAAAGAAGAACTGATAATACAATCTTCTTATCACAAAATCCACATGCAAATGGGACATTGTTAAGTATCAAAATATTAGAACACAAATAATTCTAAAATATTTTCCTAGTATTTTCTTCTGAAAATATTTTCTACGTGGAAGATGTCGAGATGTAATAAAACGGAGAAAAACCCAATTCTTATCATAAATTCTTAAATTTCTCAATTATTTTCGTTGATATTATTTTCTTTATTATGTTCGTTACTTAACGGTTCTAATTAAGCGGTTTCGGCTGGCATAATATTAATTGGAAAAGGAAAATGTAATTCTTAACCGTAATCATGGAATAAAGACGGTAGTGAAAAGCTAAAACAACAGTCTTCTTATTATGAAATCTAATCCTTCCCACGGGGTCATTTCAGTCCTAATTAGAGCTTCAACTAATGATTAGAGAGAATTACTTTTAAAAACAAAACTAATGAAGCGCTTCCGTTAAATTCCGAAAGATTCTTGAAGCAAATGTATTTTTCTTTTGGTTTTTTTTAAATCCAATATTTTGTTCCACATTTCCAAGACATATCAAATTCTTTTTTTTTAATTTATATACTTCTATTTAACTTGATTTGTTTCATGCTTGTAAAGTTGGAATTTTATAAACCATTGTAATCAATTTTTCATTCACTGTTTTCTTGTTTTGAAATTTTACATAAATACATAATATTAAGTAAATATTTACATAATATTAAATAAATATTTAATATTTACATAAATATTAAATAAATTTAGATACAATATATGGAAACGTATGGTATTGAAATAGGTAAAACTGATTTCTATATTCAATAATTATAGTAATGAATTTTTATTGAAGACCAAAAATAGAACATAATTTTTTTTAATTATCTTTTCTAGAACATCAATTAAAATGAGTTTTGAAACACTGCTCATTAAATTATATTATTATTTGATTTAATTTGCTTAATATTGTAAGAATAGAATTTCCTAGTCTATTTTTCATTCACTTCCTAAAACACTAAATTTCTATAATTATAAACAGATGCTTTTTTTTTCGATGAAAATACGTTATTTTAATATTTTGATTTTTATAAATTAATTGCCAAACTTTCTTTAATTTCGATTAAATATCAGAAGCTTCATCTAGTAATTATTAGTAATTATATATATTAGTAATTATATTAGTAATTATAATAATAATATAATAATGAATTAAGAAGCATATTTAAGAGTAGACAGCAGAAAATAACAGAAATAATTATTATTTCAAAAAAAAACCAGCTTTTAATAATGAACTTAAAATTAAAAAATATATATATTATTTTATTCAAAATGTTGATGTCAAGAGAAAGATATAAAAACGTGAGGCTGTAAAAGCAATTAGTTAAGAAAACTAAATAATAATTATCATAAAGAAGATCATTGCTTAGCATTCCTTAAAAACCACAATATTTGAGATAATTTTATTTAACTTTGAATTTAATTATAAGTATTTATATCATCGCCTAAAGTTTTTTAAACCTTTTTTGAAATTCAAATTTTTTTTATTAAGGCATTTTCTAACTGTGGTTAATAATACACTAACAGAAGCATACTAGCTAACAAAACAGTGATTTTGGAAGAAAAAAAAATCATTTTTACTTTCCCATATACGAAGTATAGAGAAAGTATTTTAATTATCTAAAAAAATTGGAATTCGAGATTTTGATGAATCTTCATATTTGAAACTTCCCTGAGTACGAAAAGCACATATCTGGCATTATGTTTTTCTGTATGTCTGTGTACACGATGAACGCTTTGATCCAGATGGCTAAAATTTGGCATATCGAATTAAAACAAAATTTGTAGATTCCAGTCAAATTTTGAATGAAATCCATTCAGAGAAAATCTGTCTGTCTGACTCTTCCATTACGAGTGAACTCGGTAAATGTAATATGCAACTAGCTTGGTAGGTAAAATTCGGTAGACGATTTTACAAACTAAAATATTAATGCTTATTAAATTTTAAATCAAAGTCGCCAAATGGTTGATCGTCTTTCAGTCTGCACTTTCGCATGCGTGTAAACGTAATGACTCATAAACGAAATGACTTAAACCGATGAAATTCAGTATATTATCATTTGGCTACAACTGTAGTTATGTGTCAAATTTTCATATGAAACGACAGGTTAAAAAAACCGTATTCCCTCCGTAGATTCTATAAAAATTACGGCAAAGATCTATATGTTGTAACTGCTGTTCACCAATGATATGCAAGGTATCCGTGACCTTCCCCAAGGTCAGCAATTTTATGCAAAAGAAGGAGTTTAGACCTTTAATGAAAGGTATGCGAAACAGCTTCTTCGAGACTACTCCCACTGATTTACATTTATTTCTATTTTCTAGACTATACAGTTATTTCTATTTCTATTTTACGAGTGAAATCTACAAATTTACATGTATCATCCTGTCTATGCTTCTCCCTAGTTCAGCGGAGAAACAAAGTAAAGCATTTAAGAGGTTATTAAATTGTTGTATATTTTGCGTTTATTATCCTGCCCCGATCTCCCTAGATCTGCGCTTAATTTAGTTACATTAACGTTCCGTTTTAAAGCAACACTAGGGCTATTTTGGGAAGAACCTCGTAATTCTGAATCGCGATCAGATGACGAGGACGACACCTGAGCTGGAACCCAATTCTGAACTCCCCGACCAGAGATCTAAGATGAAACCGCCATAACAAAGCATGAGATCGGTTTAAAAGGAAGGATGAACATTTATGAGCTAAAAGATATACAAGAAAAGTTTATCAGCAATCTTAAGTATATATATATTAAAATTCTTTTTTACAGTGTTTTAAACTCTATATGCGTTATTTCAATCTGAATTAAAAATGCCATAATTTCACTAATATTACGGCAACCAAATTCTCACATTCATGTGTTACCACCTATTTTGATATGATGTTGACAAAAGATCTGTAGTTAATAGTTACTCAGCATAAAAGATGATTTTAATACTTCCGGCGGAAAACGAATTGACGCATACAAAAGTGAAGGTTCAACGTCAAACCTATGAATCATTACTTTTCCAAAAGAAAATATGGCCGACATTGAACTAAACCTCTACCGCAGGTTCTACGTAACTAGCCAATCCTCATTAATGAACAGAAGATTCTGCACTTTTTCCTTCTCATGAGCCCTTGACTTGGCCAAATATTTTAGAAAAAGTAGGATTAAAAGCCCCATTAAATTTTGCAATCGTAGAAAAAACGAAAAATAATTAAAAGCAAGCAAGTAATATTTTAGCCAAATTCAGACTAGAAACACCATCAATAATTTACCATCATAATAAAAACAGATATTTTATCCAAATCCAATATATGATAGAATCAGTATCAATGGTTTACAATCGAAATAAAAACAGGATATAATCAAACTCAAGCACGTAATGTTTTAAGAAAATTCAAACTAGAAATCCATCAGTACAATCGAAGTAAAAACAAAAACTAATCGAAAGCAAGTAAACTACATTGTAGCCAAATTCAAACTAATATTTAGAACCCTTTATAAAATTTGACATGAACAATATGAATATTTTTTAAACCTTTTTAAATGGTTGCTAAAAAGTTTCAAACCTGAAATTTTTAAATGAATTCCAAACTGAGATAAACAGCTCTCAACAAACATAACTTTAACAAAATACACGTATTTGGAATTGTTATATTACTGAATTTTAAATTTAATCTTAACAAACGTTTTCGAACAGTTTCTCTCACGTATTTTTAAATTACCAAAAATAAAGGAATTAAATGACCCAGTATGCAATATTTCTACACAGAAGTTAAGCCTAATCCAATAAGTTGACGGACATCAAACTCAACTGCATAGCGTGCAAATAATCTCTCAATGTTAGGTTCTTATTTCCTGGTGTATATATCAGACTATTGACTTACACGTGCCTCCAAGCAAATGGCAATATATTCCCTTCTCAAGCAGCCCTATTTCAGTTCCTGCAAACATTTAACATCATTTGACTGCAATAAGTCAAATGATGTTAAATGTTTGCTCGGAGACTTCAACATCAAATACTTTTCGTGTCCATAACTCACGCACTAAAGACTCTTTCAACATAAAATCAATTACTATCGTGATTATTTGCAAAGAATGGACTTACAAACCGTGCCAGTTTTCTCTGAGATTTCAACATAATATGCAAGCAGGATCCGAATTAAATATTTGTCAAAACGTTATTGACCGATGGGTTTATATTGCTTGTTGAATTAGTCCCTAGTTTCAAGTCCCCCTGGACATGTTTCGTGATGTCAGCAACGGATAGCAAAATTCTATCATCAATTATGCCAGTAGCTTCATTCCCCCTTTACCAAAAAGACAAAGATCGGGAAAATATTTTTAATTGACGCTCCCTTTCCAGATAGAAAACTGATTTCTAGAATTAAGTTATCTCTAGAGTGAGATGAAACGCATCGAGGCATGAAATTCTCCAGATTTATGAAATTTAATGCGATAAAAGATTGCTCGCAAGCACTAGCATATTCCGTTAGTCTCCGAGCAAGCAAATAATGCAATTATGCTGAATGGTTAATCAATAATACATTTTCAACAACGATAGAAACTAGTTCAGTGTTCGAGATAATATCCCATGCAGTGATTCATGCCGACATCGGAATCTCATTTCCATTAATACGAATGCATAGCATATGGAATTGATAAGGGATTATAAATTTAGTTAATATCGTGCGTTCACTGTCTCAATTTCGAATTAAACGTCTGTATAATTAATTAGGAAATAAATTAGAGAAAAAATAGATAGGTGCTTCATTTTAACGACAGACATTTAGAAAAGGTAAGAATCATGTTATGCGGAAAGTAAATCAGATGTTAAAATATTTGAATTAGGACTATTTAAATGACTCTGTAGAGTTAAAAGATTATCTAAAGAATCGTTTATATGCTCTTCAAGCATCGAATTTTTCAAAGTTGTGTTTGAAGTTATTATGAAGATATTATCTAAAGAATCATTTATATGCTCTTTAAACATCGAATTTTTTCAAAGTTGAAGTTATTATGAAGATATTATAAAGGATTTGTTATTATTTTTATTCTTTTAATGACAGTGAAAAAAATTATACAAAAAATAAGGCAAATCCAGTAGAAGAGTGGTCCCTTCATTTTTCATTTATATACGAACACAGCAAAAAAAAATTCTAATGATTGTAAATTCCGCTGAGAATTTTGTATACAATTATTAGTGGAATTCCTTTCATTTGGCAGATTATTCCTTGTTGATTAACTCTGTATTATTAATTAAGCGAATAATTAAGTATTAATAAGCGAATTATTAAGTATAATTAAGTATTATTAAGCCAATTAAGCGAATAATTAAGTATTATTAATGCTTAAACTAAGTGTATGATAAAATATAACTAACATTTAACTAAGCGAATAATATAGAATTACTAATGTTTAATTTAAACTAATGTTACTATTATTAACTTAAAGCGAATAAAAGCAAACTTATATTGTTCATTCTCGGATTCGGAAAACCTTTTCTCTTTTCACATGCATCAAGAGACGTTTATTTCATCAAGAAAGGGATGAGAAGAAAAAGAAAGGAGCAGCTATTTACATTTAGTAGTAGGAATTAGTAACATTTAGTAGTTGGTATTTGAGGAATTAGGAAGCGTAATAACCTCTCATCTTTCTGCGTATCACTCCTTAGCGAAGTTGAATCGTCGAAAAGTGGTAGCCTCAGGATACTAAAACAAAAGGTATTTTCTTGGATATGAAGTACGCAAAGAGAAATTATTATAGAATTAGACCTCGATGTTTTTATGTATCTCCACGTTTTAGATCTCATAGGGTCTCAAAAAGACATTCTTGGAATAATGTACGTCTGTCTGCCTGTGAGCACCATAACTCAAGAATGTAATAAGTTAGAAAGATGAAATTTAATTTGCATTGTTCTATCTCTTCGGTCAGATTCTATCACATTTCAATCAAAATTCATTAAATTAAACTCTATTAGTCTATGTGCATGAAAACCTGTTGATCTAATTACATAAAATTAAGATACAGCTTTATTACTTTAACAGCATATATGTATGAAATTTTGGTCCAACGCTTGCAGCAAGTTAATTATCTGTCAATTTTGTGTTTAGGTTTGTTTACTTGTTAAATTTAAGCCTCACATTGAAACAATACCACAGCTATTATGAGAACTACCTCGTAATTATGAGTCGAGATCAGATAACAAGGTTAGGACACACCAGCTGGCCAATGTGTTCATGAATGCCATACAAGCCAGGTGGCCAGGTAACAATAAGCCAGATGTATGAATTTTTGTATTTGATTTTTACATTGAAATTATAGAACAGATTCTAAACTTAAATTAATTTTGTCAATAAATAAAAGGTCTATTTATCCATTTTTGGGTACGTGAATAAAATGACTCAAAAACGCATAAAATAAATGGATTTTGGTATGTGATAATAACGCAAAAATTGTTTGTCTATGTCAAATTTTGAACACAGTTAAAAAGAGACCAAATTGCAAACATGTTTTATTACTGTACAATACATGTGTGCTACTAGGAAAGTATTTTAAAAAGTGAAGGAAGAATATTTCCTTTGGGTTGCTACGGCACAGCACTTATTCAAAAGACGTAAAAAATTTTCAATTCGGCAAAGATAATTATCTTTTTTTTTTTTTAATTTCATCCCCCGTCTTTTTATCCCTTTGTTCTCTTTCTTAAAGAATCGTTCTAGATCAAACCTTTTATAATTTAAGATTCACAATAAAAACAAAACAAATACATTCTCTGAAATATCTTGGCCATAATTAACTTAAAAATATCCTAAATTGAATCCTGGTTTTACTTACTCGAGTAAAGTTATGTGCTTGATTTTCCTTACTCAATGCATCATTGCGCTCAAGAATTATTCAAAACTTTCATACAATATAAACTGAATGCAATTTTTTATGAATTTTTAATAAGCAAGAGAAAACAAATCGGCAATAAAAAATTGCATCAAAACTATGATTTTGATTTAATTTTTATACGTTGCAGAACTCGTTCTCATTAGGGAATTATTTAAAGAAATGAAAACAACTTTGGTTCTTATTTCTTTAATTATAGCTTAACCAAGGGTGTTATGGAAACTTTTCATCTTTTAATGAGATCCCAGGCCAAGTTACGTTACAAACTATTTTGATTATGAACTGAAAACATCTTTAGAAACGGATAACTTTCAAAACTATAAGTGTTTTAGTTAAATTTTTTTAATGATTTAATCCGATTATCTAGGAGTTTTAATCTTATATTATAGAGAATGCAAAAAGCAACCTATGCAGGAAAAAACCATTGCTGATTTTAGTTTAGTTTAGTTAGATAAGAATTCTGTTTGGAAGCAATACTGGCAAGTAAAAATAAAGCGAAATATCAACTCAAAAAATATAGAAAAGTATAAATAATATATTTCTTCCAAACAGAATTCTTATCTAACTAAACTAAACAAAATTGAGCAATGGCTTTTATATAGAAAAGTATAGATAATACATAGTGCTGGAAAGTGGGCGTGGTTGAGGCAGCCAAGGTCTGCAAGAGGCTGTTGGGCTCATGAAGAAGAAGAAGATAAATAATACATATGCAAAACACGGAAGATTATAAAACCGACAGAAAATTTAAATACAAAAAAAAAACGATTAGGGAAAAAAAATAAGAAAGGCAGTTAAAATTTCAAAAAGTGATGAATTAGTTGATTTTGAAAACAGGTTTCAAAAGCTAGATTTTCCAGGCCATCTGGTACATAAATGATGAATTAAAGGTTAAATACATGATAAATATTCGATTTAATAGTATTAAACCTGTGACCATCAAGTCTCGAGATTCTAGCACGGAATTGTCATTGCTTAACAACCTATACTAATAAATAGTTAGCCCTCGGTAAATATCTATATAGTTTAGCAAATTCAGTGAGCTATGTCCGGGATATTCCATTATTTAAAATTTCAATACAATTAGTCTAAAAGCTTGCGACATCAAATCTTGCAATATTTAATCAAGGAAAATAGATACTATATTTCGTTCATCAAGTGATTAACGTGGCAGTCTGGCTGTTAGCAGAGCTTGTCTTTCGGCATACTTCGCTCTTAAAGTTAGCAAAAATCTAAGTAAATTACATTATTTTATCCGAGTTCATTTTTACTTTCTCGCACACGAAGTATGTAAAGAGAAAGCATTGTAATCGTCAAAAAATACGAACTCGAGAATTTGACCAATTCCCTTCTTTTCAGACCTCAGAGTCCGAAAAACATCTGTTTGGAATTATGTTTGTCTTTGAAATTATGCCAGGAACACGATAACTTAAAACGCTTTCAGCTAAATGGGTGAGATTTGGTATATAGGCATAAAACTACATTTGAATAATTCCATGAAATTTTGAACGAAATCCATTCAAAGGAAACTTGTCTATCCGGCTGCCAGAGTACAAATGAACATCGACAGCTGAAAAAAAAACTTTAAGAAATAGATAAATAAAATTTGATGCACAGGTTTAGCATTTAAAATGTAGATATGTATAAAATTTTGAACGAAATCCATCAAACGATTCATCGTCTATTGGTCTGTACATTCGCTTGCATGCAAACGCGTTAACTCATATACGTAGTAATTTAAATCGATTAAATTAAGTATGTTTCTTATGACTAATTAATTGTGTATCTTATGATTACTGTCAATCGACTGGTAAAAAGCATCCAAAAACGATATTCTCGCTATGGATTCAGTACAAATGCTAGATCCATGCCAATGATCTATATTTTGTAACTGTCGTTCACCAATACTAAGCAAAGTATTTGGTCCAAGTCCAAGGTGCCCAATTTTTTTGCGGAAGTAGGGAGATGAGACCTTCATTAGAGAACATGCCAGAAAGTTTCGAAAAGTTCACTCCCGCTGGTTTAAGTATATGACAAATACAAACTAGATTTTCGAATAATTGTGTACAAACCGAATGCCAAGGATTAATAGTAAAAAAAAATCGCCAAAGATCATATGATAATAGATAAAAATGATATATTCATATCAAAGATCAATATTTCTTAATTATTTTTAGTCACTGTTATGCAAGACATTCGGGACCTTTTCTATGATCCACAATTTTATGCGGGGAGAGGAAAAACACCTTTATTAAAGAGAATATGTAAAAAACATCATACGGAGTGAAGGATAACACCTTTATTAAATAGAATATTGAAAAGTTTTGAGGTAATTATTTCCACCGCCTTGCCAAACATTTCGGGAAAATATTCTTATGACTGTTATAACATGTCCATACCTTTTAGAAGCGGCATAAGCCTTGCAAGCCCGTTAGGACGTTAGTTAAAAATCTTTCCAGGTAAGTTTTAATTCGGTATTTTTATATTCTTTTTTATTTTTGAATTTATCAAATCTTTCTCTTTTCAAAATACTTCGAATGAATATTTTTATTATTAATATAATTTTGCCAAACTATTCAGATGTTGCTAAAAGCTTGCTAAACCATTTGGATTTTGAAAATAACATATCGGATGAATTTCAATTCATTATTTCCAAAATTTCCATTCGTGATTTTATCAAATATAATTTTTTTTCTGGTTGTTTCGAAGAAATATTTTTATAACTGTTATAACATCGCCTGAGAATTTAGAGCTGAAAAAATGCATGGTCATGCGAGTTTCAATTCTTAATTTTTAACATCTTTTTCATTTATTATTTTATCAAAGATCATTTTTTGTATATATCATCGATATCTCATATACCAGAAGAATTTACTTTTACAAAAAAATATTGCCTTAGCTTAAATGGTTACAAAATGAGTCTGGGAATCAGAAATTAACGAGTCAAATGTCATCATAAATTTATAATAACTATGATTTTTTTTAAACTTTTTTAATGAAATTTAAGTACCAAATAATAATTTTAAAAATTGCTATTTCTTATAGAAGAAAAAAATTAAATAAAAATATGCAAATAACATTTTTTTAAAACGAACATTTTTTTAATTAAATAATTCTGTTCCCTTGCTATAATTAATTGCATAATTATAAATTAATCCTTCTGGTTCAACGTCCTTTTCGTTTCTTTCTCATTGCCCTCTGCAGAATAAAATTATAATCATCGTTATTATTTGCTTCCTCATTTTTTGTGTGTGTTTTCCTTTGCATTAATTTCTGAAAAGTAGAAAAAATGGAACGATTTATAAAATATTTTTTAACTTTTACACAACAAAGAAATGGTACTTTTTTTTATTACTTAAGCATTGTTCCTTTCTTGAATTGTCAAATAACAATAGTAAAATTATAATTTATGAATTGGAATTCATTCCAGACAGTTAAAAAAGAATTTTAATTTCAGTATGAACCATAAACGAGACCATAATTGTTATATCCTGATCATTTAACTCTGTCTACATTTATTTAAATCATCGCATTGTAATCTAAAATAATATAAATTCCTTAAAGAATATATAACTTCACTATATAAAAACCAGCATTTATAGAAGCATAAAACAGCAATTCAAAAGCAGCAATTTGGAACTCGTCTAATATACCATCAAAACATTTTGCATGTCTTTTGAAATGTCTAAAAAGCTGGTTAATTTTATAGCAATAACACTCTCCTGAAGTAATCAGCAAAAAATTAATTTTAACAGAATGACGAAAATTTGGTTAAAACAACGTATTATAACCTGTTTGGCATGATTTTCCCAATTTTTAAGCAGTCTGTCAAAATGCTAAGATCAATAAGAATATTCTCAGGAAGCAACCAGCAAGATATTATCTTTGTTAAAATCATGAATGACAAACAGAACGAAAATAATAGACTGTAGATTTGCTAAATTAATGTAATATTCTCTGGTTTTCTTTAACACTGAACACCGTGCATACTGTTATGAACTTGTATTATTACATCCCTGCGCAATGATTCTCCAAGTGAGGAAGATAATTTCATAAATATAATAATGGCTGCCAAATCAATTATTCTTGGCCATGGTGACTAATCTAACAGCAAAAATGAAGGACCCCGAAAGTTCGAGAATCTTGGAGATAGATCCATTAGGATTCGAGCTCTACGTTTATTCTAAAACATCCGATGTTTTGTCACGGAAGCATTAAAAAAAAACGAGAAACAGAATCAGCCGAGTAGGCGAGTCAAGAGACGTGAGTAGTTGAGTTGGGCCCAAAATAGTAGTAACGAGATCTCTTAGCTCTTTGTGCTGTTATGATTATTTATTAGTGATTTTCTATTTGTGTGCTGCTGTTTATAATGAAAAACAGGACAATATCGCCAAATTATAATTATAAAACAGTAAAACATAGCAAGTATTGTTTTGTGTACTCTTGTCTGTGTTTTGCTGCTGTGAATTCACGCTTTCATGTAGGATAAAGAGCCTTTTTCCGTTGTTGAGTCTAATGAACCCTTTTCACAGTATAAGCACACGCAGAGGGATTTTCCCTAATAGTACCAAACTCCAAAGTCCATGTTCAGACAGACTACTACGTTAATCACTTGATGAATGAAAGGTTATCGAGTTTCAGAAGGAAACTAACCTCAAAGGCTATCTGACCCTCGAATTTCCATAATAAAATATTATATGATGCAATGTCAATAGTTCTTTGTCTATATATGCCTCAACTAAAGTTGTTGTTCCGCACTTGAATTGAAAAAGAGATGAAAGGCTTTTCTTTCTAATCAAGTATGAAACACTTGTCATTGTCATGTACTATATAACGAACATGGGGAACTTCAGTGGAATCGGTTTTCAAATCTGTAATCCTCAGGTCCAGAAACCATAGCGGTATTATGATGCCACATCTCTTGTATACCAATTAAATACAATATTTTCAATAAATATATATGAAAAGGGAAAATAAAGCCTAAAAATGTGGAATAAATAACATTTTAATACTTTATTCAAGCAGATTTTAATGTCACACATCTACATCAAACTTTTATTTAAAATTTGCTCCCTATATATCTCCAATAAAATTTTATTCAATGACTTCATGGGGCTGGACTTACTTTTCATCAACATAATTATACTACTTCAATAAATTCAATCAAATAACGTCTAAAATTTCAAACAAATAACATCCGTATTCGGTGGCAGTCCATAAAATAAGTTTCCCTATTTGGAGCTAAAACAAATAGATGAAATGGAATCAGATTTCACATACAGTCTGCGAAAGGCATGAGGAGATTAATTTAGAAAATGCAACAAATGATAAAGAAATGTGAGTAATAAAATGTCAATATTCGCAATGACAGCTTAAAAATAAGGATTATACAAAATTTCATAAATGATCGGGTCATAAAAAATGCATTACACATAGTAAACCGTGTGAAACCTACAAAAAATAACCTTTTATTTATCAGGATTAGTGTCCTTCACCTACTTGCAACATTTGAACATACTGAACTTCTATATATACAAGATAAGGAAACAGAGACTTTTATGACATTTTTATTCATTTATTTATTTCATTTTTATTAATTCTCACTGAATTCATCTATCCATGCCTTGAATGGTCTGAATATGAAATTAGATTTCATTTATTTCAACTACTGACGTTTCCATAAAAGACAAATTATTTTATGATTGCCCTGTATATTCAAACTGATATCTACAAGTAGTTCCTTATTTCCTTTCTAACAAGTATAAGAATCATTTTTATGTCCTATCAGAAACTGCTTATCGACAAATAGTCATAAATTGCGTTTGAATATGTATAAAGAGCATTTTTTATAAGCTATTGGAATCTATTTATCATCATCAATGTCCTCCTACGTAGCTTGATGAATAGAAAAACAGTCCTACTGAGCACTGAGCAGCGAATATCACTCCACCGCTGTTTGGATCATTACTTTGGGCCATCAAACTAATTTCCTCAGGACCTCGAGGAAGAACTTTTTTGCCACGACATGATGGATCTCATGCAGTTAAGATGAATTTTTTACGAAAAAATAAACAACGCTCCGAGTAGAAAGCTTTAAATAGACCTAAAATACATTATACACTTCACTAGAACAATTGTAGCAAATAAAATATTTAGGAAAGAAGGAAACGCTTGTTTTGAAGTTCAAAAGCTCTCTATTAAATTGCTCTTAACCTTTTATCTTATTGTCTCGACAAAGGTTAATCTGAAAAAAAAAAAAAGCTAAAAATAAATATATAATGTTCTTTTATGAAATTTTTTTTCTCTTGTACAGTAATGGCTGCACGATTTCAAGATATTTGTGCTCTTTTTATGTACCATTTGTGTATATAAGTAAATTTAAATCATTTATCATTCTAATGAAAATGCTTTAAATGAATTTATCCTGTAAAACCCTTTTTATACAAAAATCATTGCCATTAGTGTATCGTTTTACTCTTACTTTGACGTATCCTTATTTATTGCATTGCTTAATTGCTTAATTAACAGAGTAAATCAATTCAACTGATTCAAAATTGTTTCCAATACTAAGATGAGATTTACAGAGTAAATCAATTTGACTCCTTCAAGATTTTATTTAATTTTAGCACTGAATTTACGGAGGAAGTTTATTTGACTCATTTTAGATTTTATTCAATTTTAGCACTGAATTTACGGAGAAAATCAATTTGACTCATTCAAGATTTTATTCATTGTTAATATTAGATTTAAGTAGTGAGTTAGATCGATTCATTCAAGATTTCATTTAATGCTAACTTAAATTTAAGGAATGGGTCATTTGGACTCTTTTTGTACTACTGTATTTAGACTCAATGGGAACTTTTTAAATTACATAATGAATTGTATGTAAATACAGACTGATTCCTCAGCTAACTCTCATTCCTTATCTTCGAATAAGTTATATCTATTTTTACTGTTATGAATCAAGGTGAGTCGTTAAATAATTTTATAGATAAAAGTTTCAAACACATAAAATTCGTCTTGCTAAAAGATTTTATTATAAAAGACCTAAAAACAATTGATGCCTGAACTATTAAATTCCGTCTTGCCAATTTATATAATTAGTTGCACGTAAAGTGTAACGCAATAAAAAAATGTAGTTATTTGTTGGTAGAATGTTGTTGTGAAACGTAGAAAAAAATTGCTTAGTGCAATAAAAATGCCTGCAGAATGTGCTTCTAAAACAGAGTTTATATACTAAAAAAATTTCTTTTTCATAATAAATTTTAGAAATTTTCATAAAACCCCATTTTAATGTGAGAAACAAATTCGCTCATATCAGTCAAAACAGATAAATAATCAAAGCCTTAAATCCAGTTTTTAAAAATATATTTCGAAAGTTTAATCTTTAAAGATTCCAGTCTTCTAATCTCAACATCCATCAAGACATTGTTGTTTTCCTTTTAAGCTCAAATAAAATTATTTTGCTTCTTTTTTTAACTTACAGGTGGGTTTTTTTTCCTGTATATCTGATGAGTAGAGTCCTTAATTAGACGGCTCGAGGCTTTCTCAATTGTAACTAATACGTATCTTGTATTAGAATTAAAACTGAAATGAAGAGAATTTATAATATGGAATATATTGATGCTGGTATAATAAATACAGCATAATATATCATATATTATGCTGTATGCTATGCATCGCACAGATAATGAATATCGTATATATCACATATCGTGCATGGATGATAAATATGGCATAATATATCACCTTTCGTGCAATAATTATAACTATATATTTCCAACATATTCTATGATACAAATTCTAGAAAGAAGAAATGTGTACATATGGTTGATCGAGAAGGGTTATTTCAATAAATTGCAGCGATTAAAATTAAATATTGTCTAATTATTTTAAAACTCCATTTTTTAAATTTTAAATATTTAAAAAAATTTTAATATCCTCTTGCATTATAAGCATTTTTATATTCTTAAATTATTGAGAAAATTTATTTATAAGATTTATAGTATTATATTTTAAATAATACTATAAAATTAGAGTCGTGATTTTAACTAATTCTCTAAGGAATTTAACTTTTTAGCAACATTCTCCATATATTTACTTCCACTGTTGAAGAAATTTAATAATGTGCATAATTCTGCCTTTACCTCCTTCCTAGAATCCGCCTTTCCTTCCACCCCCACCCATCACTGTTTAACTTAACAGGCTGACGTACCGTTTTAAAAATGCACGAGGTCTAGTTGTGGGTAGGTATCAAAGCTTTGAACTGTTGTCAGATAAAACGATATTTCTGTTTTTAAATTCCCAAGCCACATTGCTTTTATCAGACACCACGGGGAGCTAAGGTGTCCTTATGATAATATTTCTTCTTCAAGTCGGGGGGGGGGGGCTTGAAGCAGATTCGACTAACAGTACGTCGTGCATATGGGTACATACTAAATCTGTTATTCAAAAGTCCTGTCTCTGGTGTAGTGTGAAAGCTTGGAGAAAAAAAAAATATCAGCTCGGATGCCATTCTCGTCATCTGCCCGCGATTCAAAATTTCGGGATATTTTCCCAAACACCTCTTGTATTTCTTCAAAACAATAGGTTAATGTAACTAAATAAATTAAAAACCAAGGCATTAATTGCTGCTAAGAAGAAACATTAACCCCTTAACTGCTAGGTCTGTTCTTCATGCACTCATTTAATTATCACTCTTCACTCTTATAAAAGTAAATAATTTCAAAGATGCTATAATTCGATACAAAAGTTACGTTTAATTCACGTACATCAACTTCGTACAGATTCTTATTACAATTAGCAATGTTTTTCGTAGCAAAACAGTACATTCTCAAAATGAAAAGTATTTTGAAATAAGATAGCTAGGAAAAAAATAACAAATGAGTTAAAAATCTTTTACTAATTAACAAAATTCTACAGCGTAGACTTTTTTAAGAATTAAATTAATCAAGTAAACTATATTATTTATAGTTTATGTAGCTTTGGATTATACTTCAAAAATTCTTCAGAAATAAGGCTATATTTATCAATTATGAATTTTCAAGAAACACTAGGTTGTTGAAATTATCGAAAGCTATTAAAAATTCATTTTTCATTATAATCTTCCTAGACACGTATAAGATAAATAAAGCTTCTTAAACTTATATCATTTAAAATCTTCGAAGACTTATTGAAAAGATGAATCACTTAACAATGAAAAGTCAAACTGACATTCAATACGGAAGTTCAATAAAATCCCACGTAATATTTTCAACACTGCTGCGGAAAATTAAATATTAGTGATTTCATGCATTCTTACTAGATCTGATCTTCCCAAAACTGAAAAAGTGTTTTCCACATGGAAATTTAATTTATGTGAAAGCTATACAAGTTATTTAAAGAAACACTGACACAAGTTTTGGGAATGTTTCATTGATTAGCTACTTATAATTACAAAAAAAAAAAAAAAAAAAAAAATTAAGGCTACCTACGCAAGCCCAAGTAAAAGATACTATAGTTAATTCAATTATTTGGAAATGCTTTTTAGAAGATACAAGCCCGTCATATATAGACAGGCATGCTTAAGAAATGACATGTCGCCCACTCATTGTGGTTATTACTGTGCAGTATACAATCATTATCCGTCAGATAAGCTTTGAGAAGTTACACCGGATCGTCCCTTTATCCATCGACTTAATGGAAAAGCCTATTATCTCTTGTTTTTTAGCAATGTGATTCTAGGAAATTGCATCAAAATGACATATGACTTAAGTTGTTGTCACGTCTCTTTAGAGATCAGCAATGGCCGATCTAAGGCTTATTATCTGTCTTCTGATTAAATAGAAGTCGATATCAAAGCTTAAAACAACAAATTCGTCTGAGAAATGCTTATTTAAATAATATTAATTGAAATTAATAATGATTCTATAAACATTAATAGTTTTTTCAAATCACTTTTAATTATTTGATATACGAAGTATAGAAAGAAAAAGCATTGCAATGATTGAAAAATAAGGCTTGAAGATTTGATGAAATTCCTCATTTTACAACTCCCTCGACTCTGTGAATACAGTACTGTATAATACGTTTTTAAATTACTGTATAATTTAAAAACGCAACAAGCTAAGTGGAAATTTGACATGAGTTATTACATTAAAATTCCAGATTTCTATTAAATTTGGGAAGATACTCATCTGTCTATCTAACCTGCCTATATATGGAGAACCTAGCTGTCTACTCCTCCAAGTTATGTGAATACGATAATTAAAATTTTCAAGCAGATAGATAGCTAAAATTAGACATAATTTTAATTACCAGACTTGCAAATCTAGGTCAAATTTTGAACCAGATCCGCCAAAAGATTGATTGAGTGTTAGGCTGTCTATTGTCGAATGTAGAGCCCCCCCCCCCCCATTATTGTCCTTGAAATAGACTCGAATATGTCCACAAACTTCCTTTTGAAAAGAATTCACCGATGTAAACAGGTCTTCCACCAAGATGAATCACATTTTTCAGTAGAAAATATGTGGTAATTTCTATTTCCATTTTGGAGGTGGGGGGGAGGGTAGTCATTTTATCCTGTTGATCGCTTTTGCGCTTAAAGTTTCAACCAGCGTTTTAGAGTACACTTTTTTCGACAAATTCAGCAACAGAACAGCAAAGGGTTTCTAATTCATACATGCAGGCAAAGTTCAAAATGAAATAACATTCCCTCACTTAAATGTCTATAAAAAGGTAATATCAAGAGCTTCAATTTTTTTGAAACGATCGATCAGATACTTCTGAGCAGAAGAGAAACAACTTAACCTTTTCTCGAACTATTTTAAACAGCAATGAAGCAATTAAAATCTCAGTGGCATGATACCATTGGTACATGCTTGCATGAACACGTTCAAACATGCAACGATAAGCTGTTTGCAAGCGTGACGTCATCAATTCCTTTTCATTTCATCTGAATTCATAATTTTGTTCGATTTGTAATTCCTTTCATTCTTAATTTATTTTCTGCATAGTGTGTTTTTGATAATGATACTCTACTTTAATATTTTCAGAACTTAATTATCAGTTCTTTCAGAACTTCTGAACTTTTCTTCACTTGCTCATACCTTGACCTCTAATTACTGCTCCACTCACCCTAACCCCACCCCAATATGTATAATTACTAATATCTACATGCAAGTACAGTAATTGCACTATAACACAGTGACATTTTTATTTTTACCAGTAATGCAAAATATTGTATAAATAATAATTGGCGCAAAATATTGTATAATAATTGATGTGTATTGGTGATTATACTCATTTAATTCAATTTAAAAATATATATGAGCACATTCAATCAAAAGGTTCTCACACTTATTGAAGAAAAAATTCAAGGAGTCCCAAGGATAATTTTAGAAAATTCAAGGATCCTTTATTATATATTTGTACCTAAAAATACAAATAATAAATTTAAATAAAAAATCAAAGAAAAAATAAAGCTATTTTGAATTCAATTTGACTATCTTGAGTTTTATTAATGAAACATAATTTGGATTGGAAATGCCAGGTGTTACAACGCCTTTTTATCTTTCTATTATGTTAAATCTATCTGTCAATGTCCACCATTGCATCTTTTCTTCCTTGTAATCTCTGAGAAGATTTCGAGTACCTCTAGGAATATGTGTACCATTGGTTAAGAAACACTAAATTAATATATTGATATAAACAAATTTTGATTACCTACTATCAATGAAAATGAAAAAAAAAATATTTCAAAAGTCAATAATATTAAAGATAATGAAGTATAAATTAAAAACCAGAAAAGCAGCGAAAAATTAAAATAAGAAAATACACTAATGAATTCACAAAGAAAAAGGGTTTTTCTTTAATTGTTTTTAATGAAAGTTATTCTCTTTAAATTTGCAAATGAGCAAATTATATTTTTACTAATTTTTTAACTATTTATTTATAAGGGAGTGGATAATCCTTAAAAAATTTTCTGTGGTTACATGTCAGCCATTATGAACTAAAAAATAGCATATCTGGTTTTCCAGGGAAGCAATTTTATTGTTCATATTGCGATGAAAGCTGCGAACATAATTAAGAACATCTCAGTGAAAATCGATATAATCGATTTTATTTTGAAAATTGCATAGGAAATATCTCTCGGCAATGCAATAATTGTTTCCTTGTTTCCAGATGATTGCTCCAACAGATACCCAGCTGATATCAATAAAAAAAACTGTTATCTTATTGCCAGAAACTATTACTGTGCAAAACATTTTATCAGAAATTAGAACGACAAAGAAGGTCGAATGATGAAGGTCATCCAAATTAGTTAATTGTTAACAATATGGATAATCATTTGTATTTACTGAGGGGAAAAATCTTCCAAGTATTAATGTGAAAAATTATTTTTTATATCGAAGCAATGAAGCATATATATGAATATATTGCAAATTCCACCTTTTTGCAATGTTTAAGAGGAAAAGAAGTGGTACTTGAAGGAAGTAAAAAAGGTTTTCGAAGGGTTTTTTCTTTCTATTTTTTCCGACAACGTAAAAGTTACTCAGCTATTTCCCAAAATTTAAAAGGTTACAATGAGTCATTTACTTTAAATAAAACACCAGTGATTGCGAATGTTTTCAAGTTTATAGTCATGAAAGCATATTCCCATTAAATAAAACATTGATTCTTTAAACTTGCTTCCCATACCATTATAAAAATTTCCGAAAACATTCAACATTGAAGAAAAAAACCAAAAGAATATATTTCTTATCTTTATAGTATTCAAGAAAGCCAAGCCAACTTCGGTACTCTTCCTAAAATATAAATTTCATGTACCAAATTTAAAGAATTCAGCAGACAGTGAAAAGTTCATGAGATAGTAGGGGGAGTCGAAAATACGCCGGTTTGGTTTCAAAAAGGAATGGTTAGAATAATGCAAGTAAAATATTCTTTTTTGTAATTTTTTTGTATTTATTACATTAGAGTAAGAATATAGGAATTTGAAATTCATTCAATCATAAAATTTAAGAGGGCAGCTAATGATTGTTATTGTATTTTTTTTTAATTTGATGGAAACATTTTAAGAAGGATACCACTTATCCCAACTGAGATTATGGCCGTAAATAAAGTTGGTCCTTTTTCATATACCACAAAAGCCATAGAGGCCGCGGTAGCCTGGTGGTAAGGTCTCGGCTCGTCAGTCGTAGAATTTCAAGCTCGAGACCGGATTCCACCGAAGAACCGTCGTGTAAGCGGGTCTGTTGCACGTTAAATCCGTCAGGACCAAACGTCCTCCCTTTGGTGTGGTGTGAAGAGAGGAGGGTACCAGCTCAGGTGTCGTCCTCGTCATCTGACCGTAGTTCAAAATTACGAGGTCCGTACTAAAATAGCCCTAGTGGTGCTTTACAACGGGACGTTAATATAACTAAACTAAACCACAAAAACATTTGCACGTATGAAAGCAAGGTCGCGATTACCTTACAAGATATTAGAGAACGATAGTTGCGAAATATAGATCTTCGACTTGAATCTAGCATTTTTGCTAAATCTATTGTGAGATATGTATTTTCGACATCTTTTTGCCAACAGATTGACACCAAAATTTGGTACGAAAATACGGTTATAGTCATAAGATAATATTTCGAATTTCCTTGATTAAATTATTCCATTTAAGAATTATTGCATTTACATGCATGTGAAATAAAGATCAACAGTTGATAAATCTTTTTGACAGATTTCGTTTAAAATTTGGTAAGAATCTATATTTTAGATGCTAAACCTGTGTGCCAAATTTTGCCTAATTTTTTTGCATTTTCAGCTATTGAATTCACATGTACTCGAACAGCCAGCCAGACAGATTTCCTGTGAATCACTTCATTCAAAATTTGATCGAAATAAACACATTTGGTCTTAAGTCCACATACCAGATTTTATTCTTCTAGCTCAAATTGTTTCTAAGACATCGTGTTCACAGACAGGCATGATACTAAAAGTGTGTTTTTCGGACTCTGGAAAATCTGTAATGTGGACATTCGTCAAACTCTCGAGCTCGATTTTTTTTTTTAAGATTATACATTTCATACACGAGAACGCGAAAATTGCAACGTTTGCTCACTTGAATAAGATGAAAAAGAGAACTGCTAAAATCTGTCATTCACATTTTAGTTGAAAGAAATTTTAGAATACGATTTCTGCGGAATGAAAGAAAATTGTTTTTCTTTAAGAAATACCTGTTACAGGCTAGACGCAATAGAATAACTAAATCCTTTGGATGATTTTCATGAAGGTAGAACACATACACCAGATTATTTTACATTGGTAAAGTTAAATTGATTGGCATCATCAGCCTGAATCTTTTTGTGCACAAATATTTTACATATCTCATAGGCCGTCCAGAAATTATCTGTACTAACTTTGATGATATATCTCTTTATTTTGATATCATGAAACGCTTTGTACTACCTTCTCGTGAATGATCCTGTTCCTCCTTACAGATCCTTAGAAAAAATAGTGAATGATCCTGTTCCTCTTTACAGATCCTTAGAAAAAATAGTGAATGATCCTGTTCCTCCTTACAGATCCTTAGAAAAAATAATGAATGATCCTGTTCATTCTTACAGATCCTTAGAAAAACTAACATTTATTTCGTTTTTGTTGTAAGCTTCGTGAAATAGTTTCTATTATTTGTGAACATAATAATGCACCTCGTGTGTTAAATGAAGCTTGGGTCATGATTCAAAAAGCTGTAGAAATCACTACAGAATTGTTAAGATTTATGAAATGCATGTTTCAAAGAGAGTACATCTTTCTTCAAAATGTATCTCAATTCGTTTCGGAAAACGAAGCAAAAAGCGTCAGGATTGCTTGAAATATTTGTCAGATGAAGAAAGGCGTGCATGTATTAGAGTTTACTAAGACCCTGAACACATTACCTGAATTGTAAACTTGTTTGTAAAGAATCTTGGAAAAACACATATGTCGAAATGTTGCCTCAACAGTTTTTTTTGGTAGGAGGGGGGGGGGATGAGATATGAAATGAAACAAGATATCTGTCCCAGATTTCAATGTCATTCTTACGACTCAACAAAAGAGATGTTTAAATTTCTTTATCCAATTTAATATTTTTAATGATGGATGAAAATAGTTTCTTTATTTACAAAAGTTTTTTGTGCGTTTAAATAATGCAATGATATATTTTCTTTCTCTTTTAATAACTTTTTCGTATACGAATTGCAGAGAAAGTATTATAATCATCAAAAAATTCGTAACTTGAAATTTTGACGAATCTTCGCATTTCAAACCCCTCCCCCCCCCCCCGTGTTGGACAGACACATTTTTCATATTGTGTGTGTATGTGAACACGATACATAAAACTGCTTTGAGCTAGACACCTGAAATTTTGTATATGAAATTGGCCGGCAAAACGGTGTCCAAAATACTCTTTCTCGCGATATATTCAATAAAAATGCTAGATTCATGCCAATGATCTATGTTTCATAATTATCGTTCACCAATGCTGTACCAGGTATTCGCGACCTTACCCAAGGTCGAAAATTTATGCTGAGGAAGGGAGAAAGGATATTTATTGGAGAGCATGCAAGAAAATTTCGAGGTGTCCACTCCCCCTGATTTAAGTATGTGACGATTTTTTGGTTATTTTCAAATTATTATTAAGTATGTGACATCGATGGTTATTTACAAATAAAATATGAAATAAGTATTTTCTCCTCGGTCAGACGAAACGAAAATCTATTTCGCTGCGTTTACAACTAACTACACATGCGAGATTCAAGATTTACAGTGAAATTAGAAAACGCAGTTTTGTGCTACGACGTTGATAGCATTATTTATGATTCAGACAATAAAAATTACGCTGTGATCGGCGGTTACCTTGGAGATTTCGCTAATGAGCTGGGAGATATAGTTCTGAAATTTTTATAAAATAAATTTAAAAAAATACCTTCTGTCTTAAGAAAAAAATGTACTCTTTTTTTTTTGTGAGTGTGTGTTGAAGAAGGTTTCACTTATAAAATTTTTATATCAGAATTTCCCAAAAGGCGGAGTAAAGAACTGTATCTTTGTTACCAAATCTGGAAAATCTGCCTATAAAATACGAGGCTTTATCTTGAATTGCGAGAAAAGTTTGAAAATAAATTTCGAGAGTGTTTGAAAGTTAACAGGTTTTGTTGATGATAAAATTGTCATAGTCAAGATCCATAAAAATTATTAGATTCGCTAAAAGTGTTTATCTGATCAATAAAATAGAAACGAGAAATATAGGAAACTATATGATAAGTGCATCATTGTCAACTATCTGAATGCTTTATCATATGGATATTAGCAGAAAGATAATGACTTTTCATTTTCACAAAAATTTTATCTTTGTTTGTTTTTTGAGTGATTTTTTTTAAAAAAAAGAATTTTAATATAACTCTGATTATGTCATGAAAATACATGGATTAATACAAACTCTTGTTCTGAAAGCAAGGGAAAATCTATTTCTGTTAATGAAATGCATTTTATTTCCTTTTTCTGTGTAATAAAATTAAAGTGTTGAATTTTATTTTGTTTAAGCCTTTTTAATATCATTATCAACATCCAACATTTTTAATATATCCAACAACAACATTCAATACACTCGTTTAGTCATTTTAGATTTTGTTACTGCATTTTGATTTTTGCAAAACAATTCAGATTGCAAGGCTGTTCCCTCTCTTTTAAGGCTGTTTGAAATCCCTAGACTGCTATTAAAAACTCCTTGCTATTTTAAAGTAATTCTGTGATTTAATTCACAATATTTGTCGGAAGTATGCTTTGACTTTTGCACAGAATTTCTCTATCAGAAGTTCATTGTGATATTGAATAATTACCTTTTAAGAAATCCTAAATATTTTTCACAGTATTAAAATGCAAGAACAGACGCAAACTTTAGAACTTTTGCTGCTTTGGAATCCTCTTCATTTTCATCCACCATACTTCTTATTTCCTGATTTTCAGTGCTTTCTACCTTTTGCAGAGAATGCTGAATTTTCAGAAACTTTTGGATAATTTGTAAGTATTATTTATCTTTATCATTTTCTGATAAATTCTACTTCAAAGATTATTTTGCAATTATAATCTAAATCAGAAAAATGATCCACAAATTCTGCACCATTTTCGGATATTAAAACCATTTTCTTAGTTTGCTCCATTGATATATGAATTAATCTCGGAAATGGCAGATGATAACAAAAGTGATAAAAGTCCTTCTTCTCGTTGGAAGAGAAAATAGCTTTTTTTATAAGGGGGGGGGGGGGGTATCTTCCTATCCGGAATGATAGGAGGAAACAACTCAACTCTGCTTTTGGGGAAAGTAGGAGAAGGAGACAATTCAATTCAGAATCGCTAGGAGGGTGGAGTTAATACTACTGTCATTCTAGCTCATTACGCACTCTTTTTGAGCTACTTAGACAATTTCATTTTTACATTCTCCTATACGAAGTAAAGAGTAATTATTGTAATCGTCAAAAACTATGAACTCGAGATTTTAAGGAATCTTCACATTTTAGACTTCTCTAACAGGCATTTTTTTAAATGTCCGTCTATCTTTCTATGACAAAGATAACAAACTCTTTAAACTAGATGGATGAACTTTGGTATACGGTTTTCACTCTTAGTTTGTAGAATTATGTCAAATTTTGAGCAAAATACATGCAGAGGAAGTGGGTCTGTCCGATTGTTCCAATGTAAATTAACACGATAACTACAAAACGAAGAGAGCTAGATAGGTAAGATTCAATACGCATATTTAACATCTACTGTATAGATACCTATCATATTTTGAACCAAATTCTATATGAGCTTGACCGTCTGGTGGTTTGTACTTTCAAAAATATATGAATGCGATAGCTCAAAAACGCAATGGCTTCAATATATCAAATTTGGTAGGTGATTGTGTGACTACAAGTGTAATTTTGTGTCTTATTTTCATTTCAATCGGTTGCGAAAGATGCGTCTAAAATTCGATTTTTGGACACTATTAGCCATATGTTAGAGAGTAATTATTGGCATATTATATTAATATGCCAAAATTCTAGCCAATGGTCGCACGATTAATTCGGTAAAAATTCTTGCCAAAGGGTAACGTTTCATGACTATTGTACGCCAAAGCCTTGCAAGTCGTTCTAAGAGAAGTATACGAGAAAGTTTTTGGGTGACCACTCCCGTGGGTTTTCCCCAAAAAATGCTCGTTTGGCGCTTGAAACATGAGAAATGGTGTCTTAATGTTTTAGCACGTATAGCATTTACGATTTCTAGTCTTCAACTCAAAAACATTGCATATTATATAGATTAAATTAAGGACAAGATTTTGATACCAATATTGCACATATGTAAAATTGTAAACCAAATAAATTAAAAGGAGGGCATCCTAAACGCATAATGACTATTTTTCATTATACTACAAAGCACATAATGCATCAAATTGTAGAACTATGCTAATATTTCAAGGGCAGAATATTCACACTGGTTTAAATATAATATTCTTGCAGTTTATGAAGTGGATTCGCCTTTGTTTGTAAGTAATAAGGACACAGAAGAAAGAAAGCATTTAGATCGATTTTTCTTATCCTATTACTACAAAAATCCAATAATATTGTTACTATATTTCCACTATATTTTAAGGCATTTAGAATGTCAAACATCATGGGGGAATACAATATGTTGTGCTGATACTATACGTCACCATTTTTTTAGTGTCAGACAGGAAGATGATTAGAGAGGTATACAAAGCATATTATGTTTTCTATATTATAGACTGATTCTAGACATCGTCTCTTCACTTGATTGCAGGAGTATTAAAGAAGAATTAATACTAGTTTAAATTTTAATCTTTACAATATTAAAGCTATTGACAAACGAATCAATGGGACGGCGAAGTGATTAATCTACTAAATACTTTATTATCCACTTATGTAAACTGCAACACTAGACATCATACATTCCGCATTAACTTATATACTATATACAGCAGCAGAAAATAGTTATATTAATGAATTTCACCCAAATCACTAGGAAAAATCATGGAAAACTTATTTTATCAGTGAATTAATTTAATTGATGAATACACTCAAGGTGTATGTATCTACAGTTTTTATTAATTGTTTATGATACAAAATATGTCCACGCTTTATAGGATATAAATATACCCGTATCCTTTTTAACCTTTCTCCCTACTTATAAAAAATAAATAAATAAATTTTATTTCTTTAACATCACAGTTGCATATATATTAATTTAAGTTTAGTTTAGGTAGTTATATTAACGTCCCATTTTTACTTTGGCTATTTTGAACCGCGATCAAATGACGAGGATGATACCTGAGCTGGCATCCCCCTCCCCAAGCTTCCACACCACACCAGCGAGAGGACGTTTGGCCCCGACAGATTTAGCATTCACCAGCCCCGCTTACACGACGGTTCTTCGTGGAATAGGGTCTCGAAGCTGAAACCTTACCACCAGGCCACCACTGACTATATTAATTTAAATAGGGTTGAAAACTATTATATACCCTGATTGCCTTTAAGGTAATATGATTATATATTTTTATAATATCGTTGAATAATTTTGCACGTTTAAAAATTATTTGAGTCCACATGCAAATGTTGCATTAAATTTTGGCTTAAATAATATCCATAATGTGAGTATTAATGCAATGAACATGTATGTGGACGGTTTGGTTAATGCTAAAACATAGGTTCATGTTTTTAGCTTCATATAAAATAAAGACATATCTCGACTTTTCATAAGAAATTTCATCTTTGAATACCTTCAGGGGTTCAAATAATCAAAAATAAATCGAACATACTAAATGAATTTACAAATGAAGTAAAAAAGAAAAAAGGCAAAAGCAGATTCAATAGAAGGCAATTCGTGATTCAAAGGAGAAATTTGCGAAATGGTGAAATCATTGCACACACACTCAATCATTTCTGTATGAAAGTAAAATGCTCTATAATTTCTCTATTTGATTGTATGTGGATCTTATTTCAAACGTTAGATACAATCAAGATGCTGCTCTTCTTTTAATGATATATCATTTTTGAATGCCGCTAATAGTACCAAATAAGCAAAACTAAATCAAACTCTTTAAATAAAAGTCAAAATGCTGTAAAAAAAAAAAAAAAAGAACTGGATTGTCAAAAGTAGATTCAAAAGACGGCAATTAGCGATTCAACAAAGGAATTCGTGAAATCACAGTAGATTGTACATATTCAATTATTTCTCTATGGAAATATAATGCTCTGCTAAAAAAAGAAAAAAATTAATTAAATTAATCTCCTGATAAATCCCGCTTTTTATTTTTTCTAAAACGAAGTAGACAAAATAGAGAAAAGACTGTGAGGTAAGTTGGTGGTATCGGAGCGCAGGCTTTTTATATAAATAATTATATAAAATATTGTAATATTTATAATTAATTGATCTTATATTATAAACTAAATTCCTAAAGGAATTTTATAATATTCAAAGGTTAAAATATTCAAAAGAGAGATCAATAATGATAATGAGCTTCCATTTTGTACCAATAGATGGCACTACTGCTTGTAGCTTTTCTAAACAATGCGCCGTCGAATCAACGTCGAAGCACAGTTTTTTCCGATATACAATTAATCAAGAAAAAAATTCAATTTACAAAATATGCTCTGATGCAAAAATGATGCAGCATTTAAATGAAGGAATGAGGTTTTGACTTGATTTATTCAAAAATACCTGACTGAAAGATTTTGGTATTTCCTGTTTATGAAAAACATTCAAAGTTCCATAATAATATATATTGCAGGATAAAGAAATTATGGTCAAGCTGAAAACTGAATATCAGGATATATTTTATGTTATTTTTAATACGTTCTTTTATTTTCAAACGCTTGGGGAAGGCTAAATGTATTGATGAAATTATTTTTCCATCATACATATGCTATAACGACGATAAATACTCAAAAAGTCAGAGAAATTTCTAAAATATAATTAATAATTTGCATTAGAAATGAAAGCTATATCCCTTTTAGGCATATTTAATTAAAAAGAGACACGTTTAAATAAATCAGCGCATAAAATTATCATTATTATATTAAGCCTTGCAATAATTTAAAAGAAATCTGAAATAAAAAATTTTATTTTCTAATTAAACTTTTATTACACACAAATGTAGTATTATATTTCTAAGTTAAACATTAACTACAATCAATAAAATATTTTTTGTTTTTATTCAGGAGCTTTATATTCTATATTTCACTCATATTTAATCCATGAAATATGTAATGGATATTGCAATATAAATTCAACGAATTAGAATAAAATATGGCATATAAACTGTTCGCTTTGATGTTTTACTGCTCAAAACTTTCTTCAAAAAGTAATATAGAATTAGAAGTATGTATTGTTCATCTAGAATTGAAATATTTTTTTCCCTGCGTCTTATTCTGTCTGAATTGTATTATAAACGAGAGATGAACCCTTAAATCTATAATTATCCTTAATTGATATTAAACTATTGTAGCTTCAGCAAATTCTAAATGAATGCACTCTAAATATCCACTTCATAAATATGGGTTTTTACATAACAATAATTTTGATAACACATCTTTTTATCAAATACAAGTTTATTTCAACATGTAACGACAGCCCTATTTTCTATTTTTAATACAGGATTTAATGAGTTTAATTACATTAATGTCCCGCTTTAAAGCAACACTAGGATTATTTCGTGATGGACCACGTAATTTCGAGCCGCGGTCAGATGATGAGAACGCGTTTGGGCTGGCACCCCCGTCTTCAAGCTTCTGCATCGCCCCGGCATGAGGGCGTATGGTCCCGACGGATTTAGCTTGCACCAGGCCCGCTGACGCGGCGGTTCGTCTGTGGAATCGGGTCTTGAGCCTGAAGCCTTCCTGTTCCGCAGCCGGGAGCTTACAATCATGCCACCGCGGCGCCTTTTTAGTATAGGGAACTTACTCTAGTAGCACAAGATAATGTACGTCATCTTTGCGATGTTATTAATTAATCTGAATGCCGGATAATACGGTAAAGAAATCGTAGCATTGTTGTGCGGCATTTTATGCTAATGGGACGATTATTCGCGTAATTAAATGACGTGGAAACCTGCGATGTCCCTATTCCACGGGTAATCCGCAAAGTGACAGAAAAAGGACACAACTAGACAAAAAAATACTTTTAAACAAGTTTTGGGGTCTACACAAATAAATATGACTAAGTTGTAGATTTCTATACTTGCAAGTTTATTGGTTTTCTTTTTCTTATTTTCTCATGCGCTAAGTTTGCATACAATTTCTTGCGTACGAAGTATATACTCCATATATTATTGTAATTGTCAAAATATTCGGAGCTCGAGATTTGCACATTCCAGATACCCCGCACCCCACCCCCGATTCGGAAAATAAATCTTTGAAATTTTATTTCCCTGTGAACAAGACAACTCAAAGGTAATTTGGATTAGACGGAAAAAATTTGGCATCTACTCTCTACTCCAAATTTGTAGATTTCCGTGAAGTTTTGAACGAAATCCACTCAGTAGAAACCTGTCTCTACTGACCATCTGCCTGTACTTTCAAAAAATATAAACTCGATAATTCAAATACGTAGTAACTTACATAAATGAAATTAGGTATATTATTATATTACATTCATTACAATTTTATTTCTTTGTTGAATTCCGGTTTGATTCCATCAGGGAAACAGAGCATCCAAAATAGATATTCAGTTTTCTGTTACTCGATTAATCACCAATAAAATCGCCAAACTAATACGCTAATTCATAGCTATTGTTCATCATTGGCATACGATTAATAACATCCAAGTATATTTATTAGAGAATACACGAGAAAGTTTGAGGTGATTACTTCCATTGATTTACAAAAAAAATCGTTTTTGTGTGTGTGCGTGCGTGTGTGTGTGTGTGTGTGTGTGTGTGTGTTGAAACATGTTGTTTTTTTTAACTTTTATCAACAACATTTGGGATTAATAACTGTTGATAATCGCAAGCTTACTGTAATGAATCCTAATTGTTGCTTAAAATGTATTTTTGAAGCGTTAATGAATCTCTTTTTATGATAGATAATTTTTTTATGATAGAAAATTTTTATGATTTTAGGAGAAATGGTCCGCACGAAAAGTTTCAGCACCAATTTTGACACGTTCGAATCTCATTGGTGTTAAATGCTCGCGTGATATATGTAAAATACTTTTCTTCAATTCAATTTTATAATACCTCGTGCATCTTACAGAAAGAAAAAGGTTAAAACATCACACAAAATTACGAAATATTACACAAAAGAATGAAAAATCACACAAAAGGACGAAATATCACTCAAAAGAATGAAACATCATACATGCAATCTTAAAGTCTCCACGATTACCACAAAAATGTGACGTCATATCAAATGAATCCATCAACGTTTAAAATGCACTAAGTAATATGATACTAGAAACATTCGCATTCAAATGTTGCATTTCTGCACCGTTGACTTCCCAAAATATATATTGTGATGCATATCTAATGTATGCCCAATCTTCGCCATTTGCTGTATTTGCCAAATGGACAGTTTATCCCTTTAATCATAGAAGAGGATATAACAGCATTTCATTTCGAACTTAAGAAGATGCTACATTTCTAAAGTTGGTGCATTTTTTTTAATATACAGGTTAATTCTGTATAAGTATTCTAAATAAAAGCTAATCAGTAACTAACGTACCTCACTTTAAGTTAAGCTTGTATTCATTTTTAATGGGTCCTGGGCATTAATACGATCAATTCCATGTTTCAGTTCAAATTCAACAGTGGCCATTGAAATTGTTCTACTTACATTGATATGAATATGGAATTCTAAATTTTAACTGAATAAGTAATACTGTTTAAAAGAAGATAATTTTGATCGGCTTGCTACCTTAAAACTTGTTTGAAACATCACTTTATCTATTGCCTTATCTTGTATTTGATTTCTTCATCCTCTTGTATACAAAAAAAAAAGTCAACAATTTAATTGGACAGGTTTGTCCAAATCTGGCCCTTAGTCATTAAACCAAAACTAATACACACATACTAGCATATAAAAATAAGTTGAAATCTAAGATGAGGTATTTTCATTGCTCACTACTATTAAGTTCTTTAAAATGCAAGTCAGAGTGTAAATATTAAATTGTCCTAAAACATAGTTCGTTAATTAACATATTTTTACTTTTTTTTTTTTTAATTTCTGAACCTAGAATATTAAACCTTATTATTAAACCCGATTTGAAAATTCTTATCTCAAAAGTTTCAACCAATAATTTTCATAAAACATTTCTTTCGGTTTCCATTCATCCTAAAAGTGCAAAAAGTATTTCAAACTGTATTTACAAAATAAAAAAAAAGATGTGAACCTAAATAGTTTTCATGCATTTTTTTTTTAATTTTAATGCCAGAAGTAGACGAGTAAAAGGGTTGGAGGGGGGGGGGGGAATCTGGAAATGCAAAGCATATTTTCAAATTAGATGAAACTCTTTATTCACTTCAAACTGCTAAAAAGGGAAAAGTATAATGAAAAGAGGAGGTTTATACTAAGCAGAAACTTACGATTTTGTCCTTTAATTTAAATATTCACTTGACATCATGACCGAAAATAGGAGCCGAAGTATTTAGCTATGGAATTAAAATTTTATATGACGATTATTTGGTGTAACTTTTGTTTTGTAGAAAGGAATCAGTTTATCAAAATTTCAGGATGCAATCAATAATATTATTTTACTTCTTAATTTACTTTTAAATAGCTACAATAGATGGCAGCACAATTCAGATTAGTTTTGTTACTGCTACTGGAGAAATTTTTTGCTACTGGAGAAATTTCAAATTCAACGCTCACATGCTTATTTATCATAGAAAAAATTATAGTACAGAAGTAGAATGCCTGTATTTTTTTTTAAAGATAAAGGTTTATTCAGTGGCGTAGCAGCCTTCCTGGTCAAGAGAATTGCTTTTAGCCCAGTGAATTTGGATCAAAACCAGAAAGTACTTTTAATGTATTTTTAATTATTTCCAGTAGATGGCAGCACGTTAAACCACTTAGGTTAATTCGTTCAAAAGTAGAATATTTCGTACATTTTCCCCCCTCTTCGAATAAATCTTTTATTATTATTTTTTTTTAAATAAATCTTTTTGATTTCCCTACGAATGATTTCAGTTACACTCGTTGAACACAGAAATCTTAGGTTTCAATATCAAGGAAAAAAAAAAAAAAAGGCGTATTCCAAATTTTTTATTTATTATTTAATGATATGTTTGAAAAAACAATAATCCTGGTAGACCATGCAAGTTTTTTCTGACATGGAAAATGTTTATTTCTAACATAGAAATAAGAAAAAAAAACATTAAATGCGGCAAAAAAAAAAATGTTGGGCTGTGATCTTTGATCCGCCACTGTGGATTGAAATTGTAATGGAAATTTAGAGAAATTTTCATGGTTCTCTCATCATGTAGAGCAACTAATGCTCTAATTTTCAGCTATTTATAAATTAAAAATAATTTAAATAATATTTATATATAATTATAAATAATTATAAATTTACTGGGCTATTCATTTTATTACCTAATCGATGTTCTAACGACAATTGTCTCTAACCATTAATCGGCCTATTTTGGCCGGTTCTCTAATACTCCGTTGCTCTTTAAGATAATTTATATGAATTTATTAATAATTTGGATGCTTAAAACCTAGAGCAGTTAAATAGAATTTAATAGATTATTTGCAATTACATATATTTTTTTATGAGTAACTGGCTCGAAATTGGAATGAATTTGCTTTTATATAATGTTAGTATGTATAATTCTAACAAAATTTAGTGTTTTACACATTAAAACTCAGATTGATTGAAATTTTTTAAAATGAAATCAATTCTGTTACATTAGACAACATGGAAATTACGTATTAATTATTTCATGCGATTTCATAGGCTAGGATATTATAATGTTTTAAATTAACCGCTTACCACACCAATATTTTTGAAAAAAATTGGAAAAATTCATCATATTTTTTATTCTATTTTTAAATATAAGAAATTGGGAAAAAAATGCATGGATTTTAAGTAAAATTTTAAATTTTTTACAAGTGTGAAACTTATAGATTTTTCATCAGTTTACTCTCCCGAATCATCTCGGCAAATGAAATTGTTAGTTCACGATAGTCACAGACCATTTCTAACTGTCCTTACTTATCCAGAAGTCGCCATGCATACTAAATCTGTTTTTCCGTCTAACGGTGGAGCTGTCCAAAAAAACTAAAAAACACTGGCAGTAAAGCAGAGTGGTTTTTTTTTTTTTTTTTTTTTTTTTTTCCTTTTTAAGTTTTAGACCGTGTAAAAAGTAATAGTTACTCGGTAAATCGGTAATACAAATCATAATGAGAAATTCTGTTTCGCCCGTGTTTTCTTGGGATAATAATTAATTGCAGTATATATAAGCCCGAGATAGCTCGGGATAATCAGGAAAGCGGTTAATATAATATAACTTTGAATATAAAAGGCAATACTCTTCATTACAAACGAACAATTGGAACTATTCGCAAAGGTTAAATCTAAATAGCAATTAAAAACAGAAAACTTTAGAGAGATGACAGCTGTGGTGTAATAACTAGGGTGTGACAGGTAAGGAATGTGCGCAAAACTGAGAAATCGGTATATCGGTATTAAAGAAAGGATTTTTTTTTTTTTTAACTCTTCTTCTTCAGATTCTTAAAAATTAAGCGATTCCCAGTTAAGTGAGGGATAATATAAAAAATGTAGTAGTTTTTTTCAACCCTCTCAGAACAAAATAACAAATAGGTATTTTTAGTGTAATTATTTTAATAATCATTTGTACCATATATCACTTCAATGACGAAAACAGAATGTGTTTTATCAATTCTGACAAACGAAGGAAGGTGATAGAAGAGCACATAGGGATCATAATGTGACTTATTGTAGGCTCATTCGAAATCCGATGGTATGGACACGTTTTTGATAAATTTGACAAATTGCAACTCGCCTTTATGAAGTTCAGAACTAAAAATTTTAGCGACTCTTCGATTTTGAATTTCGCCGACATTTCAGCGCTTATTACTCGGCTTTAAATCCATGTATTTTCATGGAAAGAATTTTAGCAGTACTTACTTTGCGTAGAGATCTGTCAGAAAATTTATTTTTAATTTCGACTTGCAATGATTTTTCTCAAAATCTTGGCTATCTGCCATTACTTGCAACAGTTAGGGATGGGACAGGATTACTGTAGGGTTTTATGATCCCCATGGGCTCTTTTATCATCCTTCTTTGTTTATCAAAATTGATCAAACTCGCTCTATATAAATCAGACAAATCTTTTTAGGCAGTTTGCAGGTTATGAATATTGATTTTTTTCTTCTTGTGGGTGTTTTTAAGAGTAAATGGTCATTTATATTTCAGAATACTGTTTGGCATGTGAAGTATTTTTATGTAAATGAATGATTCAGCTGGTAGCTACGACGAGTTTTATTTTTCCATCTAACCAAGATAAATTCCCCTGATATATATCCGTACAGTTTCTACAAAGAATTTCTCTGAAATGTTTCAAGGCAATTTACTGGATTTCTGTTTTAGTACACTTTTCACTATTATCTTTAATACCCGAGGTCTCTAAATCCCAGACACCTGTAATCTTTGCGTTATTTACATGTAACGATATTACTAGCAGTGAACTATATTTGTGGATGCGTCTTTTGTATCAGTTTTACCCATTGCTGTCCAATGTAAAAGTATTTGAACAGCAACCAAACCTCCTGAAGGATGTTTTATGTTTCCCGTTAACAATTTACCAGCTTAATCAGCTCCAATGAACAAATCGATTTCACCAGGATTCTTTTCATATAGGCAAGATCTCTCATTTATCGCCGCATCACTTATCAAGATAACCAAATTCTTTAATTGGTTCAAGCGATGATCATCATTCATTTCAGGTAAAGAAGCGTAAATTTTCTTTCCATCTAAAGCTTCTAATTGGTTCAAGCGATGATCATTATTCATTTTAGGTAATGAAGAGCAACTTTTCTTTCCATCTAAAGCTTTTAATTGGTTCAAGCTATGATCATCATTCATTTTAGGTAAAGAAGCGTAAATTTTCTTTTCATCTAAATCTAATTGGTTCAAGCGATGATCA
>JAPMOR010010049.1:670728-728267 GCA_026543865.1 Argiope aurantia | reverse complement strand
TTTTTTTTAATGTAAACAATTAAGGTTTGAAGGAAAATATCTACAATTACCGTAATTAAGTGTTTGAAGTTTTTTTTTTTAATGTAAGCAAGGACTTCTCGTTAATAACAATTATTTGAAAGTGTAGCATTTTCGGTAGCCTCTTTTGATTCCAGCTGTTCTCTGTTGAGATTTTCATTTTCTTCGTAACACATTATATCTCAATGTCTTCGACCACATGTTGTATATTTAACTTTTGATCTACAAAAACAGTTTAAATGCCCAGGCTTTATACAACGAAAACAGGAATAATTTTCAATCAGAATATTTTTTTTTTTTTCTTTTCAAGTGACAAGCCTCTTCCCATATGAGCAAATTATGTTTGAATGAGACGCTTCACAACAGAAAAGACATAACTTCGGTTCTGAAGTGGCACCATGAACGCATAACCATGAACGCATAACCATGAACGCACTAGTAGTTGGATTTCTGATTCGATCGCGTTTCTTAGTTTATTTTTCCTGTGTCATCTGGAAGTACCAACGTTAAACGGCGGAGATACTTGCGTGTTATTCTCGCAAATGAAATAAAATTTTTTTTTTTTTTTTCGTGATCAATTGATTGTGTAGAAAATCAGTGAAATCACTAATACAATGATCCTTTCCAAATTCTTTATTAAATTCAAATATTAAATAACTTGTGAAAGATTTTAAAATTACAGGCGATAATAAAGTGCAATATGTATCTGATTTCATTCTTAATGACTCTTAGCTTCTAATATCTAACTGAATTTTATCGCATAACTGCCGAAAACTTTTTTCATCGCTAGAACGTTTAAGTGGGGGTACTTCTAATAATCTATTCATGTGAATATTTGGCAAAAAAAATTTTCTGCCGAATCTCTGTTCTAACAGCTTTGTCATAGTTTTTGCTAGAAATAGAAAAGCTTCCTATTATTTCCAAAGATGCTCCAGATTTCAGTAATATTGATGTCCCATTTTAAAGTAACACTAGGGTTATTTCGGGACGGACCTCCTAATTTTGAGCCGCGGTCAGATGACAAGTATGACACCTGAACTATCAACCCTTCTTAAAACTTTCGCACTACACCAGCTGGAGGATGTTTGGCCCCGAGGGATTTTGCGTGCACCAGACCCATTTACGCAGCGGTTTTTGGTGGAATTGGGTCTCAAACCTGAAACCCTCCGGTTCTGAAACCGAGACTTTACCACCAGGTTGATGGGACCCAAGCAGTTCCTGCTAAATGGATTTCAGATAACTGAACACTAATTTTATCTAAAGATTTATTTTTATATATTGGCGTTTTAAAGGAGTTCCAGAATGTTAGCCATTCACTTACAATTCCAGAAAATTCGGGAATTGTAATGTTAGGTAATTTAACATTTAGTGATGGAAATGTGGTATCCGATTCATGCGTAGAACGGTTGGGGAGGGGGGGGGTAGGTTTGTGAATACTCTCATTTTGATTCAAATTTTATAAACATTTCTTTGCTTTGAATCTATGAATTATGATCTTTTCACGATATTCTTCAGCAGCCTCTAATTCTTTATCTATATCCTTGGGATCTAATACCTTTTATAAATCTGAATCCGCCATTTTAAGAGATTGGAATTTGATTTGTTCTATATACAGTTCAATTTCACTTCCTTTAGTTTTCTGAATTTCAGAATCAAGTAATAAGTTTAGTAGCTGAAGTTCTTAACGTTGCATGTTTTCTTTTATATAAATGAATATGTTCACCGTACTCATGGGCCATTTTTAATGCAGCTAGCAGTAATATCATCAGTATCAAAATTCAATATGTTTATTATACAGGGTGTTGCCAAATTCGGCGGACAAATTCCGAGAGGTGACAGTAGATATCAAAAGGATAAAAAATCACCATACAACATAGGGTCCCAAATGACGTTTAGTAGGTGGAAATCGCAAAAATATACGGTGTCCAAAAATTGTTGGAAACTGTAAAAAATTGATAAAAAAAAAAGTAACAAATGATGTTTCAACTGCGAATTTCTCAAAACTGAAAGCATATTCTTAAAAGTTTGTTTTCCATGTAGGTAACATGCCGATTTGATGATACAGGAGGGGGGAGGGGTCTTAAATTACTGAAAATGAAAAAGTAGTTTGGAATCCTTATCTGCAAAAATATTAAAATTTGAAGGAAAATAAAAGCATAAAAATGTAAGAAATTTTACACTCTTTAATTTAAGCATATATTGTGAAAATTGAAAAATTTTTGAGATTAAAAAAAAAAAAATAAAAAAAAATAAAATGGACACCAGAAAACACGAATTAGCTTCTGCTGATGGATAGTAACATAACCCTGTTTCTAGAGGCATACTTGTATAAAATGGCGCTCAGGGCAAATATTAAAACAGCGCCCCCATTTTAAATAAAACGAATTACAATCTACAAAATCTTATCCCAGGAAGAAAGCACTGAGATTAAAATTGTAATGAAACCTGAGTAATAATATATAAATCATAAAAAATAACCACTACACAAAAAAATTATCAATATTTACGTTAAATTTTGTTGCATAAAAATGTGGTACAGGTTTACCAATGATTAATTTAATGATTTCTATTTAAAGTAGTTAAGCAGGATGGCTTAAAAAATACTAGACTTAGTTAAAATTATTTATCATTTGGACCAAACATGAAGTTAATTCCAATTAAAATAATTTCATAATGCATAGTTAATTATAAAATACATATTTAAGCTAAATTACAATTGCATAAATTACTGCAAGTGTTTTCATTTTGAAAACAAGCAACATTACAATCTTATAAAATGCTCAAATGCATTTGTCTAGAAAATAAAGTAATTAAAAATAAAAACCCCGTGTCCGAGCATTAAGACTTACTTTCATTTTTTTTATCAATGTTCTATGTGCAGTAATGTGTAAAGTGTTAATGCATATTTTAAATTCAATATTAATTTTTAATCCAGAACGTGTTCAGCATTATTTGATAGAGTCAATTCATAAATGGATTTTTTTTTCTTTGCAGTTAACTAATAATAAAACAAATCTACTTCCCGGAACGACAGAAAAAAAAAAAGGTAGGCCAGTTTTGATATTATATTTCTGGAATTATATGCCTTCTGATTCTGATTAAATAAGAATCTAAATTCTTGACCCTGAGGTCTAGTCTTAAGGGTCATCACTGGCCACAGTATAAGCCTTCCCGTGGGAAGCAACATCGCGTCGTTGGTAAGGGATAGTCGACCTGACACCATTTCTGTACTCACCAGGATGGCTAGAACCAACCACCATACCGGAAGCTTCTAATCCTCATATCTGAGATGACCCCCAGTATGAGATAGACACCAAAAGAATACCCAGAATAGGACGTACTTTTTCGAATATTTCTAAATTGAAATCGCTGGTAACAAGAAGAATTTCACTGAAGTAGAAATCAATTGTAAAATCTTTAAATATATATGTAGTTACAATAAATAAAATAATGAAGATTTACAACTTAAAAAAGCAAAAAAAAAAAAAAAAAAAAGACAACGTTCATCAATTTTTGCCGAAGCAAATGGCTCAACGCAGAACAGTTTGAAGAACCGAGTATTCATAGAAATAAATAAATGGAAATATTTTGTGGCTCCTGATGAAGTATGGGTTTCCAAATAGGTTGGGCTACAACAAAAATAGGTCTATTTATTATCGAAAACGAAGAGAAACTAATGTACAAATCTGGGTCTTTCAAGCTACAAATCATATATAGAAAAACACTACTGCATTCCTCCAAAAAATTAAAAACTAATACAGATACTGCATGTATACTTTATTAACATATTTCTGCGAAGTTCCCTTATGTTTCACCTAATGATTATTATTCATTTGGTCTGTTAAAAATAGCTCTTTCTAAGCGCTAACCCTTCGCGATGAATGAAATCAGTACCTGTGAAAATTTTACGAAAAGCCCTTCTATCATAGAAATCGCAATGCATAGTCCAGAAAATAAAAGGCTATCAAATTGAACATTTTTAAAAAAATAGTCTTTACATTTTAATCATTAATTAAATGATTCCAAAATCGAACTAAAAAGGTATAAATACCTTTTTAGTTCGATTTAGTTCGATTTTCGATCGATTTTTAGTTCGATTCGATTCGACAGGCATACCACGGCAAGTAATACAAGTGTTCTTATTATTGCTTCTAGAAGTAAAACATATGATTGGATAACATTATTTTTTTTTTCAGAAAAATTTATCTGCGGCTTCTTGCAACTAGGATGTGCTTTATTTAATAATCAAAAACAAGCAAATGAAAATAACTTACCATCTACAATTATGTCTAAGAATGATAATATCACTAAGAAACATCAAACTATAAAGAATAAAAATATTATCTATGTTTCATATTTATTATGGTTAATTCAAAGTTGGATCTGAAAATTGTGAAAACGGACACTGTTATTTGTATTAGCAATTACATTCGTTAATTAAATCGTTCGTACCTTGCCACTTCGTTAATCATTAGTGAACATTTTTTTTTTTTTTTTTCGTTTTTAATACACTCAGTGATTTCGTTGCTTCATAATGCATACAATGAAAAAAAAAACACTGTAAGAATATATATCATTTGTCATGCTTATTTTAAAGTGTTATTGTATAAATGCGAACAACTTTTTTAACTGCTGTACATTACTTGTCTATTAAAACCATTCACTTACTTACAGAAATTTTTATGTTTAAAGTTATCTTAATTTTTTTTATTACTTGATTTACTGTTTGTTTTTAATTTTGCATTATTTACTAAAAATTTTGGCTATGAAAAATAATCCTTACTGATTTTTAGCTTGAAAATAGAATACCAACATGATGTTGGTACTTTCATAAAAATACAACATCTGCCACTGTTTAACTACCGCTCCATACTATGTTCCAGCATGATTGGGCTATTTCACGCAACACAATTCCTTTTTCTTTTCTACTTCTTTTATTTATTTATTTTTCCCCGCCTACCCAGCTCTGTGCACCTGCGCTGAATAAGAGTCATACGACAGTGCACGTGGTCTGGCACGGTGCTGGACTTTCAGCTTTTACAAAAGGGGCAGGGGTCATTCCACTGCTATAACGTTACAATATTATGCTGCGCACTTTGAGCGTTGTTATAAGAGCACGTTGACCTTTGTTTGCCGAGTGCGCTAACTGAAGAAATTAAAGAACAGCAAGTGTAATCACCCAGAACAATATATTTCCTAATATATTCACTGCCTTAAAATGGGGTGTTTATATACTCTACAAAAAGGAAGAGAAATAAGATAAGAAAGCAATAATTAATTTCACCATTGCCAAAGAAATCAAAACAATTATCGGAATATTCATTCATTAGATTTTAACTTTAGAAGAAAAACACGCGATTAAGTAAATGTGGCAACAATGAAAATGGCTTGAAGTTCAATGCAACTACAAAAAGTTTTGTTGAAAATCATGTATAGAAATATTTTTTAAATAATTGCAAAAACTGAAGAAAAAAATTGTTCCACAACTAAATTAGTATAATTGTAAAGATATTTTTTTAATTGTCGCAAAAATTTGTTGTATGCTATAACCCAAAGTTTTTACGCGGCCAATGAGAGAATAGGAGGGTGGGGAAAAAAACAAAGAATGAATTGGTCACAGATCGTACTGTAGCTTAGTGCTTCTAAATTCAAAAGGACAAAGACTTACTTTTGGTCTTCATAAAAATTCAAACTTGGTCATATAAATCGTTCAGATATGGGCGATTTGGGTACCTAAATGGGCTGCTGGCATAAACAGCTCCAATCTTAATTTATCTTGTTTATCGATTCTATCTCATGCCCTAATTTTACGTTTTAACTGCTTTTTTCCATTTCCGCTGATCATCGAACTCTCAGAATGGGAAAGCAAATAAGGTGGATTGTTTTTAAAAATGCAATTTTTTAGTATGATTTCAGCAGCTATTGCAATCCTAATGCACGAGGCACCACTGTGCTCGAGTTTATGAGCCTTGCAAATCAAACGAGAAGACAAAATTACAATACCCAAGAAATGCTGCGAATAAAAAAATAAAAAAAGAATTTAGCGAAGCTCTAAAAAATTGCTGGGTCCCTAGGCAGTTGCGTTTTTGATAATCCAGTCTTGTTTCCAAATGTCTTAAGATTAAAAGCAATAATAACAACAAGCAAACAAAATGTTATAAAGAGTACGGAACGCTTTAAAACCAATATGAAGGTTCACAGCAAAAGCGCAGTGTAGGGTTGGTTTTTTTTTTTTTTTTTTTTTCCAGAAAAATTTTACTACGAATTTGATTGAGAAAAAAAATGGGAAAATAAACATTAGAATAAACCCAAAACTTTTGGTAAAAAAATAACTCAGAAAAATTCTACCACGAGTTTGATTGAAAAAAAGAAACAACGGCTGGAAAATAAATATGAGAATGAATCAAAAAAAGTTTCATAAAAAAAATAGAGTTTGAAAAATTTTTGCTGGCAAATGTTGAATATTATAAAGAATAATGAAAAAAAACCAAATCGGAACTCTCGCGGTCTAAAAATTCTTCTACATGGTCTCATGAGTTCGTGAACCTGTCTTTAAGAAGCCCTTTTTTAGACAACCAATTTACGTGGCTGCTAATGAGAATTTTTTTTAATAATCCAGTCTTTTATTTTAATTCTTAAAAATACCGAAATTTGAAACATCTAAGGAAATTTTTTATCATAAGTTTACAATACTTAGTTTTCTTTTAAAGAGTATTTTAAAAAAAGACAAAATTTACAAATGACAATGGCATTTATTATATGCAAACCTATTAGTGAAAAATGTAATTCATTTTTCTTTAATATGAAAATAATTACTATAGTGAAATTAGCTTCTTTTTATACATCATTAATACATATCTCTCAGAATAGTTTTTAAAACTCAGCCTAAATAGCTTTGTTGTTTGTTTCAATTAAATACAGAAAATAAAAATTAACACACAGAAATAAACAAAAGTTGAAGCATTTAAGGAATTTCTTTCTTAAAATTTCATAATGCAAAATTTTCCTCTAGCTGCTAATTATAAAAAAGATGAAGTTTGTAAAAAGACAATGAAATATATAATATACTAGACTCGCAGAAAAAAATGCAATTTTTTTCCCCTGAAATGAAAATCCCTTCTAAAATGAAATTAGTTATTATTTCTATTTTTTTCTGATGAAAAATATTTACAATAGATCACAGCAGTTGGCATCTAAGCGTATTAAGAAGAAAACGAGTTAACTCGTAAGAGACAGCACTTCAAAAGTGATACATCCAACAATGCTGCAATTACGTGTCAAAAATGCTGTAAATGCAGAAAAAAGCCGATAAATCAATTCGGCCATTATTTCTTCATTTTTCAAATCGAATTTTAAAATATTTTTATCGTATACTCAGTTAGAGGTTTTTGACATAAATTCCTACAAATCCAAAGCCACTGAAAATAAAATTTAACAAGGAACGTCAGTCGACTTATTAAGGACACTACCAAGAACTGACTCCTTCCTGTCATAGGGTCTGGTGTCACCCCATGTCGGCTCCTGTGTTCGAAATCAAATCGGAACGAATCGTCATAAATCTGTAAGGGGGAGTAACCCCAACATTTCTCTTTCTGTCCAAACACCAGACGATCTCGTTTTGGGACATGTGGGGTGGAGTAACTTTATTTGTGGGTTGCATTGAAGGTGGCGGTCCGTTTGGAATATTTGTTATTCTTGTTTTGGTATGTACATCTGCTGTTTGGTTTTCAATGCCAGCTTGGACGCAATGCGGAGGAATTTAAGTATCAAGTATTCAATGTCTGCCCAGTGAAACAGTTTGATACAAGTTTCCTTTTTTTCCCACACTTTTTGTATGCATAATCTAACAGCCAGCTCGCTTTTCAATTATTCTCCCAATCGATATTTCAATGTTTCATATTCAATGGGTAATGTTTTTTTTTTTTTTTTTTTTTTTTTTTGAGAAATGAATTGATTTAAGTGACGTTACAGTCACATGACAAACGACACAGTGCAAATCATCTGAAATATAACTGCTCGTTGCCTTACATTATGCTGCAACACTATGCTCGTTTTCCTCCTTTAAGGTGTATGATTATTTCAAAAAATTAACTAGGGCCATGCATTTGACGTGTAAACATGAATTCACTCTACTAATTTTTATTACGAATTCTTGTTAAAAATAACTGTCCTCTTTCAAATTTTGATCCTAAGTCTAAAATGTACTTTCACCAACAAAGGCACTTATATACGTATTAAAGAAAACTATAAATAAACAGCTTATGCTGATTCAAACTTCATACAAGACACCTCATTTATATCTTATTTGAATTTATATTTTAGTTTAAAAATTTATATTATACATCTTTAGTAGTATTTATAATTTTGTCTCAAAATACATATTAATGATAGGGTTCTCTGTAAAAACATAATTCTGTAATTTATGAATGCAGTAAAATTCAAAACAACCATGTACTTGGTTACTAACCGTCCGAATTTCGTCTAGACAGTACTGAATTTTGGCTCACGTTCATCCTCTCTATAGAGCTGCCGTATAAACATGAATTCACTTCTTTAATTTTTATTACGAATTCATGGTGAAAATAACGGTCCTCTTTCAAATTTTTATCCTAAGTCTAAAATGTACTTTCGTCAACAAAGGCACCTCATTTATATTTTATTTTAAATTAGTTTGTAGTTTTAAATTTTTATTATGCCATGTTACAAGTAGTATTTCTATTTTGTCTCAAAATACATATTAATGATATTGTTCTAAGTAAAAGCATAATAATGTCTTTTATAAATAAAATAAAATTCAAAACAACCATATGCATGGTTACTAACCGACCGAATTTCGTCTAGACAGTCCAGACTTCTAGCTCACATTCATCCAAGTGTAAAGATCTGCAAAATGTTCGAATTTTCGCCAGTGAATAGAAAGAGAGAAGTTTTGTAGTTATAAAAGAAATTCTGATTTATTCGAAAGATCGGATATCATTTCGTCAACGAAAGAAAATCTTTTGACAAACACACTTGATACAACCTTTCTTCTGTTGTCTATTCATAGAAACAGAAGCCCGCTTCCGTTTCATCCTATCTAAATTTTTTAGAATATACATGAAAAAAAGGAAGAAAGAAAAAAATATTTCCAAAAAAATTTTCTCATCTGAAAATAGCCTTTCGAAAATAATTAAAAAATTTGATGAACCTTTTTATCTAGAGCCTATCTCAGACTGAAAATTAAAAGTTCTGCCAAATTTGATTTTAAAAAAAGGCTTATAGTTTTGCAAACATCAAACTCAATTTATCGCATTTTATCATAGATTCCTTTGTATTCATAGATATTAATCTTCTCCTTTGTATTGATCCTATATATTTACATACTTTTGACAAACAAAGGATGTTTATTTTAAATTTAAAGAGCATAATAATTATCCTTGAAATTCTTTTCAAACAACATGTTTGCAGATGATATTTCCGTGATATTCCTATAAACTTGTTGCAACTTTAGTAAATAAATATTCTGCTTAGAACGCGAATCAAATATTAAGAAACATCTGCCGCAATGAAAGCGATTTTCTTTCCAGGAAAGCATCTATCGATGAATGGTGAAACATTTGACACACATTTTCGTATAAATCAACTAATGCACCTTTTGACAAGCGTGCATTACTTTTAAATGCTAGGCAGACACAACAATATTCAAATCAAGTTAAACGAAATGTGTGAAGTCTTGAGTTTCTTCAAAATGCTGTTAAAACTGTCAACTGCGCAACATATCATTCATTCCCAATTTATTACAGTCATCTGTTGTCAGATCTCAAGGGAGGTTTTAATTATAACGTAATGCATTTTCTTCAGGCCTTTCAAAATAGTTTGATAATAAAATTTCAAAAGGAGTTTTAAAGAATATTTTGAGCATCCGGAACTAAAACATAGCGGTATTTTAATTTTTTTTTATCTGTTCCTAAAAGTATTTTAAATCAAAACTTATTAAACTACTAAATACTTGGAATTAAAAAAATATCTAGTGCGTCCTTTTTTAGATTGTTCCTCATTTTTGAGAAAAAATATTAATGCAAATCATCTTAATATAAAACAGTTTACTAAATTTTTGCAGAATAAATAAAATTATCATAATTTCTTTAGTCAAAATCTGGATCCGCGAGGGTGGATGGATTGAAGAACCTTATTGCGGAGGTCAAATTACAATATAAAGTCCTAACAACTAAAAATCAACCACCCTCTTACGAAGTTTGATGGAGTAACATTCGAAAAAGACACAACGTATTAATTTTTTTGTATCAACGTATTAGTTTTTTTTTTTTTTTTTTTTTTGTATCGACATTTTTTGCAAAAGAAATATATTCAAATAGTTATATTTGGAACAACAGCTGTTTTAATGTGTTTTGCTTTCTCCTTGAAGAAATCTTGAAAAGAATAAATTATAAAAATGTCAAGTTTTGTCTCATTTTCATACAGATTAATATTTAAAGCGAATAAAATTGTACTAGCTAAAATTAATTCGATGTAATTAAAGCATGATAATTAGAATTTATCTTAAAATAATGGCATTTTGGCATTTTTAATCATAAAAATTATCAAAACACAATTTTTTTTATAACATATGAAAAGTAAAGATTAAAATTTGATGTTAAGCAACTATATTTTCTACTAATACATGAAGTTATTATCATTCAAAATTTTAAATGTGAAATAATAAAATATCAAGTAAATGTCTAAAATGCCTTTCGTTTTTAAATATATAATATGTATTTTTTTTTAAATCATGTAGTTATATAAAAAATCACATATTTAAAAACTCAAAATTTTAGAGCGACTGAATTTCAGAAGTTTTGCTTTGCTTCCAAAATTACATCCCGGATTCATATTTAAAAGATTATGTAAATTTGTTTTTTGTTTTTTTTTTTTAATTTAGCAGACGAAGGATTTTTCGCTCTAATTTTTACTTGTCCTTTTTGACAAAAGGGAAGATAATTTCTTATCTCTTTAATCATACTTCATTTATTTATGGTGATTCCGAAATAAAAGAATATTGTTTTGATTTGCTTGTATAATGACGAAATGTAAAAGCTGAAAAAGCAAGAACTTTTTAATTCTTGATTTTGTAGTATCGTTTGGCTTTAAAAGAGTTTATTATTTTTAGAATGAATCGTTTATAAAGTAAATAGACATTTAAAATTTCCTTAAACTGTTTGATTTTCAACTATTTTTCTGAGCTTTGATCACTTCTTACTTCCATTCCATCAAAAATCTAGAGCACTCCAGCTTAAAATTCAGGAAATCGGCCACTTTATTGAAGTAATAAATAAATAAATAGAAAGAAAAGAAAAATTTAATTTAACGTAGAATGAAAAATAATAGTTTTCATTAAATATATAAGCATTTTCTAAAATCCATGGTGCACTTTTAGAAACATGAATTATTTAATTACGTTTGACTCCGAAAAAATATATTAATATAACAGCAAAATATATTAATATAACTAACGGTAATAGTCTCCACGAAGCATTCTCGCATACTCTCTAATAAATGAACTTGTGTATTATTAACAGTATGCCATTGGAGAACAATAGTTAGAAAAGAACTTATTAGAGTGCACTCGTTTGGGATTAATCGCTGGATTGCGGTTAATACAAAAGTACCGGAAAATCGAATATGCCTTTTTTCCAACTGATTAAAACCGAAATTTGGCACAGAACTTCTCACAAAATTATATATCAAATTTCCTGTATTTAAATCATTGCCTTTTTGAGTTACCGTGTTTATATACTTGTGCAAGTACATATTGACAGACGCGCAACATCTTGAGGGATTTTGGTTCTAAATCTGATAAGTGCCTACACTTCAGATGTTAAATCTACGTATCAAATTTTATTCATTTAGCTCTTTTCGGTTTGTAGTTATTGTGTTAATTTATATTCGGACTCCCGGACAGACAGACAGACAGACTTCCCCCGAATGGATTTCTTTCAAAATTGGATAAAAATCTATAAATTCGGTGTAAATATCATGTATCAAATTTCATCCGTCTAGCTAATAGAATTTTTGAGCTATCGTGTTCATAGGCAGACAGATGGACGGACAGACAGATAAACATAATTTCAAAATGTACTTTTCATACTGAAAGAGGTCTGAAACTTGGGGATTCACCAAAATTTCTGACTATTACAATAATTTCTCTCGGTTAAAAAAATGACTATAGCCATAGTCACAACATTATATTTTAGATCCTAATTATTTAAAGCATTCAACCTAATCCAAATGTAGAAGAGTTCGTTGGGAATGACGCTCAAATCGGATTTCTGTTTGTTTGTTTTTTCGGTTCACGTAGAATAGGATTAATTAATAAGTGCTCTAAATAAAAAAAAAAATAGAGAGAGAAAACTTAATGAAAAACACCATAATATTTTTCCATTTATAAATCTATTTTTCTTCAGAAAATTTTGTCATATCCGAAAAATAAATATGAAAATGGAACATTAATAAATAATAACCAAAAAGGAATTCAAATAAATTAATTTTTTGAAAATTTTTATTTTAATTTGCAGTGTTTAAAAATCATCTAATAATATTAACCCATTATATTCGACAAGATCCTTTCGAACACTTTTTAAGCAATGGTGTAGTGAGGGTTGGCCAGAGTATATTGTCATATTTTCTTCCCCAGTCGTAATCAGTGGCTAAGTAAATATAAAAGACGCTCGGGGTTTGGGATTACGTTTTCGACCCCTTGTTATATTTGCTGAAATTGCATAAGCACACCAACATTTTATCTGCATGTCGCCCAGGGCATCTATAGCCCATTTGGGCTTCCTTCATTAAATTATGCTTCTAGTTACTTTTACAAGTGCAAAAATTTTAACTTCATAAAAAGTGGAACACAAAAAAGTGTGAAAAAAACATCTTTTAACAGTAAGTAATTTTTCGTTGCTCAAACTCCAGCTGCTTTAACTCACTTTTGTCAATAATTTACATCGCTCGTTCATATTGCAACGAATATTTTGTCACTTTTAACTGTCCAACAATGGATTATTTTTAAATCGTTATTTGCTTGTAATCTTAGCTAATAGATTAAAATAATTTCGAAATTATTTTATTCAATTATTTGTGTACAGAGTAGCAAATTATTATTTATGTACAGCGCTTCAGAGCCACCTGCACATGAAATTCTATGACAATAAAAGGAAAACATATTTATCGCATAAAGCGTAATTGAATTATAATTGAATTTGAACGCAATGGAATTGATTAATTTCTTCAATGTACGAAACCGTATCTCTACTGTGTCAATTAATATTAATCTCTTTACAGGAAGTAAAATTGTGTAAACAAATCCCTATACAATATATGTAACAGGAATGGTAAATTTAATGTAGAATTATTTGTCATTCAGTAAGTTACATCCTTTGTTTTTCTTTGCAATTAGGCCGAAATTCTTAGTTTACAGACAATTTTGAAGATATATAGCCAATTGATGCCCAAGAACTTAAGAGAAGTGCTCTCTCCGGAAAAATCATTTTTTTAAAAGAAAGCTGGCAATGTGGTCTAGTCTTTTATGCAATCTGTTATGCTTTTATGCAATGTTTTCTCTCATTTAAAAGTTGAAAATACAAAAAACATCACTTTTAGAACGAAATTTGTAAAGGGCTGCTCGTCTGTCTGTTCCTAATTTTCATATGCATGTAAATGCGATAGCTCAAAAACGCAGTGATTTAAATTTATGAAATTAAGTATATGGTTTTGCGATTACAACTGTAGTCCTGCTTCAGATTTGGGCTTTGATTTGTCGGAAAGAAATCGTCCAAAATATATATTCATTTGTTTTGTATTTTTGTATTAAACAAATCACCAAATATCGCTATCTCTTTCGTAAGTATTCTTAGCCTAGTGGAATGCGGTTAATAACACATAAGTTCATTTATTAGGGAGTAAGCGAGAAAATTTCAAAGAAATCATTGTTGTTTTTGTTTTTTAAGAAAACAATGCTTTTTGACTTGATGGGCTTGAAAATTTTCCTGTTTTTGCAGTCATTTTATTCGTATGCCATTGAAAACATTTTTGATAGCTACTTTATTCATATTTTTAATGAATTATCAAAAGTATCTTTATAATTCATATCACCAGGTGAATACATTTTGTAAAGTTAAAATGTTTTGATTTACATCAGACATGATATTTGATATTCGATTACTTCTTCATCACTCATTAATGTTTTGGCCAAATATTTTAATTTCCATTATACATGGTGCGTACAAATAATGGATCCGATTTTAAAAAATCGTATTTTTGAAACTACTGCACATATTACAATATATAAAATTCTGAATTTTCTTTTGTGGGATTATGTCAAAGACATTGTTTATGCACCACCAATGACGAAATCACTGTCTGAGCTTAAAGAACGCATTTGTGTAGCATTCAGAGCCATTGACAGAGTGATGCTGCAAAATTTTGGAACGAACTGGATTAAAGATTGGACTTATACCGTGTAACGAGAGAGTCACACATCGAACATTTGTAACTGAAAAAAAAAATGTATATTTCTCTTTACATTCATGTATCACTTATTGTAATATGTGCAGTAGTTTCAAAAATATGATTTTTTAAAATAGGGTCCATCATTTGTACTCATCCTGTATAATATTACTTAAAATAACATTTATTTTAATTGAATGCGATTTTTACAGCTTGCTTCAACACCTGATATATAAATTCTTGATAATAGACTAAGAAATAGCGTTCTATGACAGCAAAAAAATTTTGAGAAATTATGAGAAAACAAAATTTTTATAACCTTAGACTCCTTTGACTCAAATCCTGGATTCGCACTGTTTACAGATCAGAAGCTATCATCTATTAGATGGTAGAGTAAACATCGCAATTAACTACTCGTATAGCATAAAAAGTCATCAAAATTATGAAGAAATTTTCATGCAGAAGAATTTAAATGTGCATAAAGGTAATAGAGCATAAACGGTAATAGAGCAAAGTACAATCTCTACTAATACCGATCAATCGTTTTTCAGTCAATGATCTTAATGAAAGCCAACCGGGGAAGGTGGATAGAAGGCGTCAAACGTATATATATATATATATTCAGATCGTTGCAATTTTTTTAATTTATTTTTATTGTAAAAGTTTTTTTAAAAAAATAACAAATTTATTCATCATGCAAAAGTTATTTCATAGAAACTCTTTGACAACCAGCTGATTTGCCATGAATATTGGTTTTGTTTATTATCAATTAAATCTCTTATGAGTAACATGATATTCATGATTCCCCCAAGAAAAAAATGTAAGCATCAAATTGTAAGCCTTACACCTGTCTCATTCATTGTGTATATGAACCATCCTATTCGAGTCAAGTCCTATGACATCGCAGTGCTATTAATAGAATAATAACTGTCCGAGTCATCACTTTAGCGGTATTGTAATTTCACTTTCTTTCATGTCTTGTAAACTGTACTGGATCCTTCTTCCTTAGTTTTCAACGATGGATTAAAATCATGGGATTAATTATTTTCTGAAATAGTGAAAACGTGTTGAATTTCATTGCAGCAAGAGAATCAGTTACTAAAAATTGAACAAAAAATTAATTAGTTAAGACGAATGCCAAAATTTGGAATAAATTTGCATGTTAACTAAATTTTTACAAATAAAAAGATAATCTTTTTTACTTTTAAAATTTTTTTAAATTCAGTTTTATACAGTAATATATAGTTGAGGAGTTATCACGGGTAAACGCCAAAATTTCGCTATACTTTTAATAAATTAAAATTTCAAAAAAAAAATCACTCCGAAGTGCACATTTGCGCTCTCCAAAGTATATATTTTCCAAATTTGACAACTCTAGACCAGCTTTGTGTCCAGTTATGCCCCAACATACAGACGTACTCACATTTTCCTTTATTATTAATCTTTTAATATTAATTACCAGCAGTTTCTGCAAGAAGGATATCTGTATGTTTTCTGCTGTACCGCGTTATTTTCACGGTTTAATGCGCTTATCTTTTACTATTATAGATTTAAATTCAATCTTGTTATTTCTGGAAAGCATATGGTAATAGTCCACTTTGTTCGATATTTGAATGTGTTAGCAAACGTTGCATCTAAATAGCAATCTTTTTTTAAAGAAAAAAAAAAAACAAATCGATAATCGATAGAATTAACAGGGATTTATTTTTGCTGTAAAAGTACTAATGAAAAATACCAAATTTAACTCTAACATGGAAATGACAAAAAGAAAGAAAAAACTTGGAGATGAATCTCAATTTTGAGGACACAATTATAAACCGTCAAACAGCTGAAATCTGTATTTACGTTAACCCTGATAACAGTTGTCAAAAAGACTTGGAACAGGGAATCTGGGAGTTCTGAAAAGCTATGAAAACCATCCGACCCTGCGAAGAAGGTGGAAAACAAAAACAGACCATAGATCATGTTCCCATGGGGGTCCAAGAAGCCCGCCGAGGAACGCCCCTCGGCTATGCAAACCAATCAGAGAAAAGGTGACCAAAATTAACTCGCTCAAATTAAACCGGAGTACACTTTCAGCTGGATAGTTGTTCGAGCGAGTTTGAGTTCCTACTGAAGTTTTACAAGTAAGATGAAAATTTTCGATATTAGTTAATAAAGATAATTTAATTATATATTTTAATGGAAATGCTTTTTTCACTTTTTATATGATTCGTTAAACTTTTTCTTTTCATTTCTATAGCATTGATTTCCTATTATATCAATTATGAAATCAGTTCATATGAAAGAAAAGAGTTTCAAATTTTATATTTGCTTCTCCAGAAAAGTAAAAAAAAAAAAAATTCCGCTGTAAGAGAGAGAAACTGGAAAATGTTTAATTAAACTAATAAATGCTTGTAAACATGCATTCAAAAATTATTTAAATATCAATACTAACAAAATTATCGATATTATTTACAAGATAAAACTGTAAAGAAAAAATATTTTTTTGATATTGGTATTTTATTATTGTTTTGTAATAACAAGTAGCTTTTATTAAAAATTCTTATTGCTTATTTGTATAAAGTTGGAAGAAAAAATTCTATATTGACTATTTAGAAACACTATTATGCATAAGCTGCAATTATTTTGAAATTGAAAAAGGTATATAATTGCAATAAATGTTTCCTATAGAATGAAAAAATGAAAAACTTTTACATTCAAATATTTTTTAATATTATTTGTAGGTGTTTTTTTTATTTATTTAATTGAGGTCTAACTTTTCTCCTTTTTACTCGCCAAGCATAAGTTAAGATGCTCAGTATTGTTAGAAATAAAGAGGAATTTTCGAAACTGCACCTTTAAAAAAAATTAAAATCCCTTATTATTATTATTATTTTCTAAGTATGTATTTAATTTTACTTTAACATGAAAATTCATGTTTCGATTTTTCAATTTTTTTTTTTTTTTTTTTGAAAAAATGATTTTTTTTTAATCTAATATTTTTAATGTTTAAAGAATTAAAAGATTTGAATTTTGTTTCCAAGTCCATTTATGTATGCTTTAATGCTATTTTACATCTTTAAATGCTATTTTCTCAAATTCTACTCATAAATTAAAATCTGATGCATATTTTTTGTTCATATTTGGTATAATAATTTCTCAATATATTCCGCAATTCCTGAAATAGAGAATAAGCAATCTATTCCTTTAACAATATTCTGTAGTTGTTTATATCCTTCACATTGTGAAAAAAGAAAAAGAATGAAAATTTTATGTTATTTATCAGTTGAACCTTGCTATTTAAAGAATGAATAGAAATGAAGCTTATATTTTGTTCAGGAACGTAATCATATGTTTCTTAAGCTATTTGCACCGGTTTAAGCAAATCATTTGATAAACTTCTCAACTAAAACATCCATGATCTATACCTCCTTTTATCCCCCCCCCCCCCCCCACAAAAAAATAGTAAATTTGGTCGTTTTTTGATGGATTTTTTTTCTTTCATTGTTTTTTTTTTTTTTTTTAGATATTGCTATGTTGTTCTTGTTTTGTAATAACAGGTAGCTTTTATTAAAAATTCTTCCTGCTTATTTGCATAAAGTTGGAAGTAAAAATTCTGTATTGGTTATTTAGAAACGCTATTATCCATAAGCTTTTTTAAATTTTTAAATTAAAAAATATATATATAATTACAATAAACGTGTCCGTATAGAAGGTGCAAATGAAAATCTTTTACATTCAAATATTTTTTAATGTTGCTTTACGTTTTAAAAAAAAATTAAGTATGAATTTTTAAAAATAGTATTTTTTTAGATATTGCTGTTTTACTCTAATTTTGTAATAACAAGTAGCTTTTATTAAAAATTCTTCCTGCTTATTTGTATAAAATTGGAAGTAAAAATTCTGTATTGGTTATTTAGAAACGCTATTATTCATAAGCTTCGATTATTTTGAAATTTAAAAAAGATATATAATTACAATAAATGTGTCCGTATAGAATGAGCAAATGAAAATCTTTTATATTCAAATATTTTTTAATGTTGTTTTACGTTTTTTTAAAAAGTAAGTATAAATTTTTAAAAATAATATTTTTTAGATATTTCCGTTTCATTGTAGTTTTATAATAACAGGTAGCTTTTATAAAAAATTCGCATTGCTTATATGTATAAAGTTGGAAGTAAAAATGCTGTATTAGTTATTTGGAAACGCTATTATGCATACGCTTCAATTATTTTGAAATTTAAAAAAAGTATTTAATTGCAATAAAAGTGTTCGTATAGAATGCATTAATAAAAATCTTTTCCATTGAAATGTTTTTTTTTTAATATTGTTTGTAGGGTTTATTTAAATTAAGTATAATTTTTTTTAAATATTTTTTTAATATTGCTATTTTTTTGTTATTTTGTAATAACATGTTAGCTTTTATTAAAAATTCTTGTTGCTTATTTGTATAATTAAAATTGGAAGTAAAAATTCTGTATTGGTTATTTAGAAATGCTGTTATGCATAAGCTTCAATTATATTGAAATTAAAATAGGTACATAATTGCAATAAATGTGTTCGTATGGCTAATGAAAATCTTTTACATTAAAATATTTTTAATGTTATTTATAGGTTTTTTTTAATTCAATTGAGATTTAACTTTTAACCCATTCATTCCCCAAGCATAAGACAAGATGTTCTGCATTATTTAGAAGAAAACAGAAATTTTCAAATCAATATCTTTAAAAAAAAAAACGATGAAATTCCCTCATTATTACTATCATTTTCTAAATATATATTTAATTTTACTTTAACATGTAAATTCATTATAAATGATCTTGACTAAGTTAAAATTCTTATAATAAAGGATAAAAGGGTCCAAATAATAAATGCGTCTTAAAATTTTTTAAGACAGGTGACTGCATTAAAAAGTCGATTTTTTCTGAAAATATGAATTTTCTTCGAATTAATATTCTTAATGTTTCAACAGTTTTCTTTATAAAACGATTTGAATTGTGTTTCTAAGTCCATTTTTTGAGAAGTTACGCTGATTTTTCTACTTGCATGTTTTAATGCTATTTTACATCATTAAATGCATTCTCAAATTCTAATCTTTGATAGAATTTTCTTATGAAAAACCTCAGAAATTAAAATCTGATGCATAATTTTTGTTCATATTTGGTATAATAATTTTGTTCCTAAGTTCATTTTTTCTTTGGAAAGTTACGCTGATTTTTATACTTGTATTAATGTATGTTTTGATGTTATCACTAAATGCATTCTCAAATTCTGACCTTTGATAGAATTTTCTTACGAGAAACCTCATAAATTTCAATATGCCGCTTATTTTTGGTTCAGATTTGGTATAATAATGTTTTAATTTGTTTTGCAATTCTTGAGATAGAGAACAAGTAATCTATTCATTTAGAAATATTGTATATTTGTTTTGATGCGTCATAATGCAAAAAAATTGAAAATTTCATGTTATTTATCAGTTGAACTCACTATTTAAAGAATGAATAGAAATGCAGTTTATTTTTTCTCAGGAAACATAGTAATATATTTATTAAACTATTTACAACATTTTAAGCAAATCATTTGATAAATTTTTTAAACTAAAAATGTTTTGCTTTATACCTCTTCAGCCATAAAAAACAAACCCCCTTTTTCCAATTTTTTAAAAAAACTTTGGTCATTTAATGGTATATTTTGGTTTCATATATGTGTTTTTAATCTTTTCTACGCAAAAATTCAAAAATATTTTCAACAAAATTCATTCTGAACGTAATCACATATTTTGAATTATAACCATTTTAAAATGCATTCCCATATTTTAGGATTCGAACAAAAATTATAACTAATTTTTGGGTCTTACGTTTTATTTAGAACTAGAAAACGATCTTATTTAGCCTAAAATAATCTTGGGTGGGGGGGAAGGGGTGTATATTCAACTAACCTTTATTTACAAATAAAATTTCTTAAAATTTTTATTATATATTGAAGGTTCTACAAATTCATGCAACGAAAATTTTTATAGATGTTTTTAAGTTCAAGTTGTGTTTTATAGATGTTTTATAGATGTTTCTAATTTTCAAGTTGTGTTATTTAGATGTTATTACTTTTTAAATAATTTTCGAATTCATTATGAAAACGGATAAATCAGCGACAATATTTCTAACTATTATATGAATTTTAACAACGTTTTAGCGCAATAAAATATATTTAAATAACGCATTTAGATTGAACCTTTCATTGAATATAACGAAGGAAAAAATTGGTAATATTGAACAGTATCAAGCACACACTGATAAGCTGAAACTTTTTATTGAAACCTTTATTTGTTTACTTTTTATTGGACTTACTTTAACAATTATTTCATTAAACAGTCTAACGAAACTTAAAGGACAAAAATAAAAACGAACAGATAATAAAATCAAATAATGTAATAAAAATGTCTCTGAAAAAAGAGTTTTAGTTTTATTATCAAACACTTTATTTAACATGACTAGTTTCAGGTTTGTTAAGATAGAATTTCATACTCGATTTTATATTCATTTCCTAACGTACTAGTGAACTTATTTCTTAATGTACTACCCCGATCTGTAGTATTTTCATTGCCGGATTAAGACATTTTTGCAACATTAGACTATGCGCATTACTAAACCTCTCTTTTATTAAACCGATTAATTTATTTTCACATTTTTAACTTCATCAACATGATTATTTAATTAATTTTAATTATTTTATTACATTGACTTTATGAAAACATTTTTTTACATTTTTACTTATTTTTTATAAAACATGATTGTGCTGCATCTACCCGAGTGGCACACATATTTTGTGCAATACTGTATAGTATTGAATAATATTAGAAACATTGCATAATTTTGTGTAATACCATATATTATCAAACACCATTAAACAATATCTTATAACGTGTAATGCTACCTGGGACATTTATACGCAATTGCATTTGTGCAGAAGCTTAGTGCTTATAAATACTATACTAATTAAGTAACCTGACCAGTTATACTTGACGAAGTGCCCATTTTATCCTAATATTTTGTAATTCAACAAATTTGATTACTTTCCAACTATATTTGGCAGTTAGGTCAATATCTTTTTTAATCTGTTAACCTCCGGTTCCATCTCAGCCCAGCGACCCTGGTCATTCCCTAATCTACACAGTTGAAATATTCAATTGGATACTCGTATCCCTGATGGTACACAAAAATAACCTTGGTAATAATGATGGAAAACGCGAAACACAAAAGGTATTAAATTGAAAAAAAAAGTATCGTTTCTCCAAATTTTTATGAAAATTATAAATTGTGCAAATACCGTATACCAAATGGTAGTGAAAGAATCATATTAAAAATATAATATTAAAGCAATAAAATATTCACTATCTTTCAAGAAATAGGAAACTGTGGAAAAAGCAGATTCGGTCAAATAATCTTAATAGCAAATATTACATTAAAGTTTGATCTAAAGTGTAACTTTAGATTTGAGATTACTTCAATTTCCGCTTAAACTCAGTTTTATATAACTCAGCTCCTAGAAAAAAAAGCGCAATGAAATTATCTTTCATTTGAATAGGTGATGATTCTTAACTTCGACTCCATAAAGCCGGTTCAATTCAAGATTTCAATCTCAATCTGAAATTTAAAAATTCTATGCTGATATAACCGTGAATATCAAGTTATACAGAAGAGATTTATTTGAAATGAGAACAACTAATAATTCTGGTAAACTAACTGGTCTCCAAAGGCGGCTATTACTTTTATTAAAAAAAGAAATAAAATGTTAAAAAAAGAAAGAAGGGAGAAACTGAATTCTATAAATCATATTGAGATAATTCGAGAGTCATCTGACTCTTAAATAAGTCTGAATTCGTACCTTTATTAACAAAAACTTCCTCGTGCGGAGGAATGATTGGAAAGGATGACAGTAACAAAACTAAAAAAGAAATGAACTAATCAAAGGGTACAGAAGGGAGTAAAAAGTTGGAATCCGCTGTGCTAGAAAGCTGAAATTCTTACAAATCATGTATATTCCTGATGACAATACGGTGTCTTAATGTTTTAAAAATTTAATTGTTAGTCAGTAGTTAATTAAAATGAATTTTTATTTCATACTGGAATAGTTTTAAACTGTTTAACAAATGGCCTCCTCTTAATTGTTTTACAATATAAGAGAGTCTCAATGTCAGAAAATCGTTTTCTTTTTCGTATGCAAAGAGGGATATTGTAATCATCAAAAAATTCGACCTCGAGTTAACAACTTTTTTCATATTCTCAGGCAATAAATTGTTTTAAAATTCAAATTCGAATTCCCTTTATTTATTTTTATGGTTTCCAAGACCTTTTTTTTATATTTATGTTTGAGTTTAAAATAGAGAAGCCGTATGTCACTAACTGTCTGTGGCCCAGTTATCTCCATAAATACTTTGAAAATTTTAAATTAAGATGGTATAATGGAACACTACAAAATATATGAAATGAATATTAGAAGCAAGCCTTTGTCGTCAAAATACAAAGAGCTGTTAAGAAACACAAAAATTTTGAGAAGTATTTAGAATTTTTGAAAGATTACAGGCAGAACGAGGGTTGCAATGCAGAGTATATTTAACCGATTATGATTCTAAAGCTCTTATGATGGTGCAAGAAAACAGCAATCCAAAAATCAGAATGTATAACTGGACATATACAAAAAGAAAAGGGTAGACAAATTGCAAATGAAATTAAATGAGAATACCTAAAGGAAAAGTTAAAACCACAATAAACTTATAGGCAAGTTATAAAATTACTATGTGGTTGTTATCTGTAAAAATGTTTTCGCACTCTAAAAAGTATGTAATATATTATAATTACAGGTTTTTTCTTTATTGTTGTTACAATCTATCTGCATATATTAGATAAAACATCTAGTGTGAAAAGTGTGACAGGATGAAAAGCAGTTTCCAAAATTCATAGAGCCTTGCCGCTTCAGCTATTAAAAAAAAAAAAACACTAATGTACTCTGCATTTCGCAATAAAATTTTTCTCATGAATGATTACGTGGTCGCACAGAACAATAACAAAAAATTTAAAACCTTTAATGGATCATTTCACGCAAAGAATCTTTAGTTTAACAAAAATAAATAAATAAAGAGCACATATTACAGCACTATTATTTAATTAATGACATAAAGATGTATAACTTATTTTCAAGTATTTAGAAATATCGATTGATCCACTGATCTTTAAAAATACATGGGAATCCACATAGAGTGAATTTAGATACAGAGAAGTCAATCATTCTTTATTACAAACCTGTATACAAATGATACAAAAATAATATATAAAACTAAAAGGAAATAAAATCAATTTAATTTTTTAAGCGAGTTTTGCCTGCAAATGTGGAGAGTTTTAGTATTCTAAAGTGATAACAATTTTTTCATGCTGAATTAAAATCTTTAAATGTGTTTTCTGAAAAACTACATTTTTTCATATTTATCCTGTACGGTAAACATCGTTTCAGAAATTGTTTCTTAGAAACAGATATGAAATTTTCCCAAAATGTTTCACTTGATTCTTAGCTATGTTATGAAATTGAATTTATCCTTTCGGTTCATATGTAATTATTTGACCGTGCTTCTAGTGAAACAATTCGATATTGTGATAAAAATTTTGAATTTTCTTGTGAATACTTCTGCAACTTTTAGAGTCGCTTGAATTCTTTTAGTTCATAAAACGACTAAATATATTAGTTATGTATTGTATAAAAATAATTGAAATATATTCATTATAATTTATTAAAAGTTGTTTGGCGTAATTGCAATGTTCTAAAAAAAAGTCTCTAAAAATTGCTTATAATTAGCATCTAAAACGCAGATCTGAAACAAAGTTTGAATTAAATCCATCGAAGGGTTGATTGCCTCAAAAGGTGCACAAATTCCTCTTGCGAATTAAATTCCATATAGAAAAGAATAGGCGATCAAAACATGCAAACACCTCGGTAAAGATGTTAGTTGTGCCGTAATGCTCCAAATTTCTGTCAGAAAATGGCAGAGTAGATTTCTGTTACGAGATGGTCGGTATTGAAGTACAATGTACAATAAGAGTTTTGTGTTTAAAGAAAACATCCCCAGCTGAAATTCTTCGCTACCTAGTGGTACTTCGCTACCAGTTTAATGTTAAGAAAACAGGTGTGGGTTTCGGAGCAAAGAATTTGAACCACAGAAAAGATACACAAGACGAGAAAAGGCAAGTTACGCCCACCTCAGATGACAATATATGCCGTGTCGAAGGTCAACGGCATCAACATGAAAGAGCCAACCATTTCATTCGTGAGAGAGATGCGCGAGAATTCAATATCTCCAATGGCAGTGTATTGAATAACTCCTTGGCCTCCGGGAAGATGTGTTCTCCCTTAGTACCCCAATAACTCTCATACGACAATAAAGTCACTCGGATAGGAATGTCTCTTCAGCCTTTAAAGTGATATCTGGAGGAACGTGTTTATTTCCTGCACCGTATCGTTAGAGGGGGTGAAACGTGGGTGCAACATCTGGCACCTGAGACGAAGAAAGCATTTGAGAACCGATGCCGAAATTCAGGAAACCGTCTTTAATTGGCTCCGAGACTTGCACTCTGATTTCTTCAATGTCGCTTCAGATAGATTGGTTTACCGATGCCACAATTGTTTTAATTACTATGGTGACAATCTATAAAAGTAATATGTACTAATGCTTTTCTACCTTTGTCTATTTCTTCGTTTTCGTGGGGGGGGGGGACATTTTCTCTCAGAGAAATTGTTATCTTACTTTTTGAAACATATACGTAAATATTATTTTTATATTAATTAATGCGTTATTTAAATATAAAAAATTTGTTTACTTAAATAATGCTTTTCGTATACCTTAAATTAAAATGCATTTTGTATCCATTAAGAATAATTTTAAACTGTTTCATAAATTAAAGTTTTTGATAGAGTTTTGTTTTGTTAATTTAAACATTAAATATATTATTGCATTTTCTGTGAAAGAAATATATAGAATAGAAAGAAAAAAATATTTTAAAATGTAAAATATAAAATTAATCATGGCAGAAGCTATTAGTTATTTTGGTTTATAAAGTCATGGGTTTTAAAATTCTTATAATTACTCTCCATATGGGGCGATAAATTATTCTTTCCCAGGGTGCTCAAATGTATTCCGGCCTGTTGTTTCTAAAGAAAAAATGTTGTGCAAGTCCTATGGCATTTAAAGATGGCTTGGGATGGTATACATTCAAAAAATAAGTGCCTAGAGTGGTATTAATTTCTAATCAAGCTTGAAATGAATAACAATAACAGCATAAATAATGGAATATTCAATTGAAGAGTAATTCTCGAAATTGACATATTTGAGAATTGCTTCGGCTTATAGCAAATCCCAATTATCATTGGGAAAACTTCTGGTAAAATTGGTCACCGGTAAATCGAGAGATCTTCATGTCATAATCAAATCGCAGCTTCAGTTAGGTGCTGCCATCTGGAAGCCAAAACTGGCTTGAAAAGTCCCGCAATCTTTTAAGTTGTATGTGTGTTTCTACAGCGCGATTTCATAATTGTGCTGTCCCGTATTCAGAAAGATCTCGTGGATCTCATCATTTGAACTAACAAAATTGACACCTTGAATGGTGGCAATTCTTCAAAGAATTTTAGAATATACGTATTCTAAAATTCTTATCAAAAATAAGGGCAAGTACCGTATAAAGAAAATGCTCAAGAGGAAGCTGTTGAATTGCAGGTTGGGGTTCAAAGGACTTTCCTTCTTTACTTTAAATGATTAATCAAATAAGATACCTTCAATGCCACTGAAGTGTGAAGAATTTACTGAAAAAATTAAAATTCTAATTATGAGAACATTAAGGACAGATTATCTGTTTATAACATTTAGTAAATATTTTTTCAACAATTAATTAATCTTCATTATAATTATCCATTGTTTTTCGTATCCTAAGTTCTATTTGTAAATGAGTGCATATTGCAAGGAATTCCTTGTCTAGTTTTCGAGTTTTTTGGATTTAAACCTCCCAGTAGCTAACATATATTTTACAATATTAAATAATATTTTGTACATTGTGTAATATTTTGGAAAACCTCGGAAAAACTATCTTCGTACAAATTTTTTTGGCACAAATTTAGCAAATTTGTAATTTTGTCTGTGGACTTCAAAAAAAATGTAGCATTCTTGAAAAATAATACTTTAATGAATATATTTATTTAAAATGCTTTAGACTATAAATAATATGGTTATCACTGTAGTAAGTGAATAACAAACATATATTTTCTAAATTATGTACTATATTTTCAGCATAAATTCTGAAAGGTTTATGATATACTTAGAATTTTCAATTAGCAATAGAAAGCTTTCTATCTGATCCTTTTTTTTTATTTGCGCAGCATGTCATACTAGTCTAATTCTTATAACATTTCAAATGTTTTTTTAGACCCTTTTTTCTTGTGTCCTTGGAGAAGAACCAATTTTGTCCACTCCCTCGATATGGCCCTAAGGCGAAGCCCGTTTTTTCTTCAAAATTAATAGATAATCGTACCCAAAGATTGTGTAGCATTAAATTGTTCGGCAACAGAACATACTTTCATGATCACATATAATAAAAAAAGAAAAACTGTTTTCGTTTTGTTTTTAAGGCAGAACATATATAAATATTACTTGATTTGTCATCTCGTCGTACCTTAACTCCACCAGGAGTCGCCACGAGTCTATGGATGAGAAGTGATTGGTTCAGTGGCGTGGCTCCCGCCATTGAATAGCACAATTAATATGAAAAGATAAACAACCGTCGTTATTTAAATGGACTTTAGCAAGAAAATAAATGGAGATTTATTAAATATTATATTGTGTATTGCAGATCTAATATTATCAGTAGAGGAAAATGTATCAATTCTTAAACTGTCATTAGATATTATTCTTAATGTTAATATTGAACATGGGAAGAAAATATTAGTTTTTAAAATTAAAATTCCGTTTTGAGTGCTTAATCTGAAATTTGCATTTTTCCTATGCTTAAAAAATATTTCTTTGCAATAGAGGATTTCCGAATAGGTAGCTAGCTACCTGATGAAGGATGTAAACAGGTAAATAAATATTATTAATTTAGTTGCCAAATAAGCAAATTTATAAAAAATACAAATTCCAGGAATTATGCAATCTTAGAATAATAGCAGTCTTTGTCAAATATAATTGATCATGTACCCACTTATTTCATTGCGTTCTCTTAGTTTTTGTAGCATTTATAAACATATATCTGCTTATATAAAATTGCGTACATGTATAAATAAAAGCATATATATAAAAATAAATCATTAATTAATTGAAATAATCCATTAAAAACTATGTGTAACTAAACCAATCAGTTTATAAAAAAGAAACTGCATTGGATAAAGTCGCATGATGCATAAATCTGATACTGTTTCTTTGCTTAATAATATTTACAACTTTTGCCTGTTAGTATTTTCTTATTACCTTAATTTTTCTTTACATTTAAATTTTCTAATTTAATTGGTGTTTTATTCCACTGTTAAGAAAAGAGTTTAATTGTAATTACATATGAACTATTATGAATGTTCCAATTTATATTTTGGCGCAGTATAGCCAAATATGGCTGTTGCACAATTAACCACACAACAACAACAATTTATATTTGAAAAGATAATTTCACTACGCAATGACTGAATATTTTTGGGACATATCATTGGGTGACTTGCATGTACATGCTTGCACCCGCATTCTAAAGAAATTCGGTCTGGAAACCCAAGTATAATGGAAGATGTTTAAAATGCGCATTCGATTTTCTTCACATTACCAAGAACCGAAACATAAAACATCTTATTATGTATAAATACAAAAGGTCGATTTTATTTCTCTTAAGTAAGTTTCTTTGAATTTCTGGAAGCTTTAATAATAATTCTTGATATCACTTTTAGAAAGTCTACCTAATTTGAATAGTATCGAAATTTTATTAACTATTCTAAGACACTATGAAGAATTAAGCTTATATACTTTTCGCAGCATGCAAAAAATTTCGGAATATTTTTTAAAAATGTGAAGTAATTAAAAAATTTTATCAAACAAGATCATCAGAATTACAGTTTGCTTTTCTAGTTTCATGATCCCCCGTCACACACATACACACACAAAAATCTATGATTTCATTTTTTTTTATCGCTTTGTATTTATTTTGAAATACTCCCTAATTTTTGTAAGTATTTTATGCCATTCAGAAGATAAATCGATTAATTTCACTTTTTTTTGTATTTTAATGTCAAATTACTTGATGTATTCATATTTTTAATATTTGTATTGATAATACATTTCTCCAATAATATGGGTCAAGACCACCGAATGAAAAAATCTCATCGGCAAACGAAAAATATATATATATTTATTTCAGAAGTCAATTCACTTAACTCCACATTGTTAATTAAATCCATCAAACCGCACCGCAGTATGCATTGCATTTCAGTCTATACAACACTGTGCTAGGTCTGGACATGTTTCTCGTAGATACGATAAATTGTCAAATATTACCTCATCATAATAAGTAAGGGAAAGAAATTAATCACTTATAATCCTACCCTTCTGCTGTAGAAATAAGTGTACTTATGGAATATTGAGCAATTATTTTAATTTTAGTTGTAATTGTTTTTAGAAAAGGAAAATTCATAACTATTCTTTATTTGATATATATGCTGAAGTGCATTCATCAGTTATAGTTATTTTTCATCAATTTATCAAAATTCCTTTTTCATCAATATTTTCTTCAAAATTCATAACCATTATTTATCTGAGAGATATACCGAAGTGTATTATTCATTCATCAATTACAATTCATTTGCAATTATTAATATAAAAATTTGTGATCAAATTTATATAATGGAACTCCAAATACAGTAGACGAAGAGTACATAATTTATGCTGCTGAATAATTAGTTTTATAGTTTTATCAGTTTGATAAACTGATAATAATAATAATCATTCTAAACACTTTAATAAAAATATATGATAATGAAATTTCTCATTAACAAATCCGCGAGAGTGATCTCTCCGAAATTTTCTCACATACTCTCTAACAAAGGACATTTTCTCAACCCTCGACATAAAATTGCCAACCTTAGATGAGGCCATGAATGCCCGAATACTCAGATTTTTATGTTCAGAATACGCAGATGAGCGTTTTGTGCTTCGTAGCATATTAAAGAAAACCAAATTTTAGATTCTTTTTTTTTAATTGATTAAAACAAAAGTTTAATACAGAATTGTAAATTTAGCAACATTATCTCATACCAAATTTTATTTATTTCAGTTGAGTTTTTTAAATTATTGAGCTTACATGCATGCGAAAATACAAGCCAATAGACGGTCAATCCTTTGACAGATTTGATTCAAAATTTGACAAGGATCTACACTTTAAATGTCTAAACTTTGTGCTAAATTTCATTGTACTAAGTCATTACGTTTTTAAATTGTCACGTTTATATGAATGCGAAAATATAGATCGACAGACAGTTAATGCCTTAGCACATTTACTTCAAAATTTGATACAGATTTAAGCTTTAGATGTTAAAAGTGTGTAACAAATTTTTCTTTGTGTTTTGTAGTTAGCGGGCTTTCGAGCGGACAGATAGACTTACTGTTGAAGAATTTTGTCAAAAATTTGCTAGAAATCTACAAATTTGGTGTAAATGTTACATACTAAATTTCATCCATCTTCCTCGAAGCGCTTTCAGTTTCTTGTGTTAACAAACGCAGAAACAAACAGATAAACAGACAAACATTATTCAAAAAATAGAGTTTTGGAACTCAGGAAGATTTGAAGAATTAAAATTTCACAAAATATAGAATTTGGATTTTTTGACGATTACAATACTTTCTCTTTATATATTCCATATATAAGAAAATAAAAAAAACATTTCATATTGAATTTGATGCAACTACTTTTCCACTTGCTAAATCGATTCACTTCCTCAATCGTGCGAAAATTTTAATAATAATAACTGTAATTCTAAAGATACTTTGTTTTATAATCCATTTAAAAAGCTACGTCTGCAGTAATACATTCTACAATGTTATTTAAGTTTATATCTTAAATAGAATCTTTAAAAAATTATTATATATATATTATCTTGTTAACTTCCTCAATCATGCGAAAATTCAATCCTCCTCAATGCACCACAGAATCACCATTTTCTGTTTTATGGAATTAAGCGACTTGACAAGTGAGATAATATATTTTTCTATGTATGACAATTCTAAAAAGGTTTCTCTTTAATAATAATATAATATAATATAATAAGTAACATATTAAGAGACATTAACATTAACTTTAGATAACAAGTAACATTCGACCTAGTTTTTATTAAACAATTCCTTATGTATTCATAAAGCAAAGTTGTTTGATTTCTTTTTTTTAAATACTTTTTGCAGTTGAATGCCTGAAAAAAAAGATGGTAACTTTGAAGTTCCTGATGTTTTGTTTGGTCATAACCACTCTAAGCATTGCCGTCTGTAGTGGTAATAATGCTTCTTCTCCACCTCGTCACATATCGGAATTTTCGGATCCAGTTTCGGGTTTCAATCCTTTTATAGATCTGGTGGAAGGATTTGTGAATGATTCACGACCTTCACAAATCTCTGAAGCTGATAGAATCGATCTGAGTTTCCCTGAAGCTGATAGAATCGATAGGAAAGCAATCAGAAATCGATGGATCAACGTACTATCAGCAATGTCTGTGACAGAATCAGAAAGAAAGTCAAATTCTTCCAATGAGCAATCCAAGATCACAAATCCCAGAGTTTATGATTCAATCAACAAAACAGAGACTCTCATAAAGAAATTGATTGCCACAGAATCACAGCAAGCGATGATTCCAAGTGACAAGCATTTAAAAGTTAATGATTCAATCAACGAAACAGAGAGCATCAGAAAGAAGGTGATTGCTAAAGAATCACAGCAACAATTGATGCCAAGTGAAACGCATTTAAATATTAAGGATTCGATTAACAACGAAGAGTCAGTCATCAATGAACTGATTCCTGAAAAATCACAAAAATTAAATCTCACTACTGTGAGCATTGAATCAGAAACTACAGAAAGTGTTTTCACAACTAAGAAGGTTTTAAACCAGAACGGAAATGATGATTTAGAAAGAATGAATTTTAGGCGTAAATGGAAGAAGATTAGAAACCCTAATAATAAAATTTTGGAAAACGAAAAATTAAATAAACGGTACAAAAGCTTTGAGGAAATTCATTTTCCAGCAATAGTTAATCCGTACGCATATGCGATCTATGCCATAGCATGCTCAATTGTAATTTTTGTAATTATCCTCTACATTGCAATAAGTATTAAAAGAAAATCATTGCTTTTAATAAAATGAACGATGCAATCTATAATACATGGATTGAATAAATTTGCATTTATTTTAGCAAAGTAGCTTTTATTTCTCTTTTTATTCAAATTTTGTAATTTTTTTTATTTTATATTTGCATATATTTTTGTAAGTTCCCTTTTGCTCATTCCTTTTAGAGAGGGAAAAAATCCCTGAATGTGGGATTTTATAAGTTTGTTTATTATATTCTTTTATTTTTTAATCTCTTTTATTTCACTTGGCTTGTTTCATGTTTATAAAGAATTTTGTAACTGACTTTGTATTTACTTTTTGACTTGATTTTTCACTTTTCTTACGTTGGAATTTTGAAATTTTTTACTCAAGTACATTTTTAATGACAATATTTTAATATTTTTAGTATTAACAATCAATCGATAGATTTAATTAAATCCGGATTGGTAGGAGGTGCATCCCCTGGTAATGATTAAAAAAAATAGATTTTAAGAATCCAAAATATTTATTATAACAAATTATAAATTAGAAACTAAAAAGTAAAAAATATTTAAGCTAAAGTTCCACACTTTAAAGCACTGATAAAAATATATTTTAAATTATTTTTATTAAATTTGTTATTACATATTGTATATAACATAGCTCTATATTTTATCAAGAGACTTTTTTAATTATTTTTTATGAATAATAAAATTAATATTGGACAATATTTTATATTTAAAAAATAGCATAATCATTTTACAAATTATCTTTAAAACGTTTCGGTAAAATATTAATTTTTTAATAAGAGATTTTACATACATACATAAATAGTTTAGACCAATTACGATTGCTTTCCACAGGCATTTATTTAAACAGCAAACTCGTGATGTTTTCTTTTGTGTTTTTTCTTGTAGAAAACAATTTATAAGTGCTTAAATTGATTTTCTTATGCTTATATTCCTTGCAATCTTTTTGCATATGTATGCTGTATTTTACATAATTCAACATATTTTTCAAATCTTTCAAAAGGAAGCCAATATTTAAATTTGCTTTCAAAATTCAAATAATTTTTTTTTGATTGACATTGACCTTTTCTTTTATGGCCAGAAGATGTGCTCGTCTAGATGGGATGTTATCCGGTTTTTAATATTTCAGATCTGATTGCCACATATTGACAAAAGTTATAGTGCAAATTGGATTTATTTTTTTTTAAAGTTAGAAGATGTGTTGTCTAGATGAGATGTTAATTTGTTATTTATATTTCAGATCTGATTGCCACAGATTGATAAAAGTTATAGTAGAAATGTGACTTTTTTTTTTTTTTGGTGCTGGAAGATGTGCTCGTCTAGATGGAATGTTAACCTGTTAATAATATTTCAGATCTGATTGCCACAGATTGATAAAAGTTGTAGTAGAAATGCGATTTTTTTTTTTTTTTTTTTTGGTGCTGGAAGATATGCTCGTCTAGATGAAATGTTAACTTGTAAATAATATTTCAGATCTGACTGCCACAGATTGATAAAAGTTGTAGTAGAAATTCTCAGGCAAATTGGCAGAGTACCTAAGATATATATTATATTATTTGCAGTACACTTTAGATATAAATATATAATAACATTAGAAGTTTTGTTCTTGCAATGAGATCTTCACTATTCACAATGTTCGCAAACATTCAAATCAAAACTCACACAAATCACTAAAATAGGACCGAAACAAATAGTGAACCACAAAAACGCAAAATATACAATGCGGTGTACAAGGGCTAAATCTAGGTATTAGGACTGGAGTGTTTCAGATTAAAACCCGGTTAAGCACCGAATATCTGTCACTATATCGGCTTGGTGCACGTTAAACCTAATGTCGAAGTTTAATAATTCTTCCACTGACATGGTGCAGAACTCAGGTACAGATCTCGTCGTCTGATTACTATTTAAAATTGTAAGATTCGTCTCAAAACGGTACTTGTATATATATTTTTTTTTAAATTCGACTTAATGTTACTAAATTCAAATTGTTTTGACTCCATTTGAGAATGAGTAAATGCTCATAGCCATCTTTTTTCAGTATTTCTCAGTAAAAATTTAAAAATATATGAAAAGTTTCCTGAAATTAGACAGTACATTTAATTATAAAATTGTTTCCTCATTCAGCTTTCTTTTTCTGCCAACTAGAATCAAAATATTATCTTTAACGTTCTTTAATCAAGAAAAAGTCTTACATAAGGTTTCAATAGCTTTTTGGATATTTAAAAAAAGAAAAATCAGAATCCAGGTACTTTAGAGATCGGCACCAATCTAATAAAATTTAAAGCAATCTTTAGAAAAGGAAATTATTTTTCCAGAAAATAATTTCAGGTTTATTTAAACAATGTAGTAAGAGTTTGATTTTCTCAATATTTACAGCTCGGTCATTTCTTTAAAGTTTAAGAATACTAGTAAAGCCTATAAATATTTTAATGATCTTTAAACAGCGATGCATTAATGCAAGAATATTTGAGAGATATTTTTTGTATCATTTCAAGTAATAAACAACAGAAATTGAACGCAAATTATTAGTAAGAATGAAACATCTTAAAAGAAAATGTTAACTACCTGACAACCCTATGTTACGCTCGTTTTAAAATGGAAATGACATGAAATTCTGATTTATTTTAAAATTTCAATAAGAGTTTCCTTTTAATGCATGCAACTAGGTCTCTTTCTTTGAAGTTTAAGGGCTTTTCTAGAGAAAGAAAATAACTCTTTGTAAACTATGGTAAGGAAGCAATTCACAATTGAAGTCACCAATTGCAATCTAAGAAATGATTCCCTAAAATTGACAGTACTGATTTTTCAGAACTTTAAACTTGAAATTTTCTTTGTTCAAATCATTGATTATTTTTAACAAAGAAAGAAAGAAATGGACATGATTCAAAGAAAGATCAAAAACTTCCACAATTTTTAGTACCTTAGAAACAAATACAGTTATCAGATTCGTATACCAACTACAATGTCAAAATTTAACCTAAGTATGATAGCAGAAATTTTTTTACATTGACTACTCACATTTTTATTACCGAGTTGAAAGAAATAATTCATCTGTAAAATAAAAATAACTCGGTTTAAAAAAACTGCCAAAAAGGTAATAATTTAAATGTTCCTTAATAAAAAGATAAAAATTTAAATGTCTTTAGTTTGACAGTTGAATTGAGTCATCGACGTTGAAAATAAGAGCAAAATGCAAACTGAAGCCGCAAATAATAATTCAGGCGGACTATTAATAAATGTCCTTTTAAAACTGGAACAATCAAGAACATAAAAAATTCCTTTATCTACAGTATGGATACTTGAGGCGTATATTTCAAAGGAAATGATATGAAATTGATGTGTATCGACATACAAATCACAAAAATAGTTTTGTTATTTATTATCCAGTTACTTAATTCTAATGAATATGCATTTTTTGATGTTACAAATTATTCTCCCCCTTTTTTTGTCTACATGAGGAATATTGAACGAAAAATACAGTATGAATAGACAGTATGTCTGAGAATGTTGAGATTTATTTCAAAATTAAGTAAAACAAACAATTAGAAGGTAGAGAATTAAAATGTTTTTAATTACTTGCATTAGAAATACTAAAGTACATAAAGCTTGCAATATCCTTTGCCAAGCGAAACTCAATTTTATGGGATTCATTTGTAATTGTCGGAGGGGTTATGGATTGAATACCTGCTGTGACAAGCTAATCTAAATCCTATGAATTAGGGCAAGGCATCAAAATAAGTCTTTCTCATAACGCCACATGAACATATCGAAGAAAATTTGGAAATCGCTTAGTATGACTACTAACTGAAATTTTCTGATATCATGAGTTCACATCTAGCGACATCTATCGTATTCTGGAAAATTAGTGTTTCAAGGCAAAACTTTAGGAGCTTTACTAGTAAAAAATAACGTAAAACACGCACATCTCATTCTTAGTTATTTTTTTACATAGTTTTGTAATATATCCAAGTTTCTCAAATACCCTGTTCTTTTCAAGTACTTTTTGAAAAACAGACCCAATCAAAGAGGGGCCTGATGCAAATTTGACTTGAAACAAATTTCATATTAAAAAAAATAATTTATAATATTTTGATATTTATGACATTGCACAAATTACTCTAGTAAGGATTTAAGGAATACATGATAATAATAAAGAATTAAATTGTTATAAAATTAATATTTAGTGACACAAGTAATCGTTAGTCAATCAAATAAAATAATTGCATAATAAACTTATTAAATACAATTTGTTGTGTCAGTTTTTCAAAAGTTGATTTCTGTTTCAAGTTCTATAGCAAATCCGTTGATAGTGATTTAATTTTTGGGTTTATTCGAATCTGATAGATTTATTATTAGGATAGATCTTTATGCTGGTATGACGATAGTTGCAAGACCAGTGTAATTTTGAAATGGGAACAAAAACTTTACAGTTGCTTTAAAGTGTCACAAAAATAAAAAATACTATTATCGACATTCAAAGAATATATAACCCTTACATATCTATATACGGAAACAATCTCGTAACAGAAAATGCCAAATATCTCTTAATGTAATCATGGCACACTAACCTAAGTTTGCACTCTGAGTAATTTTCCCCATATGGAATCCATTCACGACTGCCAGAGGGTTTTGCTATTGGAAATTTCGAAGTATGTACAATTTTAAATGTGTGCATTTCCTTGTGAATGCTTTAAGCATATCTTTTAGTATAAGTCACAAGCTTTAGAATGGCACTTTTAGTTTTCATACGAGATGATCAGCTGAGGATTGCCTTTTCTTCAGCCACTGTACAACTAGAATAGTCTGTTACATACGCGCGCGCACACACACACAAATCCTCTATTGAAGTAGGCAATATTTTTATACCCTATTCACACAACGAATTATTTAACAAGATCAATAATATGGCGAAAACTTGAGTCATTACTCCCCCACAGGCAGACCATGACCTCTGCAGGGAGGTTGGATTTTATATTCATTCCCGTTTATAACCCATAACGGATTATACGTACTCGCCAAGCATAGTTAAAATTTTTAATTTTTAACGCTTATAGGAAAAACGAATATTTTTCGAGTCGCAGTAGTGGTGCAGTCCATATTTCATATTGTCACTTCAGAATAACCTTTCCAGTATTTCAATCAATATATGGGGAAGCTCATTGTTAAAGAAACAGGGAGTGGAAAAAAAGATTACCCTTATTTTAACATGTTGAAACCCATAGATCACAATTTCACACTGGATTCCTTCCTCAGATCGTTCCCTTCCCGATATAACCATAAAACAAAGCTTTATAACTATGCTTTTGATTTATCGAATTCAGTGTCTGGGGAAACAAAATAATGATTTCTTTGCACTTCGAGAAAATAAAGCACTTTATAATGCCCCCCCCCCACAAAATTAAACATTTTTATAAGGCGCTTAAATATGGTTTTTAAATTTAAGCATCTTTAAAAATTGCTAGACATTTCATTCGCCAAACAGAAAATCTCCCGGAGTAGGGGGAAAAAATTCCCGAGCACTTAAAAAGATTAGCTCATAATCAAAAAGAACTCACAAGACACTTCCCAATAGGCAATTTTCCAAATTCATATGGAAAAACTACAGTCACCATCGTCTTGCAGGAAAAGAATCATGATTAATCAATTGGTGATTTTTTAAATCACTTGTTACATGAAAAATAAGTGTTTAACAATATAGAATAAAAGCAAATGCATAAATAGAAGCAAATGAGCTCAACAAAACAAGTCAATATCACAAGACAATTTATTCCATGAAAATAAAACAAAAAGCTATAAAAATAGATATCAAAATCACATAAATCAGACATGACAAGCTAATTACTTAGAATTTCATAAATAGGAAACATTTAAAGAATACTACAAGATAAATGCTTAATACCGACAAAATAATTTATGTTCTTATTGCATATTTGGCAAACAGGTACATGTTTGAGCAGTTCTTCAAAAATAAATTTTTATTAAAGTTGTTTCAAATTGTCTGCACATGAAATGGCGGTGCTGTTGAAAATAAGTATTCAAGAACACCTAGCTTTAAATCAGATCCAAAAAGCATAAACAAAATGAAACAAATTCAGACTTTAATTTCACCAAATACACAGATTTAATAGTGTGTGCAAGACAAACGAATTAATAACCTATAGTAAATGAATAAACTGTACACATAAAATCACAGACATTTAATACACACTTTACGGAAAAATATTTTAAAAATGCTAAACGTTCAAACTACTGCATGACTTAACTATCATAAATACTGATTGTACTGAATATCCAGATTTTTTTTGGTCGCATGTTTGAAAATACACAGACGACTAGTCTAAAGTTTGATTAAATTTAGTGCTGATGATTTTACATTCTTAAATCGTTAGTTTTGACAATTTTGTAAAAACATGAAAAATGATTAACATCATCCAAACTTCTTAACAGTTGCAGGCATGCAATTTGTCAGTTGAGCAAGAAGCATTTTGCAGGTTTATTAAGTTTTCAAAAGTTAAATAAAGAAAATGCCATGAGAAACATTAAGCCAACATTAATCCTACTTCTGTACATGGAAAATTTTATAAAAGTTAAAAATTAGTTAGCTTGAAGGTTCTCAGCATATTTAGATTGAAAAATAACTTCAAATCTACAAGGTAGTTAAAGAAGCCTTTTGTTTGCTATATTAAATTTATAAAAAGAATTAAGTGCACATAAAACAGTCTAAACCCAAAAATATAAAATGACAACATCCATAAATACACAAAAAGTAGCATTTGCACAGCAAACTAAAATATTCCAGATGATTTCCCACCAGGTGGATTTCTCACACGAATACTTGTTGTAATGGGCTTAGCTGGTGGAGCTTCAGTTTTCTTTTCCTCCTCAGTTGTACCTATCGATGAAAATAAGCAGATTAAAATTTAATGCTAGTAATAAAAAATTTCATTCAGACCTAAAAGAAAAATGTTCAATAATTTTTCGAACCCCCCCCCCTGGATATGCACACAATACTTCATTTTTAGATAATAAAAAGTGTACCATTTCCAAATAAAGTCCGAGAAAACATACATAAATAAGAAAAAAAAATCAATTAAGATAATACTTGTAAAGACAATGTATATGAAATAGGACGAAAGTCTTAATAAATGTTAGCCTTCATCTTTATATATATTGATCAAATACAATAATATCCTATACATTTGAATATTTGATTTGAAAGCAATAAATACAAAAATAAGAGCCAAACTAGGCCAAATAAATACAATTAACAGTTCTGTATTTTCCAAAGGGAAAGGGACTCTGTTCACAATTAAAATCGTATGAATTGCTTTTCACAAAAATAAATTTTGTTTAACCTCAATATTCCAACTTAAAAAAAATTATATATTAGAAGTCTGTGGTAAACTGTTATAGCATTATGATTCTTACTTTAAGAAAAGAAACCCTCACATAACTATTTTATTTACAATTGATTACAAAAGACCATTTCACTGCTTTCAGTATCTGAAAAATTAAATTACTGGAATGTACCCATTTTAAAAAATTGAACTGCAGTAATTGTACAATTTTAATAACCAAAACAGAATATATGGAATTAAAAATACTGACAACTTCAAGAATGCAAATTAATCTGTTTTAAAAACTCCCTAATATTTAGATTGTTTTTTTCTCATATTCTCAGATAGTTTTTCAACTTCAATAATGTTTTGGATATTCTTTAGATCTAAAAAATTTCTATCAAGACACTTTGACAGCATTAAAAACATTGCTTCATTTCTAAATATAGCAAATAAAACAATATTCTAGTAAAAATGCAATATTATTCATTCCAAGCAGCAAAATACAAGCATTCCATAAGAGCATTAAGACAATTCAAAAATAAAACTAAACACGTGTTTAGATGGCAAAAATGAAAATACCATGAAATAGTAAAGCTAAATAAGCATTAAAGTTTCCCTAATAAAGTCTAGCAATAGAGATATTAAACCTGAAACAAGCAAATGCATGCAAAAATTCTTGCTGCCACCTCTTATTAAAAAGTAAAAATTTCACAATTAGACTTTTGGGCTCATTTTAGATTCGGAGGCATAACTTGCCATTTTGCTCTATTTTTCAAAATAATTATGGGACTTATTTAATTAACTTTAATTCCCCTTCATTGTTTATTTTCCCTTCAACTTTAATTGTAATTAAAGTACATGTAAAACACATGGTTCATACCTCTATTAATATAAACCTGCACATTCAAATTACAAAATGGAATTACACTTGCATGCGTAATGGTCAACACACACCAATTTATAAATTTCATAAACATCACTTGATGCATGGATGTGATGCTACAATACAACTTACCACCATTTTGTTCAACATTATTTTCTTGTTCATCATCGTCATTTTTTTCTTTCTCTCCATTTTCTTTCTTCTCATTTTCAGGATACATTTCATATTCTTCACCAGTTATAGGATTACGGCGAACTATTTAAGCATGAAAACCCATGCAAAAATGAAGAAAGATAACAAAAATAAAATATAGTCAACAAAAATAATGCATGCACTAAGAAGCATTCACCTAAAACAAATGAGGGATATCACAAAATAAATACCAAAATGCAAATAAGACAAAATTTTCATAGGGGAAATAATTAACTTCAAAATGCTACAAAATCACTCAACATAATCAAAAACATTCAAAATTACTACAACTGATCTAACTTTTAAAAGCTAACCCTTTTCAGGTATATAAATATAAAATTAAAATATCAAACAATGCTAACATGCAAAAATTGCTAAATTTGAAATATGAATATAATTAACTTGTAGAATATACACTAATATAATAGATAACTCATTTCATCTTATGCCAAGCATTCCCTTTGCTATTAAAATTTTATCACTAATTAAAAAGAGCCAATTAAAGTGCTTCAATGCCTGTAAATTTGATATCAAATAGCTTTAGGCATCCATTTTATTATTTTTTCTCAGACAGAAATGACATTTTATACCCTCCTTCAATCTCAACATCTACACCATTCTAGTTTAAAATTCAGACAATCTGGACATTTTCATTTATCTTTACTAGATATAAAACAAAAACCACACAGGAAAATTCAGAATTAAAATTAATTCAGTGAAGTGAATCATCCTTTTACAATAAGTCAGAAGGTTTAAAGGAGTTTATTTATATTTGTTTAATATAATTTCCCCCCATTTATAGCCAAGACATAGTTTTAAATTCAGACATGCAAAAAAAAAAAAAAAGCAAGGTAACATTTTTCTACTTGTTCGAACAGCAAAATGAAACATCCCAAGCAAATGCATAGCATCAGTACACTATAAAGAATGTTACTGTGCATATTGTAGAGTTTACCAGAAAGAATCATGGAACAATTTGCGCTGGTAGATTAGCAATACAAAACGTGAATCAACAAAATCTTGACTATTCAGAAATCGGCAATTTACCAATATATTTTTTAATACTGAAACTTAAAATAAACAAAAGACCCTTAAAAAATATATATTCTGTATTTATTAGTAAGTGCTTATATTATTTTTAACAAGTCTATATTATTTTTTTGACAAATGACAAATCAAGTTCCAAATACTTCAAAATATTTAATACAATTAAATGTAAAGTTTTCTTTTAGAAACACTACTTCCAGAGTATCAAGCATATTCTGTTTTCAGAATCTTTCCCATATGTAATATTTTGAAACTGATGTAGAAATTTTTTGAATGTATACAATACTAACAACTCGGGAATTAAATAAATTTTGTTGTAGAAACTGACGACTACTTTAACCTATTAAAGTCACATGAAAAATATGGTCCTTAAATCCATATATTATACAGATATGTATATAGTAGAAGCTTTATATACATTAAGCCAAAATGCACAATTTTGGTATACAAAGTTTTGAGCACAGAAGTAAATCAAACATTTATGTACATGCAAATCCTTATATATCTTTTACCATTAATTTATATTTTTAAACTGCTCATTAATAAATTGTAAGGAAGCACTGACCATCTTCCAGTTTATCGACTGAAAATTAATTTCACAACCAATAAGAAAAATTTAATAAACTAAAATGAAAGCTAAGAAGTAAAACTGAAAATATGAACATTAGCAGTTTAAACAAAGCTTAACTTATATTTAAAAGAGTAATTTTGAATTAGGATAATGTATTCATAAATTAGGATTATAAAGAAAAGAACCAAAATGATTACCATAAGGTTTTTTAAACGATTTAGCAGGCTGAGGAGGCTCGCTTGCAAAAATGTTCGAGGTATTATGCTTCTTGGCAGGGGTAGAGGTGCCATTCTCGGACGAACCAAATAATCTATTTTGTGTATTTCCAGAAGCAGCTTCTTTGTTTTTTTGACGCTCATTAGATGAGTACTGCGCAGCTCCAAGTCCAAAAATATCACTGGAACCACCACCTGGAGGCTTTAAAACTCTAAAAAGGTAATTTTAAAAATTCAGGTTTAAGATGAAAGACTAAAACAAAATCAACTAACAAAACAACTTTTTTTTTTGAACATGTTAACAATTTTTACTGTTTTCTTATGCAAGAAAAGGGCACAGTGTATATAACTTTATTTTACTCTTCACACATCGGATGCAACACAGAAAGATACATATTAACTAGTGTTAGGGATGAACAACTAGATGGAAAAACAATGGCTCATGGACAATGGCTTTGAATTTTCTAAAATAGATGAAATCCTTTCTAATTGTCTTGAGAGGAGATTACCATCTTAAAAATCACACAGGCATTTCATTTAATAAGAATAAATGTATAAATTTTTAGATATTTAAACTATCAATTCTCCCTGGCATAATATAATACAAACAATTTTTGAATGATCTATTAACTGAAACTAAATTTCAGAAAGGCATCACAAGCATTTCACAAATTTTGATTGGGAAGAGGTAAATCCAGAATCCTGAATAAATCTAGATCACCATCCCCCTCAGCATATATTAAAATAAGACTTTTTCAGAAGTAAAATATTATATTGAAGTTTCAAAATAGGAAAGTTCAGACTAGGAGCATTATATATATATAAAAAAAATTCAAGTTTTGATAGAATGTGAAAACAATGAAAAACTTCAAATATTTAAAAGAATTATAGATTTGGTAACTAAAATCACAATCCTGCAAATACTTTTTTTTAGACTGAAATTGTAAAAACATTAATCTCAAACGAGAAATTACAAGCAGAATTTAATTATTTGGCATAATTAAAAATTATATATACTGTTAATTTGACAATCCAAATAAAGCTCATATAGATTTATATTTTTCCCGCTAATTTTAAAAAAAAAGACTGAACCCTGGTAATAAAACAAAAGCAAAATAATACCAAAACTAATACACATAAAATTATAGATTCATAACCAACATACTGAATTGCTCGATATAAACCATGTTATTCCTAGATCACAATCAATAACATTTTAAATGCTTCAAGCAACTTGTATTTGTTTAATTATACAATTATAGTATTTAAATGCAACCACTATTATCAATTTATATGGTAAATTCTGACAATTGAAATGATTAAAAGAATCTTAATGTAAATATTTTTAAATCACTACAATTATGTATATGAAAAACGATCTTCATAAAATAAAATTTCATATTATAAATAAATGTTTAAATAATTTTATAAATATTACTACAGAAAATTATGAGTATATTTAAAGTTTCTATAACAGAGTGCTAAGCTTCAAAATTTTTAAATTATCATAGTATATATTTAACGCCAAATATAAGTATTCTTCCTTAAGAATTCAGTTAACTAATGCTTACCAAAAAACACATCAAATCGCCGAAAACTACGAACATTTCACGTTCTGTCATTAACGCAACTTTTTCTCGCACGTAACTATTTTTTTTTTAAATATTCAATTAAAAACTTTGTGATAAATCATTTCTATTATAAAGAAGACATTTATAGCAATTATATATATATTTTTTTAAATATAATTATGAGAGTAAAAGTCTTGAACAATGTGGCCACACCTATAACGATCATCATTTTTAGTTATTTTTTTTTAAACGAAGAAAATCAGTACCTAACAAATCAATTATACATTATATATACATAAGAAATACAGCAACATTAAAAGAAATGAATTCTCCTCACTAATGCATTACGATCTTAAGAAAATTCTTTCCGTTAAAATTCAATAACTTATGAATAATCGAAAACTTTTTTTTTATTTTTGACGACCTGAATACTAAACGATAAAAGAAAATGAAAGCTACTCAATAAAATAGCCGGCACTTTATAAGGAAACAACCTACTGTTTGTAACCTAGCAACCTCAAAACATTTTACAAATATTTTATAACTTTCGCATTTCAAACACAATCAAGTTTATGTAATGTAGAATTTCAACAGTAAAACTACCGAAAAATTTAAATTAGCATTTAAAAATGGTTCAACAGTTTTGACAGAAATAAAACTTTACACAAAGGAAAAGTAATTGCACTCACTTTGATGAGTTTCTTGAGCCATCCAAACCAATTGTAAACTCAGTGGAAGTCATTTTAATAGCAATTTAGTTACAGAAGAATCTGCAAAATAAAAATGCAATTAAATAAAGAATAATAGCCAACAAGGAAAAATATATATTATGAGCCGACCGTTACACATCGTTGAATATGCATTTCAACGAACAATAGAAATTTAAATGAATCCATCGCACATTTTTGTCATTTAAAAACTTATGAAGAGTTTAATCAACTTTAAATAATTAAAATCTTTCAACGAACCTACAATTTTCTTGCAACGTTTACAATACTCAATACACAGACCCCGCCGTTGAACGAAATACAAGTGCAACTCGTCCGCTATTGACAGTGAGTCACTTCAGCGCTCCAATCAGCAATTTAATTCAAACAAATTCCGCGCTTTCAGTGCCCTCTACAGTAGCTCTGCCAACAGTAGCCTCAACCACACGCTTTTTGATTTGAATAATTTTCTGTTGTATTTCATTATGAATTTTGAGAGACAAAAGAATCAGATTACAGTACCTGTAAAATCTTTCGTGCGAGTACTAATTTAATCATTAGAAATATTGTTATGACTTTTTAACCTGCAGATAACTGTGCAAGTTAAATTGTGATATCACACTGTGATTTCATACAAATAAATGGCTCAAAGGAAGATTCAAGCAGAGAAAAAAGTAAGTTTCTTGGCATTCGATGTGAATCCTATCAAATATCATGAAGCATTATATACTTTACTTCGTGAAACTGATTATTATATTATCACTCATTCAATATTTCAGGTTTTTTACGTGTTTAATAGAAAAGTGGTACAAAATAAGTCTTACATGCAAATGGTAACTGGGATATAGAACGATATTTTCCCCATTTAATATATTTTTTAGTTTCAAAATTAACGTGCTTAGATTTCACCTTCAAGGTGACTACTTAATATTCACATCCGGGACATAAAGATATTAACACAAGGTAATGCACGATTTCTCCACGATATAGCCAGATATTCTGAGTGCAGTATAATATTACGAAAATCGCTTAACAATACCGTTGGGTATTTAGTGCAATTAATGCTTCATCTTTCCCTCTCTTTTTGACACATCATTGGCCAGCAGATATATAAGCAAAGATATTATTAGTGGCGTGGGGATGGGAACAGAAGTCGGCCAACAGAAAATCAGTGCCCAAAGCAAAGCGAAGCAAGCACCGAAATCGTGCTCCTTCCCCTTTCACTTTCTTTTTGAATGAGCTGTGCATATTTTAAAAACTTACAAGCTGAGGGTCTCAATTCATAGTTCATTAATTGAAACTCACATCCATTTTAAAATTTCTATTTATAATTGATAATTAACTTCGAATATATGGAACAGGAAAACCTCTTTTATTAAGGAGAAATATTTCACATTGTTATATAAATGTTTGAATATTCTGCTTACAAAATAGATAGATATTGTTCATGGTTTCATTCGGTTATAAGAGTACACGAAAGCACTCGGTTAAAATATTTTGTTAATAGATCAGGCTTTTAAGATGCGTTTTATTCTTTGATTTCTGAAAAATAATACGAAAGCAGATTTAGAAGTAGATTGAATTGACTCACCTTCTTCTGAATTGCTGCTGAGTCTTGGTATTACATTCAACAGCGATATAGATTTCCTCAGATACATTAAATGCTTTTTAGGCTCTTTCTTTTTTTTTTTCTTTTTTTACTCTATTTGCACACTATACTGTTCAATGTCTCTACAATGTGTTCTACTGTTCGATATATACATACTACGACATGTTGCAGGAAAGTTGCTTTATAAAAGTCAAATTTCAGGACGTCAAAACGTTTAAGTTTCTCAAAATTAAAATGTTGTTGCATCTTCATTCTTTCTAAATAATATTTTTTAATAATTATATTTATTTGCACCAAAATTATGAACCTATTTTCTTTGTTTAGAAAAAAAGATGGTCGAAATTGGTGACATTTCTATAAAAATACATAATACTAGGTTTATTTTAAATCTAACAAATATGTGTTGAGTATATTTTTCTCACAATTTCACCAATATAATAATTTATAATATTATAATCTGTTAGATAATATAATAATCAGTTTCTTGAAATAAAGCATATAACGCTTCATGATACTGGTTAGGATTCATACCGACGGCCGACAAACATTTTTATTCTCTGCTTGAATCCTCCTTTGAGCCATTTATGTAATAACACTTTTCGATTATAAAAATTATAATGATAACATTTAGTTTTAATAATAGTTTTAAAATTATAAAAAAAATAGTACCGAAGTAAAAGTTATAGCTTTCATTTATTTTATTATTATTATTATTATTATTATTATTATTTTCTTCTCAAACGTTTTTAGTTTTGCAGTTCGTTAACTAGACACCGTGCATCTTTACAAATATTTGTAATACTATGCATGCGCAAGATAACAATAAATAATTTTGCAACTGCATGATAAAATATTGATACAAAAATGATAATAATGATAAAATATTGATACAAAAATGGTAATAATGATTAAATATTAATACTTTTTTATTTATTATAATTATTTAATTACTTCACTTTTCTAAAATATAAAGAATGCGGCATAGAAAATACCCTCATGACTAAGAGATAAGAGGTGGGTTTTCGAAAAATTTCTTATTTCCTAAAAATAGACCTCGAAAGATAATTAAAAACTTGGGATATCGAATAATTTACATAAAATTGAAATTATTATAATGATAAACGGAATAACTTTTATTCGAACAACCTTATTAAAATAATTTACGTAAATTTATGTGTCTCATGACAAAATAATTATCTACAGTCAGTTTAATTGGAATTTTGTAAAGAGAAATTAGAATAATTAATTAATAAATTTCGCAAATCTCTTTTGTGTTACCAATAAATTTTGCATGTGTTTAAAGCGACATTTTTGCCTTAAAAGATTGTATCTTCCCTTATTTTGTTTTTTATTGTTCGATAATTTTCTTTTTATTTTTTCTTTATGTCTTCATGCTTCAACTTCTGAAAATACACTGTCATTCTAAAACGATGCGTTTTCATGGTTGAAAAGGTATTTTTTAAACTCAGAGTAATATTTTACTGTCATTAATTTTTTAAAAATACCTAAAATTCTTCAGATAAATGAATTTCAATTGCTATTTTACATGGAACTGGCGCAAATCAAACTGATAGAAGTTTTAGCTATTATTATTTTCACAGTATTCTATTAACGGATTCTAGACCTGGAGGAAACCTGCTTTTCACAAAGAAATAGTACACTATTTTTTCGAATTCCGTTTTTTTTAATGCATGGATAAACGAGAACTTCATTGAAACTACTTTTATTAGCTTTCATAAGAATTTTTGCTGACGAATACGCCAAGTCCAGCGTTTAAATCTAAATTTTATTTTGGTTTACGTGCAAAAAATGATCCGATTTCTTCAAAAGAACTACATGAAATATCATTTTTTCACTCTTTGGTAATGGCGTCTTTAGCAACTGTCCCGCCTGCTTCCATCCCCTGTTTCGTCAATGGACGGGATGGCATGGATGATACAGACGCCTCTGTTGTTTTATTTTGCTTCATGCGCTAAAAGTAATCTGATTCTTTAAACAGAAATTTCCTGTATTCTCATTTTTGTGATCTGTGCTAATGGTGCCCATAGAAAGTGTTTTGCCAATTCCAGTTTTGGTATGGAATTGGCTCTAAGTATGGGCTCCACTGGGTAGAAGATAAAGTATTGAGCAAATGCCCCAGATAGAAATTTTTAGGGACGCTATAAAGTTAAAGTATTATCGCGTTTACGTCTCTTTTAAAATTCAAACATGATAAGAGAGAGAGAGAAAAATAATACTATGACTCAGGTGGTATTTACACAGTCATTGTTGCCGACTGGGAATGCAAAAGACCATATTATACTCCAAGTTTTCCGTATTCTCTCACCCCCTCCCGGAGAATTATCGACATTTCTCGGAATCGGAAATCGTTCCATTTCGTTTTTAACTTTACTTTCATTACAAAAATTAGATGAATAAGTACTAAAAGATGGCTTTCCTTTTATTTGCTATAATTTGACCTCATATACATTCTTCATGAACCAAGGTATTTAATTAAAAATTAATATTATTTTCTTCTGAAATTTGTTGTCACTCTTTTTAAGTCGTACCATAATAGAACATGTAAATTTGATTACCATTTCAAATTGTACTTAGAAAAATTAAACAATTAGGCAAGGTTAGATCTTTTGAAAGATGTTTCTTAGACACATTCTTTTGTTAAACTTTATATTTTTGTTAAAACAACAATTAGTTAAACTTAGGTTAATGGGAAAAATAAGTGAGGATTGCCAGATAGCAAATTTATTCTTTATTGAAGCATGTGTTTAAGAAGTTATAAAATTATTCTTATCCTATAACATGCTTTGTAACAGTGCATTGATTATTCCTTTTTCCATAAAATATTTGAACATATCTATATAAAAAAATCTTCTCTACAGAAAAATTCTAAACATTCATGAATTCAAAGACAAAAGTAACACTAATTCTTTTCTCCGTATTGATTGTAAGTGAGTTTCTCCCCTTTCTTCTTGTAAGATTTATTTCTCTTTCATTAAAACAAAATCATTGGTCGGCTATTAGACCAAAACCATATTATAGCAAGTATTTTCTAAGATAAAAATAGTTTCAAATACTAATTTTAAAATGTTTTAAAATATAGCAGGTAAATACTAGTAAAATTCAGGTAGCTGAGCTACTCTGAATTTAGTCTTCAAATGATTAAATATTGATTTCTCAGCATCCCCCCCCCCCGCCGTCCGTAGAATTAACATGACCTCAAAGCATAATAATGAGTTGACGATGAGATTCCTCCAAAAATTTTATTTGTACGCGAACCTGCTATACTTTAAATCCGTCAAGGCTAAACCCTTCGCTTGAGTGGTGTGAAAGTCTGGAGAAGAATTTTGAACAAATATTGTCTTTGACATCGAACCACAGTTAAAATTTAAGAGGTTCAAGGGAAATTAGTTACTCGTTTAGTTTACAAACGGAATATTAATGTAATGAAACCTAAATTAAAGAACTTGTTATAAGCGGATGCTAAAGTTTGTTTACACTAATTTTGTGAGGTTCAAGATTTTGTTAAGCTGTTAAATTTTTACAGCAATTTATGTTGTACATTATTATATTAAAAGGGTCTTAAATATAGTTATCGTGAGTCACTAGTTTGATATGCTTGACATTAAGTAAAAACAAAGAAAATCATTGCAATTTTCTGAACTAAAATAGTTTTTAGATCTTTGATGTACCTTTTAAAGTAAAGAAATAAAATTATTAATAAGAATAGAAGCTAATAGAATAGAATTAAGGCAATCGAATAATTACTTTCATTTTATAAACAGTTTATCATAAGATTCTATTCTTTCTGTGATAAGATTGCTATGACTATTAAGAATATAAATGCATTGAAGGGAGTTTCTGTTTTAAAGAATAGCAAACATAATAATATCATTGTTACAGAGATTAATTTCTACAACACTTGATAAAAACAACAATCATATCTTATTAACACTAATGATAAAAATTCTTAATAAAACATCAACATTTAATAATGATAGAATGCAATATTAAAAAAAAAAAGATTACTTAAATAGTCATGTGCTTTACAGAGCTACGAATACTTTAATTGTCTATGAAATTTGATGATACAAAGATATTAATTTACTTCTTTTTTTTACCGAATTAATCCTTGTAAATCACCAATAGCATAACAAAAAGTCAATATTGATATAGTGCAAAAGTAACATACTTCCTCTTAGTAGACTGATTCCTCACAGACAAATAAATAAATATTAAAGAGAGAAAAAAATCTCTTGGCAGTTAATGATATCAGTCACTGACTACCTTAATATCCACCAACATGTGGTTTATCTCATTCGCATGCAAAAAATATAATAACCAGCATAATATCAGTTATTTTCATTTGCGCTAAGCAAATGAGAAATACATTAAACATTAATTTGAGATATTAAATAGGCTCCTGTCGTTTAACACTCAGCGTATAAACTTTTTCGAAAGCCAAATAAGCAAAAAATTATGTAATTAATGGCAAAGCTGTTTTAAAAGCAAAATATTAGTATGCTGCATTGAACAACTGAAAGTGGAAAAAAATTACCAAATCTTATATTAATAAGTAAGTTTTTATTTATATTCTTTTTTCTAGTTTAAGAAAAAATATACTAATTTTTCAGAAAAAATTGGATTTCTTATATTTGATTTTAAGTGCTCTTTTTTTATACTTAAAAACTGATTAATGTTTTATAGTTCACATTCGTCGGTTAAATTCATTAATCGATGAAGAAATTACTTTTATTAGCAAATAAAATTAGTTATTGCTATCTCAATAAAGGTCTATCGAGATTATTTAAATACAAAATTGTATTATATGTATTTCGAGTATAAAGCAAGCAAGCGCCTAATGTTCCCGTACCGACGCCAGTGGAACGTTTAAATTTCCATACTTTAATTGGATTATTTTAAAATCAATATTCTGAATATATTTTTTTTCGAAATAAATAAATAAAAACAGATAAAAAACGAAATTTATGAAAAAAAATTTAAAAAAATTGCATTATATCCAAAATAGTTTTGAGTGGTAATAAGTTAAACAAACAAAAAAAAAAAAGAAAAAAAAAGAAAGAACGTATAAAATAGGATTTAGAACATTTGAACAAAATCTGGTAAAAATACAATGAGTTATTCACACTGTAATAACGTGTCATGCTTCAACATTACGCGATGAATGGATAATAAACCATTGTAACCATCTGTTTTACAAATTTCTTTGATGGTGAAATCCGATAGCTCCTTTTTTATGTCAGTGACATTAACTTAGAAATAGAATCAAAGGACTTTGATGGAGAAAAAAATTTATTTGTCTGCAGAAATTGTAATTCCAATTTAAGATTCCATCATTCAGTTTTGAGATCGAATAGTTTAACAGACTATTTTATCTGATAGTCTGCATTTAAATAAACTTATTTCAACAATTGGAAGGGATAAAGTCCTGTTGGTGAACCATAGAAAGATTACTTAATGATAGAAACCGGTATTATTCTATTCAAATACAAATTACCCAATAAAACAGTCCCACATTATACCATAAGGTTTCAAGAATAACATCAATAAACTAAGAAACAATTAGAATCTTTCAGAAACGATGTTCTCAAAACGCGGGATTTCGTCAACTTCCTGGAGACACAAATTTGAAAGTTTTTTGCTCTTGCGACACAAGTTTGGCTAGAAAATCGCTCCTCTTGCGCAGAATGCGTGTGTCACGAATTCACTGGACCCGAAAGAGATGAAAACTAGCAAATTAAGTAAAGAATTGTAAGAATTATAAGTTTCATCACAAATCATTTCCCCTTGCTCAGTGTACCATATACTTCGGATATATAGGAATCATATTTGTATAATTTGTTTCATTTTAAAGTTGTAATCCTGCGGTTGTCATAACATTCACAAAATGCGGCATTGTGTGGGAGGAACGGCGAGTATTGTAAGATCACTGGTAAGAAATATTTTATTCAAGATACAGCAACTATTTTATAAGCTTATTTTTACAGGTGTGATTTACGGAAAATAATAATATCTATAATAATATAATTAAGTAATAAAAATATATATTTGTAAGTATAAATGTATTTTTTTATCTATTTTTTTAAAAAAAATTCTCCAAGGAAAAAAAAGATTGAAAAAAAATTTAAAAAGTAAGTTTATAAATTATTTACATAAAAATTTTCTTTGGAATCTAAGAAAAATTGAAAAAAATGTAAGTATGCTTTAGAAAATTTGAATCGAATTTTTCATGATATTTTCTAAATGAATTAAGTAATCATTATATATTGAAGTAATGGGTAATGTTATGCATTTTTTTAACTTTTTCGAATGATCATAAGAATCTTAAAAATCATCAAAGTATTTTCAGAATGGAATGTTGTCTTTAGAATAAAAAAATGAATCGAAGCCAGAGTAGTAAAATACTGTTCATTTGAATAGAAATATTAATAATAGCAATACTTTACTTGAATTTTTAATCTTTAAAGAAAAAAATTACCAACGACTTGCTTTTAGACTAACATTTATGAAAAATTTACTTTGTTACATTTAAATAATACTTCTGTCCCCAATTAGATGGAATTCTTTGATTATGAAAGCTTTAAAAAAGATTACTTCGACGCAGTTTTTCTAAATGTTATGAGACCTCTCAAGACATCTAGAGAAAAAAGTTCTAGAAAAAAAGCTGCTGTTTTCAATATTATTCTTGGTATGAAATAGATCAGGAAATATTTTTTTTAGTGCAAGACATGAAACGATAACTAAATCTTTATTTGAAATATTTCTTAATTACAGATAGAAAATAAGATAAAGGAGCTATGCATTCAAGTATGTATAGCCTAAAATTATATATTATATCCAATTAATAAAAATGATTCATGAGTACTTCCACAGCTCTAACAAAATAAGTTTAAAATTTTAAGTCTTGTAAGTCCCTCTCCCTGATTTTGTATTCGAAAAAAAGTTGGGCTTTGAGAATCCAATAATTCTGACTATATATCTCTTACCTTGGCTTTAATTTTATGCGATGATTATAATGTTTAAAAATTAATAACAGAAATTAAGAAAGAAGGAAGAAAGTTTAGAATGTTTTCAGATCTCTTAACATAAGCAATTTTAAACTTTTTAATCTGATTAGTTTTTATTTTCGGGAGGTGGGGGTGATTTTCTATCTGAAAAAATAAATATCGTGTTTTGAGACTCCAAAAATTTGACCATATAGCTCTTACTTTGGCTATAATTTTATACAGAAATTATAAATTTTAATGATGAATAACAGAAATTATTAAAATAAGTAAGTTTTTGAGTACTTTCATAGCTCTAACATTAATAATTGTATCCGGTTTAATTTTTTAGCTCTGATTTTTTATCCGAAAAAACCATCATGCTTTGAGACTCTTTGATTCTGACTATAGAGCTCTTGCCATGGCTCTAATTTTGTACGGCCGTTTTATTTTTCAATAATTCATAAGAGAAATTATTAAATATTGCTATTTTAAGAGAGAGCTATTCTATATGTTTCTTCACTCTTATAGAGAAATCATTCCGTTAAAAAGCCTCTTCGTCGCACTAAATATATTTATATGACGAAAAATAACTAGTAAATTCTTCATAGGGACGTAATTGTTTAGTACTGAAATTGAGTTTTAGACAATTTTCTTTTTATAAATATGCTGAAAATTACGAAAAGACACAATAAATCTCGCTTACTCAAGTACAATTTTTTTATCAGTGTTTTGGATTTAGACTGTTTTCAGAACTTTTTTGTGAGTAAAATCGAATGCTCTATTCTTCTTTTTTTTTAAAAAAAATATTTTCTCCATACAATGCACAAAAAGGTATTTCAATCATCGAAAAATTCGATTTCACGATTTTAATGAATCTCGATATTTTCCTAGAAATCGTTAAAACAATTTTGGAATTGTATATCTACTGATCGATATATCTGTGAACAAAATTACTCAAAAACAGAAAGAAAAAACAACAACTAGAGAAATTAATTTTGTTATTCGGCTTTAACCACAGAATTGTAGATCCGCATAATATTTTGGACGAAATACATTACAAAGAAGTCTGCCTGTCTGTTAATGGATTTATTGGCTGTTGATCTGTTTATTAGTGTGTGTGTGTGTCAATGTAATAACACTTAGAGCAATATTTCATCGAGCTAGATGAAGTACATGATTTTCACTCCACAATAGTGAATACCAGTCACATTTTAGATCAAAGGTACTAGTCCAAATTTCATACTCAGTTTTCTTCGCTTTACGAAAAAAGTAAACTCCAAACGGGCTATATTGAGGGAATGCTGTCAATTTCAAGATGCGGAAACCCATCGAGCTTTTCCGCATGCACCAATCAGTTTTAATTTCATCAAACTAGAGGTGGGATGACAGACGGAAAGGGAAATGCTTATTTTTTTAATAAACAATGTATAGAAACATTGCACAGTTTAGAATTTAAAAAATGATACAATTCGAAAGGAAAATGAAAATCAACGCCGAAAATGAATAATAAAAAAAAAAGAAAAGAAAATCATACTTAAAAAGAACTTTGGAAAATTTTCTGACCTAACGAGTACCACCTCTCTTAGGAGTAAAAAACGAACAGTATACTCTTGCTATTTTCGTTTGGTCTTCCATGAAAAATGGTCTTTGTGATTTATGTCCTTGGTAATTTAATCAGTTTTTGTGATAAAACTTCTGGAAAGATTCCATTTCTTTTTCTTATACATTGAAAAATAAAGTAACGATTATGAAACATTAATTAATAAAAATTTAGTCGAACTATTAGTATGATAAATTTTAATACGACTTTTCAAATTAGAGGAAAACTTAATGGCATATTTTCATTCACAAAAATCGAATAAAATCTGACGAAAGTATGCATTGCTATATTTTCGCACTGAATTCGAATCTATTCATGATAAAAACCCTGTTTAGGTTTGTGTCATACACTTTGGGTAATTCCTATATATCTATAGAAACTGGTACTTAACTTCATGCTTTCAGCTCGAAAAGTAGTTTTACTGAAATATTTATTTATTAATGAGAGTCTCAAATATTTCTTTATTCTCCTAAATATAGCAAGTTTTCGTTTGTTTTATGAACACAATTATTTTTCCTTGTGGAAAACCCTGCTGTATTCTGTCATTTTCAAAAGAAAGTACTTTGATATTTAGCATATATTGATGTTCAAAGTAACTGTCTGCTTGTGGATTTTACCCTTGACATTTTGTTAGTTAACCGCAAAATTAACTATTAGGCATTTTTATAGTACATATCGACGCATTCTTGCATATTAATAACATACCTAAAAAGAAAGCTTATTTTTGAAAAGACTAAAATTATTATTATTGAAATGAAAAATATGAATTTGATTGCTCCCCAAATAAAAAAAATACATATATCTATCATTCAAATTCAGTTATTCCTTTTATTAGAAAAATATTATACATAAAATAAAAAATTAAATTTCAATATTTAAATTCCTAAAATGATTTACGTTGTGTAAATATAGTTTAAGGAGAAAATTAACTTTTACTTTTTATTTGTAACACTTATTTTTTAGTAGGTTTCGTAAATAAGTATAAGGTAAAAATATTCTTTTTTCGATTTATATAAAAACATATTAAACTTTTAGTATTTGAACAGGAGCAGAGCTAATTTGAAATCATAGCTTTATCCTTCCTCATTAATCAGCAGAAAATTCATTTTTTTAGCAGCTTTTAAATTTTCTTCGTTAAATACTGAACAGAGAGAAAAAAAACAACAACAAAGCAATGAAGAAAACAGAAAAAAGGGCATCAGAACGCATCCAGTGTGCAAATAGCTTCAAAAAAGGATTTACCCTGAAATCTAGCTGAGCAAGCCTTTATTTTCCACCTGTGACATTCGTGTGATACAGTTGAGTATTTAATTTTATAGATATTAGACCCTGAGAAGAATGAAAAATCCAGAATCGGCTCAAATAAGAAGCTTGCTTTAAGATTGAGCTTTACGATTGTTGCTTTAAGATTGAGTTTAAGTGATTAGAAAATAATTTATTTTAAGAAAGCAAATAATTTGAATTTATTATTTTAGGTCAGTTGGAAATATTACTAAAAGAGAAATATTGTTTCGCTTTTCACAAAATAATCTCAAATAATAAAAAAATCCAGTTATGCATTCGTTTTAATTTATTAAAAACAAATTCTTATCAATATTATGAGAATTTCACTTACAATCTTGAATATAATCTTTCATACTTTTCTCAGCTTATTTAAATTATCATAATCTTTTATTTTTTTTAAATATTCATTTGCTTCCTGAAAGTAAAATAATTCGATAAAATATTATTAAATGGAGTATTCAATTTCCCAGATTAAATTTGTTTAATATGGCATGAATGTTAAACCTTATTAGATATCAATCTCTAACTCTGAATATTTGTTAAATGTATCAGATTGAATGAAAGATGAAATCTTGATGTGTTGAAAGTAAAATGGATTAGAATCGTGCTTTTCTTTTTAATATATTGTCAGAATAAATCCGAAATTGGATTCTAGATGATAAATGGCAGGAGAAATAGAAAACGTCGATTAATATTTCCAGGGAGAAATGACAGAAAGTTTCTAACAGACGTTTAAGCCTTAGCAACGAATACTATTTATCAACAAACTTCATTATTTTCATGCGTCAGTCTCTTATCTTCCTTTCTTTGCACACATGAAAGGAAAAAATGCTCGCCACTTGTTAGTGAAGAAAATAAATTTTTATTTGATAGTTGAGCTTCCTTGTAGTCGAAAGAACAGCTAATATAGATAAGATGTTAAGATAAATTGCTTCAATTTACAACGGTTTTATCTAAATAATTGTATTTCAGTCCTGTTATTTATCCTAAATTCCATTGCTGAGTAATCTTTTAAGAATACAGCAATTTTCAATGTCAGCAATTGCAATCCATATTATTTCTACTTAATTCTTGAAATTTGATTCCAAGAATTTTTGTCAATAGAAAAAAAGCTTAGAGAAAAATATTAAGATAATAGTTAAGGAAATTATTGATAAATTGTTTACTGTATTAATTTTCCATTCTTCTATATAGAAGATCTTGAATCCAAGAAATAAATTTCTTTCCAAGAGTAGTTAGCTTTTATGTATTACAAGAAATGGAATTTATTACGTGACGGTTTTTCAAATTGGACATTACGTTATTTTTTAATGAACTGTAACTGATGTTAAGCCGCAACTGGCACATCTAATTACATCAATATTACGAAAGGACATTCAGATTAAATTATACTTTGGCTCATTATTTACATTTAAACAACGTTTTATAATTTTAACAAATCTTTTCAGATTTATAAGCATTTACTTAAAAGAAACCTTCTAATCTTAAGAGTAAACAAAGATTAATATAATTTCTGTATTATCTACATTCTTTTTTTATAGATCATTATGGGAGTTGTTGAATAATTTGTGCAATATTCTTTTAACATAATAAATACGATTTCAGGAGTCTTATATATTCATTCTGAATACTTGAAAATATCGAAGCATTCAGTTGC
>JAPMOR010010049.1:656814-670718 GCA_026543865.1 Argiope aurantia | reverse complement strand
ATTTTTGAATAAGCTGTAACTGGTGTTACGCCGCAACTGACGTATCTAATTACATCAATCTCACGAAAGGACATTCGGATAAAATTATATTTTAGCTCATTATTTGCAGTTAAACAACCTTTTATAATTTTAGCAAATCCTTCCTTTCAGATTTATAAGCATTCACTTAAGAGAAACCTTCTAATTTTAAGAGTAAACAAAGATTAACAGATTTTTTGTATTATCAAACATCTTTTTTATAGGTCATTATGCGAGTTGCTGAAGAATTCAAGCAATATTCTTTTAAAAGAATAAATTTGATTTCAGTAATCTTAGATATTCATGTTTGATATTTGAAAATATCGAAGCATTCAGCTGCATAAGATTTTAAGCTTTAATTTCCCCATACAGTTAATGAGAATATTCATATTAATCATTCCTTTTTCCAGTTTACTCCAATTGAATGCCTACATATATTTCTTCATGTGTCTATAAACGCATATGTATATGTGCAACGATATTTTTAAATCTTAATTAATTTCTTAATTTTTATCTTAAATTAGCCCATGCTCATTCTAAAATGTTCTATTATTTTCTGATACATTTCCCATTTTTTATTTAACTATTTCTAACATAAGCTTAACAAATTGCTGACTCATGAAAATTCATTCACACTTACACATACCTTTCAAAGATACGTAGGATTCCCTCGCCTAAATCGACACGTGGCAAAGAAATCCCTGCAGAATCTCATGGTAAAATCACTGAAGGGAAAAATTTCGGACACTTTGCTCTTATGTTTCGATGTAAACACACATAATTGTATCATCGTTCATCTCCTTATATAGTATGACTCCCGTGGTGAAATAAATAGATGCTCACATTTCAAAAATTTCTTCTTTCCGTCCACGCATTTGCAAAATTATGTATAATATTTGAGAGGCAGATGAATTCATATCCTGGAATCATTATTATTGGTATTAGTTATTTTAAATATTATAAAATTTTGCAATTAATTGTTTTCTAAATTCGCGACTAAGTGACTACACGAACATGGAATCAAAATTTATTTAAATGTAACACACTAAGTACGTCGTGTCTCCTTAATTTTGAGATCCTTTGAACTTTTTCCTACAGTAAAAGAAAAGAATATGATAATGCAAGACAATGCGCCTTTATATGTTTGATAACACACACAATTATATTTATTATGTGTTTGTGGCATCAAGTGAAATATCTCCCATAAAAAAAGTATATGAACTATTGATATTATAACATTTTGGGTAAAAATGATGTAGTTGAATTCATTCAGGATATAATGAATAATTTGAATCATAAAAAGAGTGCATATTTTTAAAATAGATAGAATAAGATAAAATCAAAGAGAGAATTATATTATTTATTTATTTTTACTTTCTGTAATAAAAAAGATATTTATTGCAATTAGTTGAAACAAAACATATTTCTAAACTAGTGGAATTATGGTTTGTTTTGTGGCTGGAAAGATACGAAGTCGGTAATTTCAGTGACAACTGAGCGATTCTTACATTAATATTTTCTCGTTTGGGTTGAAGATTTGAAACAATTTAGACCTGCACGGTCTTTAGTTTGTTTCGATAATTCTCTAAAATTTATCTAAGACGTGACTAAAATAAAAATTTAAAGTTTCGAAAGACGGTCCTCATTTTACGAATCATCGACTCCGCAATTATTGACATATTTTAAGTTTTATAACTCTATATAATGTTTTATCTATTTCCAATTACCTAATTTAATTTTTTTTACTATTTCTTGCTTTATTTTACTTTTTTCGATTTATTTGCTCCTGCTGTATCTATAAACAAACATTTGTAATCTGGATCAGTTGTTGTAATATTTAAAAATCAATTATTCATATTTATATACAAATTTTTCTTTATTCTTATCTAACCTGTTAACCGAGTATGACGAAAAATTTCATAGCAGGACAATTTGAGTATAAATTAATTACCAGGTTAACAGGCTAAAATTTTAATATTTCAAGGGGTAATAAGAAATCTGAAGAGGTGAGTTGAGATTTTTTGAATAGTGATACTAAAGATGATTGATACTAAAAATAAAACTGATATAAAAATATAACTTTCATTTGATACCTTTATATTTTATTTTGTAGAAAATATAAATTTCTAAGCTTTATAAATAAGCTTTGAAATTTCAATGAAATCACGGATTAAATACTATAATATATTTTCAAGAAATATTTGCAGCAAAAAAAAAAATGTTAAACATTTCTCGTCTTCCCGTAACGCAGTTGCTTTTTGATGTAACGCCGTTCAAGAGATAATGCATTCTCCATCTAAGCATCCATTTTCTGGCACCCCAACTGGAGAATGTCACTGCGTCATCTTGACGTTATTTTCAGCAATCAAGCATGGGAAATATGGAAGTGTCGCTTATCCTTCTAGCTACATAGTTATCGGGAATATGTGTGTGCGTGTGTTTTTTTTTTTTTTTTTTTTTTTTTTTTTTTGACTGTCGAAAGAAATAAGAAAAAATTATACAAATTCTTCAAACTGTTGATAAAATATGTTAAAATTTAGGGTGAATACATCATAACCCGTTAACGCCCAGGTTCTTTCTTCTTTCTTTTCTTTTCTTTTTTTAGCATAGTTGTATTACACTCCTATGGCTAAACAAAGCACATTCCATTGCTTTCTTTTCTATTTCGTCTCACAAATCAATACACATTCCTGAACTCCTTATTTATTTTTAACTGGCATTTATTAACTAGCATTTGCCACCCATCAGCTAGATTTTCATGCTGAAACTCCAGGTTTCTTTCTTTGATTTATTATCAAAATAATGCAATCAATTCGGAATTATAATTTATTTTTTTATATGTCGCTGCATGTTAAAATTCCTTTAATGAATGTCTGTAAAATGTCTTTTAAATAATTTATCAGAACTTTTTGATAATTTTTCTTTAAAAAAAGTTTCTGGAATTTAATTACACGTCACAATTATCTTAATCTTAATACTTTTAATATAATTAAAAAGATATTTACTAAAAATATTTTATTTGAATTATATTGGGAGTTACATGTTTAATTAGTTTCAAGTAATGGTTTTAAATGACTTAAGATAGTAGATATCATGACAAATTTAAGATTTTCTTATTCCATCAACTACAACTTAAATGCATCTTTATAGCTGTACTTGTTTCCTACAGTGACCATTTTCTATGTTAAGTGTCTTTTGTATTAAACTATTTGTATTTATTTTTACTCAGTGGCGGATTTTCATCTACGAAATCGTTAAGCTAAAAGGGGCCGTAAGCAGGTCAATTAAAAACTTGATTTCCCTACTGGTCAAATAAATGAGATTGTATAATGCAAATTCTATGAATGATAAAATATTAGGATAATATTAACTCTTTATCAAGTATAATTAGACTGGTTCCTTTCTGTTTCATTACATTAATTTATTTATAAGAATGCTTATAAAAATCGAACTTGCTTCAATGATATTGTATATAAGCGTGGATTAAAGACAAAAATATATTCATAAAGTTAATTAAAATTATTAACGTAAAATAAATCATTAACATGTTTAAAATGTACCGAAATGTGAAGCCTATATAGTCATCTTTATTAAAAAGGGGGACTTCATAATGTGTGCTTCTTAGAGCCGCAAAATACCCCTCAGCATTAATAATAATAAATCAGTTACAGTGAACAACTTTAAATTTTGGAAATAGTTTCATTCATTTATTACTAGTCGCCTTTGGAGACCAGAGATGGTTATATTTCATTTTAGATAAATAGTTCAGATATAACTTCATATACATGTTCCATGAAATTGTTAGACATTAATGCCGCATATTTGAATTGGCTTACGTATGTTCTGTTTATTGTGCACAAGAACCTTTCTAGTGGAAACCAGTCCCATAGCACCTTAACACTATTAAAAGCGTAAATATCCAGTTCGTCTATCGTCAAAATTTCGCGGTATAGAAATTTCACTTTTTTATTTGTCTTATAAACTACACAGATATTAAACAGAATCCTTCTTTTTTTAGCTTTCAACAATGGAAGAAAATCACGAGTTTAAATCAAACAATGAAAATGATTTGAATTTCAAGATAATCTATTAAATAATTAAAAAGTATAATTAGAAAGACAATTTTTTAAACTTTTAAATGATATAAAATTTATCTTTTGTACAATAATATCTTCGGAAGTTATTGTGGAAAATGCCAGAATTCAATTTAATTTTTAATTAAATAAAATTGTAATTAAAACTTCAAAAAAAATTCTTTCCGAGGTGTGCCTTCCCGCCTACCTATATATGTGCAAAACGTGGTAGCTGCATGCCAAATGATCTAGCCTGTAGAACGCCAACACGCACACGCGCTAGCGAAACACAGAAACGTTTATTTTTAATATTAGCAAATATATAAATTCGTTTTCATGCGAGTATTCTTTCGAAAGACTGAGAAACCAGCGGGGGTCTCCTCAAATTTTCTTGCATACTCTATAATAAAAATGTTATCCCTTCCCTCTACATAAAATTGTGTACTTCGGGTAGGCCATGAATGCCTTGCATGCTATCGGCGAAGAATAGTTATGAAATATTGATCTTTAGCGTGAATTTAGTATTTTTACTGAATTTATCGTGTGTTTCTGACCGCTATATTTGACAATTAATTCATGTCATGCGCAAGTACCTGGGAATCGAATATGCATTTCGGACGCCTTTTTTGAAATTAAAATTGAATTAAATTTGAATTGAATTGAATTGAAATTAAAATTTGACACAAAAATTAGTCACAAAATCCCTTGCCAGTTTTCATATATTTAAGCTATTATGCTTTTGAATTATCGCGTTTACATGCCTCTAAAAATAGAGATCGGCAGAATGTCAACCCCTCGCTAAAATGTTTCCAAATTTCATAGTCATCTGCACTTTAGATAAATCTGGGTGTCAAATTTTACCCATCTAGCTCGTTTCGTGTCATAATTTTTTTGTTAAATAATATTCGGATAGCCGCACTGACAGATTTCCTCCGACTGGATTTTATTCAAAATTTGACAGAAATATACGAATTTGGTGTAAATGCCAAAGGCCAAAAATTTAGTATAAGAACAAATGCCAAATTTCATCCATCTAGCTCAAAACGTTTTAGTGTCATCGTGCTCACAGACGGACGGATATATTGCCAGAAATGTGTTTTACCAGTTTAGAGAAATATAAATTGGTTAAAATATCGAGTATAATTTTTTTTAAAGATTACAATATTTTCTCTATACTTCGCAAACGAGAAAGTAAGAAAGAAATAAACAGGAAAAAAAATTTAGTAAATTTCTTTTTATTTAACAGAATTTTTTTAAAATGTTTCAGAGGAATGCAATTTCATCATCGGACGTAATTTGTCTTGCACAACTCGGACAAAACCAAATCGGTTTTTGTTAATATTTAATGATATACTTTATATCTATTAACCATTAATAATCACAATTAATATATCAGATCCAGTTTAATCACCTCCTTGATAACTGCGGAAGGCGAAGAAGTTCATTTTTTCTTTAATGCCTGTTCTTTATAAATGGGGAATCTCCTGTAGAAATGAAGTTTCATCTTTTAATTTCATTGCTTTTGCCAGTCTTAGTATATATATATATATATATAATTTTTCGAAAACTTGCTTTAAATTGATCTCTTTGTGAGTTATATATTAAATATAACTGCTCTTTGGTTTTCTTTTTCTATTTTTTTTTTTTTTTTTAACCTTTCAGCGATACTCTTTTCCCACACAAAACACGTGCATCTGCGTGTTAATTTATACATTTCCCCCTTCATTCGTGTTTTATTTTTTAAATATTTAATTAAAGTAGATGATATATCAAAGCAGTGAAGGAATACTAATGATTCTTTCTTCAACCAACACTCGCCAACTCGAAATTAATTCTATGAAAAAAAATAAAATAAACCACGCCTGTATCCATAGCAACGAAAAGAGAGAAAACTTAATTCGTGACTGATGGCAATAAGTGCCTAAATATGATGTAAATGAAACTTGTATGATTTATACGTTAGGTTAATGTGTATATGCACTTGACGGAGTGTTTCAAAAATAACTATCACTCAATTTTTTCTTATGTGGAAACGCGATATAGACGAAGACACTGTTTTCTTTATATTTTGAATAAAAATAAATGGGCAAAGCTTTATAAAAATAAATTTTTTTAAAAATATTTAGCTATCGAAAAGAAACAAAATAGTTGCGCTACAACTGTAAATTCAATTTTAAAGTTCTGAATTATAATTAAAGGAAATTTCTTTTTAAAAAAGGTATTGTGAAAGGTGTATTTAGTACCAATTAATAAGAAAAATATTTAAAAGCTATTCATGATTAAAACAGCATTTATTTTAATTATTTTTAAAGTTTTTAACAGTTATTTCTTTTTCATACAGGTATGCATAGGATGTCTCCTACTTGTTCAGAAAACACATGCTTACCGAGGTGATTCGTATTCCAATGATGAGTCTTTTTCTTTTACTAAGCATGAAAACTTAGATGAAAAGAAACCGAAACTTTACTCCATTCACAAAGACAACAAAGACAGAGTTGATAGTGAATCGGCGGAGGATGATAAAGTTTCGAACTACGATTTTTATAAACCTCTGAATCAAAGAAAAAAGGAAAGAAAATATTATGTGGAAGACGATGAGATAGTACACAAGGAGCATGCTGAGCCAACCGATGATTTATCACCTTATTTGATATACAAGAATCAAAAACAGAAATGGCTGAAAGAGAAGGATTCCAATGTCGAATCTACTGATAAAGAGAGTTATGGGTATGGCAATGACGAGGATGTGAAAGAGCAACCAAGATATGGCTTCCATCCAGATGAATCATACGAGGTAACAAAACCAAAGAATCCAGGTCATGATTCTTCATGGAATGATGGTACCAGCGCACGTTATAAAGAATTAACAAACGAAAAGCATCCGCTAAAAAGTTGGAAACAGCCTTATGAAAAATCACCTTATAAACACAGCGAAGATGAATATGAATTGAAGACTTCGTATCCAAAAGTTTACAAAACCATTGATGAATATTCTACCGATACTAAGGATTCGAATTCTAAAGCATGGAATTCGCACGAGGGTTCACCACCATTGAATGAATATAAAATTAAAACTGAATATAAAAAAGAAGGATTGCTCAGCGATGTTAATAAATATGAAGGCGTCAATAATAAAGAATTGCATGGAATTCAAAATGAATACAAACATCCATACTCTGAGCACCAATATGCAACCAAAGAAAATTATTATAGCAAACCGGAGTTAATTAATGAAGACAAAAAGGGATACAGTCAAAATTATTATAGTAAGCCACAGTTAATTAATGAAGACAAAAAGGAATACAATCAAAATTATTATAGTAAGCCACAGTTAATTAATGAAGGCAAAAAGGAATACAAACAGGAGTATTTGCACCCATCTAAAGAAGAGAAACAACCGGCAGTTGCTGGTTTGCTCCATGATAAATTAGGAGATGAAGATGATTTCGGGAAATATTTGAAATCAGAATATCTTAAAATCCGCCCATTTACAACTTCAAAATTTAATCATGGAGGTCATATTTATGGATGGTCATATAAACCATATGAATATCTGCATCAGAAATATCTAGCCGACCTCGATATAAAGAAAAAATTCCTGCAGGAACACGAGAAGAAATTGGCTGAGATGCAAAAGAAACACATGGAATCCTTCAAAAAGTTTATGAATAATGAATTCCTAGGTGCAAAACATAAATATCCAGAATTCAGAATCCCGGCGATTGATGCAATACACAACAAACCAAATCATCAAACAGATTCTCATGAGCATTATGACAGTGAGCCATTAAAACATGATGTATCTTCCGAAACCCATCATTATGGCCACCCTTAAGCCAAACTGTTATTAAAGCTGTATAGGACATGGGCACTTTTTCTACTTTGCTTCATCATAAGGTCATTTCAAATGGGTAGTATTAGAAGTAGGTTAATTGAGGGGCGAAAAAATGGGAGCTGAATGGTTGTGATATTGTTGCTATACATAGATTCATAAACTTTTCCTATGTCATTACAGTGAACTCCCGATTTCCAAAGGAACTAGATAACGTAGCAATTCCATGGATAATCTGCGAAGTACCGAAAAACAATTCCTTGCTTAATCAGCAAAGTAACCGAAAAAGTACACAAATAAACAAGAAAATTTTTATTTATAGTAAGAGACAATCGCCTACAATTATGATTTAATTAATTTTTAATTAGTTTGAGATTTTTATTTTCACAAGATTGTTGATTTATTTTTTTAAGAAACTAGCTGCTATTGGAATTTTGATTTTTTCCATTAAAACGTATCTTTTTTTTATTTACTATTAAACTCTTATTTTCAACAAAAATTTGGAATTAATACTCATAGATAATCGAGAGTTTACTGTATATTGATTTTCATCTTTCTAAATGAATATGTATTGAAAAGTGTCATGTTAAGAATGGGCAAAATAATGTTAAAAATAAATAAATTTGGTTATCAATTATGTTTATTGTTACAGTTGCTGTTCTCAATATTTTAATGCCAGTGTTTATTTTGTTATTTCAAACGCATTGTGTAATTTCATTGTATTCTAGCTCATACAAGCAACCGTATTAACATGCTTATAAATTCATCTAACATCAAGATATCATGTAAGATTATTAATTGGAATGTTTTAAATAAGCCTGTCATTTGTATAAATTGCATAAAGTATTTTTCACAATAAAGTTCTCTCTACGCAAAATATTTTTTGTTTTGTTTTTTCAGTTTGAAGAAATATGTTCTTTGTGAATACACTTAAACTAATTACCTGAAAATACATTGTACAATTTACTATCTCTCCACAATAATTAATATTTGATCTTGAATTTTTGTTCGTTTAACAACTATGTAACAAAACTTTTCACTCAAATGTTTTGTATTTTTATCGAAATGCGGATAAACAATTAGTGAAAATTAATAAATTGCATTGTTAAAATTGCTGTACTTGCTCGTTTTTAGGTATGTAAATTCTTGAAATATTTTTAATGAGTGGAATAATTAAAAAAGAAGGTTTTAAAATATTGAAATACAGTGTTATTTTGAAAATTGTGTAGTTACCACTTTGCATTTTTATGAAATATTAATCCTCTTCTCATGCTTTAGTGGTTATAAACAAATAACACCAGAAATAAATCATAATCCTTTTCCCTAATTGTCAATTCAAAGCAATAAGATTAAATGCAACACAAACTTTAATGATTACTTTACGTATTAAGAGTGAATGTGTATTAATTAATAAATTATTATTCAATGAAGCGGATGAAGTGTTATTAGTGTTATTTATCTTTCAAAATCATTGCTTCTGAAATATCCTTTGTAGAATTTCCGTTTACAGCTATAATCAGTTTCATAATATTTCATTTTCTCTGACTCACTCATTCGCTGATGTGAATGACACGAGTCATTTCAATTACAGTGTTTGAAAAGATGAAAGCATACAACTACCAATTTAGTCTGAAGAGCAGCTGGTGAAACTCGCAGCAGCGTCGAATGTAAAATGCAATCATTATTCAACAAGAATAATAGAACTTAACTTTTAGTCATAGCAATTGAAACGGTAATTCATATAATAATAATAAATAACAGAAATTAATTTTTGCTGATATTCTGATTGCTTTTGATATTTGTTAAATTATATGATATGGTATTTTTTTATATATCAATATTTGTACTTCCTTTTAGTTAATGCTATATGAAGTGATAAAGCAGAATTTATAAAGAAAATATTACTTATCTCTTTGGCAACAAAAAGTTACATTAAATGCAAGAACATTTCAGCTGCGTAGGTTTAAACATTTTTCATAGTATAAAAATATTGAAAATCTAGAATTATCAGCTAAACATTTGAACTTTTTTCTTCGAATTTTTGTACCCAATACAGCATTAAAAGTCTGCTAAAAAAATTCGAGGTAAGCCATTATACCTAAAGAACTTCAGTTTTATCAAAAATATTTAAGATAATAATATTTGCTTCTCGTGTTTATATAAAACACTAAAAATGCCTATAGCACTAATTTTAAATCAAAGAAATAAAACTGTACTAGATATTGCCAATCAAGCCTAGAATTTTTAAATATATACTTCTATGAGAGTAGATAATTTAGAGTATCCAATTGTGTTCGGAGACTTTTTTTTTTTTTTTTGAAAAGCTACTTATATGTTTTCTTTAATATTAACTGCATATGTTTCAAAACTATGAAAAGATTGTAAAATCAAGCTTTAAAAATATTATTTTTAAAAATAAAAAATTTGAGCCATTTGACGAAAAATAGTCAAAAAATTAGTCTTAAGCTTACAGTCATAGATAATATTATATATTTAATATAAATAAATATCTTAGATGAGTACATTCTTATGACAGTTATCTATGTTATTTTCAAAAATAGATTCTTGCAATTCGAAATAATTTTGTGATATAGTTGAACAAAGTTATTAAACTGGTAATTTTTCATAAGAAAATGCTTTTTACTTCCACTCAAATACTTAAAAATTCAGTATTGACCTTGGTTTTTAGAGGAAAACATAAAAGAAACTTTAGAGATTAATCTGAGAAGATTTCATATCAATGCTTGAATAACTTTTTGAAAAATCATCGTTACGGTCCAGCGTTTTTTTTATTTATTTATTATTATTATTATTATTATTATTTCTTCTTTTTCTCAAAAATATCGTTTCACAGAAAAAGTATTTAAAGTTTTAAAACAATACAAAATAATACTTATAACTTGGTAATAAAACAGCTGTGACTTCATTTGTAATTCACATTCAGTGAAAAATAGGACAGTTTTAAACAGTTTATAAAACAGGCTATAACATTAAATTTAAAAAATAGATAATTTCATCAAAAACGATGGTTTTAAATCAGTCATATGTCTGAAAATTCTGTTCAGTTGCTGCATTTGTCGATGTTTGGATTTTTAAAATTGTATCGATTTCAAATAGTTTATTTTCTTTAAAAAGTGAAAAGTCAAAATATATCAAATTACCAATTAAAATTTAATGAATAAATTATATCTATATTTTAAATACTTCTTGACAACTCAGTATAGTTACAGTAGTATTAAAATTAGTTAATATATTTAACAACAAATTAAAAAGTTGAAATTCTTTTGGATATAATTGTTGATTAAGATTCACCAGATACTATTAAAATTCACAGTCGTTATCAGAAGAAAATTATAAATCTTATATTTCTGTATTTTTACTATATTTCAAATGTTATACATATATGAAGTCTTGATAAATCGATACACAAATACATATATTTATTTGCTTATACGTATTTAAGAATTCTTCTTTCAAAAATTAGTTATAAAGTATTGAAAATGGAATTAAAATGAATAAAATAAATTATCTCATTACTAAATTATTTTATAAACTGTCACGTACTTCATACAACCTTGTTCTTGGTCTCCATAATATGTATTTCGAAATATAGAGGATTAAAACTAAGTGAAGATGTTTGAAAAAGTTTTAGTTATTTTCTATTGTCATTTGGTAATAAATAAAAGACTTTATTGCAAATTCACATGTGTTTATTCAAAAATATTTTGTATATTTAGTACATTATATATTTTATGTAAATTTTAAGGCTGAATATTTGAATATTAATTGTCAATGAAATGAAGATTAAATTATGTAATATTATTTGTCTTATACAATTTTTATAATAAATACTTGATGGTGTCACTGATTTGTATTTCAAGAAAATTTTACATGCTCAGTTTTTTTTAAATTATTGAACATAGTCAATATCAATTAGTCAATGATTAAATATTGACTTTGAAATAGGGTAATTAAAGAAAAACAATTTAGAAAAGATCAACAAAATAAACTCTGTTACATTAAAAATTTTAACTTCTCGTTTTTTAAATATTCACAGCCTAGATATTATTGATTATTACTAAAATTAATTATTACTGTTGGTTATTATAATTAGTCTTTTCTGCCTTGGTTTAATTTTGTATTAAAGAGTAGAAAAGTAGAAAGTACTTAAGTTATGGAAAATAATACCTAAATAGAAAATAATGAACTCAAAATTTCACAAAATAATAGTTGGTACCTGAATGGATTATTTCATCCAGTAATTAAGTAAAATTATAATTTGGAAATTCATTGTTAAGAATAGCAATTAAGATATTAAATATTAAAAGTAATAATTATGACCAATTATAATCAATTACAATTGGGAGATTCAAGGCTAAGAATATCAGATGGGAGATTCAATGCTAAAAATAACGATTTGGAGATTCAGTATTAAGAATAAAAATTAGAAGATTCAGTACTACTAATAATAATTAGGAGAATACTGGGGATGGTGATTCATTCTGTTTCATATCGTCTTAGACCTTCCTCAAGTGAAATCTAATATTGCATGGTAGAGATAATACATAAATATAAAATTAATTGGCATCCGAAACATTTACTAGTATGCAATACATTCATATGAGAATTCTTTTAATTTTATGAACGAAATATAATACTTTGATACACAATTTTATTGGAAAAATATACATTTTTAAATACTGTATCTTAGAATTCTTTTTATAAAATAGTTCTTACATTATTTTTTAAATGCTGATCCATTGCTTTTAATAGATTTCAATCTTTCTTTTACACTTTTTTTCACAAAAGATTTTATTTCTTTTCCTTTTGATACTTACTGAAAAATTTATAAATTTCATGCCTTCTTTGAAAAGTGAAAATTTTAGCTATCTTAAATATAAAGAATTTTTATGTGTATAAAAAAATTCAACTTCCACTCATTAGAATTTTTCGTAAAATGCATACTTCATTAATAGTTTGAAAAGCTTGTAATATTTTTTAATAACATAATTCTTCAAATAAATTAACGTATCTTGAAAACAACGTATATCAACTTTCAAGAATATTTCACAATACGTATTCATAATTTTCTAAGTGCACATATCAACATAGGTGTTTAATAGAAAATCGGAACTAAATATCTAAAAGGTGTACCCTTTATAAGAAGGGACAGGTTTCACTTTTTTAAGTAATTCGAGGGATAACAATCTGTATTTTAATATGAGATTAAAATCATGCAGCGAATTTTTTTACATTAACTGTACGTATAAGTCGCCACATTCACTTCTAACAAATCCGGAGTCCAAAATAAAGTATCTGAATATTTAAAATTTATTATATATCGCTAATGTAAAAGATTTACTCATTTTCAAAAGGCTATATATTCAAAATTATTATTCGTACAAATATGAGTGATCTGTGTAAATAGGAGCAAACTCACCGACTCTTCTATACATTATACAAATGTTTAATGTGCACCCAATAGGTCACATAACACACTCCCAGGCGGTAGTTGAATTTGTTCCACACATTTTGTAATGTCATCTTTTCAGTGTTATCACTGCAGCATTGATCCGTTCCCTGAGTTCTTCCAATGTTTTCGGTAATGGAAATCTCTCATAATTGTACTTGAAATACTTTTGAATATATAGCGTTTGTAAAATGCATCAATCTTCTGTATTAGCTTGTATTATGACCATACGATATGTTGCGACTTATTAGAAATGCATACGCAAATAACAGGGCAGTTTTCTAAACAGATGGAAAAGATACATGATATCATTAAAATCATCGCAATTCATTTTACCTTCAGATCTATTTATTCTTATTTAATCAAATGCTTATAAAAAATTTTAGAAAATGAAAAGAAAGAAAATGAAGACACAAAATTATGCAGAGTGAATTCAAAATATGCAAAAAGCTTTTAATGATGAACAGACAATATTTTAAAATTTTGACAATGCATTACAATTAAAATTTTC
>JAPMOR010010049.1:628095-656804 GCA_026543865.1 Argiope aurantia | reverse complement strand
CAGACAATATTTTAAAATTTTGACAATGCATTACAATTAAAATTTTCTTCATAAAATTTTGATCCTTTGACAGTTGAGCAGAGGTAGTGAAAGCATTCTGTGCATCCCTTGATGGCTTTCAAAGCATGCTGTTTACCTTGTGTCAGATTTCTTATGTAATTGTGTGAACCCCAACACCTGGAAAATTTATTCCTCTCGGGCATTTGCAAAAGTACCCCATACTAGAAAAATAAAACAAAAAAAATTAATTAAAAACATTGAAATATAAATATAAATCATAACTAACTAATCAAAGGAATGGTACATTACTTTCTCTAAGATAGAAACAAATTTTAAATTTAAAAAAATTATAGGAACTTTGAAGCATATTTAAATATTTCTACCAACATTTCTTATCCAAATTTTTTGAAAAGCACTTTTATTTAGCAATTTAAACAAAAAATTAAAAGAATGATACATAATAAAGATTATTGTCAAAGAATACGTGCAATACATGATGGCCACAAAATAACATATTCCTTTGGAGTTAAAATTAATGAGCGGAATAAAAACAATATATTCGTACACAGACCTCGGGAGACATGAAGAGATGGAATCTGCAAAAGCAGAAGTATCAACAGAAGCCCATAAGAGAAATTTTGAAGGTGTTGAATTGAAAATGGGTCAATAATTACACTAAATAAATGGAAAATTGCAAAATTTCATTGATGCTGAAGTAATAAAAAATGCGCGTACAACAATAGACGACGTACTCTATGTACCTCACAGTACGCAATCTCTTATTAATCGACATTAGAATCCTATGGACCACGTATATTTTCCATGTTCCCAGTGTACAAAATGTTCTATCTGGTGTATGTCGTTCTCTGCTGCTGGTTCCAAACTGCACTTTAGATGTTTGTCGCAATTTCTGTTATTGTATTATTCGATATTGCCTTTCGTCCCCTGCCAGTTCTTATTTCTTAGCGAAGCATTTTCCAAATATTTTTAATCACAAAGCATAATTCTTGATGCAAATTTATGGTCTAAATTCTGTATGAATCGCTGCAGCATCTCACTTCCCACTGTAAAACAACTTTATGTGCGAAGTATAGAAGGACACATATTAAACATCAAATCCAACAACTGCAACCCGTTCCGAAAGAAATGAATGGAGCTACACTAGAGCACAGAAAATTTGCATTATCTACATAGATTGTGCCATTTTTTCGTTTCTTTCTACATAGATTGTGGCATTTTTGTTTCGCTTCTTTCTACATAGATTGTGCTATTTTTCAGTTTCCCCTTTTTTGTTATCTATATAGACTGAGCTAGATATGTGGCAGCAGTTCCAGAATCTCTCCAACCGGCAAGTTTTGATACTAATTTTTTTTTCTCCATGTCTTCCACAGACTGCATGGAATGTAATTTCATTCATTTGATTAACTTTAACTGTAGATGCCTCCAAGCAGGGTAATTTATTTTATGATCATCCTATATATTAATTAACATAAAAATGAAAAAGTCTGAGAAAAGACTACATTTATTTATTAACTCAGATGAATTGAGCCTTATTATTTCACGTAGAGAACTGGAATGTAATATTTAGATAATAATCTACATATTCAGCTCTTTCAACATAATAAGGCACACATGTTGGAATCCTATCTGCAAATTTCATCATAGGCACACATGATTGAAAACGACATAATCGTGCACAGTATCATGCTCACACAAGATCACGTAAAATATCCTAAAGGAAACATCGCTGGTCCTAGAGCTGCCAGTTCGAGAGATATCTCCTTCTGGTATTAAGTCCTCACTAAGGACAGGTTTTTTGAAATCGTAATCCATTTCTTAATTAAAAATCAATCAAAGTTGTAACATCCTCTCTCAAAATTTTTAAACACAATATCACACAAAAACTATTTTTGTACCACATTAAAATTTATAAAATTAGCTTTTATTACGTACAGCGTTTTTTCTAACTTTAATAAATTTTACAAAATATTTACTGGGCATATTTTACACCAATACTTTTCAATATTTTAGTAACTGTATTTATGCACACACGCATCGCAACGATATTAAATAAAGTTTTATGAGTTATACTACGTTGCTATGATTTAGAATATATTTTTGAAAATGATACAGATTTGACAAATCAGTCCTGAAAGTTTATCGTGTTATTATATTTCGGATAAAGGCTTAAAATTTCCTTTAGTTTTTTTTTTCATAACTTTCCGTTAAAAGAAAAAAAAGTCCATTTTCCCACATATTCGGAACTAGTGTCACTCATTTAATAAGCACCAGTTACTTATTAACAGTATTTTTGTTTTTGTAAAAATAAATTATTCCATGTTACTTTACAGATAATTAATACTGTATTCTTATTAATCTATAATACTGATTCCTTGCCATATGTTCTGTTTATGATAGGAAAGAGAGATTTGCCGATATAATTAGTAATGGTAAATCAATGATTTTAAGAACAAGCTTGATGACTTGAAGACAAATTTCGCAACTTTGGATGCAAAAGTGAAGCTCTGAAAAATATAACTTTTATGGTTCTATCTGTAATAGGAACCGAGATTTGGAGATTCTTACGGAAAAATTCACGTGTAGTCATCTCCAATCGAAACTATATAAGCCTGAGGAGCTCAAACCACAATATATATCTCTCTGAAGATGTTCTTGTAGTGGTTAAACTGTGAACGCTGAACGCTGGTACTATTATTTAATTAGCAATTTGCTATCTGCTGGTTTTGTTAGTTTTCGTAAGTGCTGTTCTTTGTATACAACTTAGTTATGTTTTTATTACTTGTAGTTTATGTTTTCAGGAATATTCGTGGAATAAAACTTGCATTTCTATTATCCAACTTATTGAACTACATTCATCGTATACTTACAGGATGATTTCCGTAACAGTATTGCTGTTTATTTATACTTTTTAAGAGAGTTGAGCTATATTTGTGTAAATAGGAATAAAGTGGAAATTGCGAGAAGCCATTTCTATACGTAAAACATGCATAAAAAAAATCTGAGGTGACCAACAAAATGTGTTGCAAATGAAAAACGTTAATGAAGGGAATGTAACGGATACGTACATAGACGAATATTTAATTTTGTATATTTATATTTTCCTGCATTTCTTGCTGTGATCTACAGGATTAATCCAGTAAGTTGTTGAAAAAAAAAGAAAGAAACGGTGAGGTTTAGAGTTAAAGCCATCGGGGGAAAAAAAGTAGGAAGCAGTTAAGAAGTTGAGGAAATGTCATCTAGGATAAAAAAGAAATCATTAGCACTCCAAATTGGATGCTTGCCATCTAAGCAAGCTTAACGAGAAGGTGAAGGTGCCTTCGTTTCACTAGTTACATTTAAGTTTGAAATCATTAGTATATTTAATTCAACGTTGCGTTAGAAACACGCTAGCGATGTACAATTTCGATATTTTTGCTTTTTTAAACAACTCTTAAATGTAGATTTCCCTTTTCAGTTTAAATCATAACTTCACGTGCTTCTGAAATAAATTAATCTACGAAATTGAATAAAACAAATGTAAAAAATATTTTTGAGTTTTAGAAATAAGATGGTTAAAATTAAAAAAAGCAGTAAAAAGATAGATCTTTCTGATAATATCTTAAAGGCAACCAATATATTGGAAGAAAGGATATTATATTCGAAATTTTATGTACTTACATAATGCGAAGTTTATCATAATTTATGTTCACTTTCAATGAGTCCTTTAACAGTATATTACTCTTTGCTCTTTTTTAAAACGTAATGATTAATATTTGATTATTGGAATTATTTTTCTACTGAATTTCGGATTCGAAGAAAAAAAATTGCTGAGTAAGTTTTTCTAAGTGTCTAGTTTATGTTTCCACTGTTTAATTTGATTAAAAATTGAATTCAAAATTAAATTTTGAAACTATTTTTCCTATATAGATTCATTCATATGAATGTAAACAGATATTGCTAAAAAATAAAAAATAATTACGCAGTTAATCAAGAAACTGTGACTAAGAAATGAAAATCAGATGGGGAAAAAATGCATTTAAATGCAAGATTTTTCTTTTCATTTTGCCTGAAAAAGTATTTTTAATTAATTTAAACAATATAGGTTCCAGAAAGAATATTAAAAAAATATTTTAGTTTTTTATTATTAAATGGCAAAATGATGAAATTAATCTTACATCTTTGAAAAAATGGATACAACAACAACAAAAAAAGATGTTGTTTCGAATATTATAAACAATACTTTATTTAAAGGTCAGGAACCATGAAAAGAAAGGAATTTGATTATTTAAATTTAATAGTGAAATCATTTGCAAGAATATGAATAAAAATGTATTCAGTTACTAGAAATGAAAAAATACTCTCGAATTGTGCATCGATTAGTCAAAAAATATATTTTTCTTAGCTTTCCTTTAATAAATTGAAAACAATTGTCGAATTAAAAACGCATTATTTTTTAAATTTATCCTTCAATAAATTAAAATACTCTTTTACTGAGCTTTAACTATTAAGTCTCCAGATATGAATACATCTTTGTTTCTCATATGCACTTCACCCTATGTAAATAATAATTAATTAGCTGCTATTTATTTGTCAAAAAATGCGTTTAAATTATCTCTCAAAATAATTCTAGCAAAAAGGTTACAAATACAGAGGCAGCATGAAGTTGTTTTCGATTACAAGATATTAGTACACAATAATAGTTGAAGATAGTAATGCAAAATGTTAACCATAGCGTAACCATGCTCTTAAAGAATTTAACGGAAAATACCCGCCCGGTGAAGAATTCGACAGGCCCAGCGACTAGTAACCATGTTTTATTTTACACGAATGCATGAATGCATAGGAACAAAACGCAACTAAAACGCACAAAAGAATGGCACTTTCAGAAATCAACAAGATGCTATCTGCAAATCATTATCACACAAAAGCAACAACATAAAGTACTCAGAAAGAGTCTGTAGATCAACACTTCAAAGAAGAACTATGCTCAACTACTCGCTTGAGCTCAACTTGACTACTTTGGGCCCCTCGACTCGACTTTTTATAATCCCAAGAAATGTCATTATTTCGTACTGAAGTAAAACCTAATATCTCAATCAAAATGTTTCCACCTAGGCTGGAATAGTTAATCAATAAAAAATTTCATAATTAACAATAAAAAATCCTAAATAATTATTTTTATGTTATATCGATAGCTGCTATAAATTTATTAATACTTCGTCAAAGGTGCCTCGATCTATTCTTTATCCACTAGATTTTTAGGTTTTGTTGTTATCGTGTTCACATAGTCACGGAAATGCAAATAGAGACTTTCCTGGGATGGGTTTTGAACGAAATTGAATTGAAATCGACAAATTTGATATAATGATCATATACCGAATTTCAGTTTAAAGCGTTTTTGCGCTGTCAAGTTCACAGATAGCCAAATATAATTAAATTTTTTATTACCATTATTGTAATTTTTGTTTTAGATTTATGGACGTCTGTGGAATTTTTTGAAGATTATAATGCTTTTTTATTATACTTTTCTTTTGAGAACGTAGCAAAAAAGGGTATTATGAATCTGAATATTGTAAGATAAACTCATTTTAAACTGACTGAAATTTTTTTAAAGATTTTTAAAAGTTATATCTATATCAATTCTTAAGTTTTAAATTTTTACAAAATATTTTAGATAAATATTCAGAATAATTAAAAACTTATTAAGTTAATTAATGCGAAGTTAATACCATTGCAATTTATTGTTACCTTTCCAAACGAGAGGCCTCCATCAGTTTGCGCACGATGGCATATAGTATAGTTGTCTTCTTAATTTTTCGCCTATATACCAGAGTCTAGAAAAAAATTATACGAAAATTTACATAACAAAGGAGTTTATATAATATGAATCGGGCATTCAATTTATGATATTCACGAGCGGTGACATAAATTCATGTTTCTGTAATTTTTCAGCTATGTACCAAAATCTAGAAAAGATTTATGCAAAAATTTGCAAAAGAGAAGAGTTTATATTATAAATTTAACATTCAATTTGTGATGCTCACGACCGGTGGCATAAATTTATGCCTTACCATTATTTAGCTACATACCAAAATCTAGAAAATAATTATACGAAAATTATCATAAACGATATTTAATTTTATAAATCTGATGACTATGATGATTATTCTTTTTAACGATGACTGTACAAATCCTGAAACTATAATGAATAAGGAGCGTAATTAATTTAACATGCCTCATGTTTAGTAAGGGATGAATTTTGAAATCTATTTTTTAAATTTCTAACCCATAATGTGCCATAGTTTTGAAATGCTGCGTAAGTGTGTGTTCTCGTTGACACGACAATATTTTGATATTTATCAGGCATTAGATTTTTTTAATTAATTTAAATTTTCGATTTGAACTGATTTGTTATGCATTTCAAAAAGTAGGTGTAAATTGATCTGATAAAACAATATAAAAAAAAATTCGTCAAATGCAATATATTTCAAGTGTTCGTAGCAATTCATATTTTTTAGGTAAGAAATCAAAAATCTTATAAGAAAGTGCAAAATAGAAAAGAAGTGTAAGAATACTTATTCTTAGAAATTAAGAATAAGAAATAATTGAAGAATTGTTAAACAATAATTACATGTTTCCATGTGAATTGTGAAATATATTAACGGCAAAAAACTAGAAAATAAGAAAAATAAAATTAAAAAAATCCTTAATAAACATGCTTTTAATAGTATGCTATACGGTAGAAAATAATTTTTTAATCAAAAATCTGGAGGTCAAAAGAAATGTGAAACTCAAAATAATTCGAATAAAATAAGCCAAATGGAATATAATATGTAAGAAAATTTCTAAAAATTAATTAAAAATGTGTTATAAATATTATTAAAATTCCAGTTTATTAATAGTAGTTCTATGAGCATGTCACGCTTTTGCTATTCGGGTTCAACTTCCAAGTTTTTGAAGAAAAAAACTATTTTCTACTTTATTATCTAAACACCAAATATTGCTTGACCTTTTGACCTTTTCTAAATCAGCTAAGGTAACATCAAAAATAGAATGATTGTAAAATTGCGTGTTCCTAAGCGAAAATTTTATAAAGCGACTTGAAAAACGAACGAGAAAAGTTTGTCGATCGCTGTGCTTAAAAAAAAAAAAAAAAAAAAAAAAAAAAAAAAACGAGCGTTATTGCGATTACGTTACTAAAAATAACTAGAAACAAGCGGAAATGTGCTCTCCAAATCTTTTTCGCTTACTATGAAATAATGGTTTTATTCCCTTTTCTTCGCATAAAATTGTGGACCTTGGTTAATACGGAAAATAATTTGCATGACATTGGTGAACGATAATTACGAAATATAGATTTCTGGCGTGATTCTAGCATTTTTACTAAATCTATAGTAATTTGGACGCTCTTTTGCCGGGTGACTGACAACAAAATTTAACACAAATTTGCAGTTGTAATCACAAAATAGCATACCAAAATCCATTGATTTAATTCATGGCGCTTATGAGTTTTGCTTTCACATGAACGCGAAGCACTGACTGAATGGTCAACTGTTTGACAGTTTTAGTTCAAAATTTGATATTTATCTATATTTTAGATGCTAAAGCTGAGAGCTAAATTTTATCTATTTAGCTGTTTACATTTTTGAGGTATCCACTTCACTTGTTATCGAACAGTCTGCCAGACATATTTCCTTTGAACTGATTTTATACATAATTTGATAGACATCTATAAGGTTAGTCGTAATTCCGTGTACCAAATTTCAGTCATCCAGCTCAAAGAGTTTTGAGTTATCATGTTCACAGTCAGTTATCAAGCTCACATAATGTCTTTTTTTTTTTTTTTTTTGACGCAGGAAAGTCTGAAAAGTGGAGATTCGACAAAATCTCTTTGAATTTTTTTTACAATTACAATACTTTCTCTGTACATCGAATTAGAGAAAGTAAAACTAGTAGAGAAGATTTGCATTCTTTAATTAAATTCATTATTTAATATATTTTTTAAATAGTCGTTTATTAAAAATGAATTTTTCAAATTAATTCTTAATGTACAACTCTACTCGAAAGATGAAGTTACTAAACTTACTGGAGGACAAGTTAAGAAGCCATTAGCATTATAAATATTATGCTTAAGTTGTAAAATGTAACTGCTGTGTAAGCTAGTCGGTAGAAATGATGATGTTAAACAATACAAATATTCATTAGAGGCATGTGTATTAATTACACTTTATAACACGTTAATTATAAAAGAATATGCAATAAATATATATTTTTAAAATACACTTCTATTAGTGACCTTAATTAAGTGCAGAAAACTTTTATTGTAATTATTTTAAATTTTTTCTTCAATTTATAAGTTGTTATTGCTTTAATTATATAAATAATTCTTAAATATTTGAAAAATAAATAACAAAAAGTATTTTTACTGGCAAAAAACTTAATTTAAGTTGCTAGCGCTTCAATTATGATTAGTTGAAAAACCAATGCAAAATATGTGTGCTAAATAATTCCTCTGAGTGTAACTCATTTTTTATTGATTTTCTTATCGGTTAAAGGAGTGCGTAGTTTAGCTGTATCTGTGGCAATAAAAAGCGGAAACCATCGAGGACTATAGCATTTTCCGTTTAACTTAAAAAATAATATGAAATGAACTGCTAAATTTGGCTGAAGAATTCTCAATGAAAAAATTCTTTTATTTATGCATATCTAATAAATCCGGGATAGTCTCCTCGGAACTCTATACTCTCTATTCTCGCATACTCTCTAATAACGATGTAATCCTCCTTCCCCCACATAAAATTGTGAAATTTTATCCTAATTGGCGAAGAATAATTAGGAAATATTGATATTTGAAGGGATTTAGCATTTTTATTGAATCTATCCTTGAAAGGAATCTACACTTCAGATGTTAAATCTGGATACCAAATTTCATCTATTTAGCTCTTTTCGTTTTGTGTTTATCGTATTAATTTATATTCGGAAATCTAGACAGATTTCCCCTAAATGGATTTCATTCAAAGTTTCACTGAGATGTATAAATTTGGTGTAATTGCCTAATACTGAATTCCTTTCGTTTAATTGAAAGCGTTTTTGAATTACCGTCTTTACAGACATAATGCCACAAATTCTTTCTTTTCTTTTTTTCGAACTCAAGGAAGTCTGAAATAAGGAGATTCATCAAAATCTCAAATTCTATTTTTTTTCTTCTGCCGATTACAAGACTTTCTCTATACTTCGCATACAAGAAAATAAAAAAGTGACAGGAAAATGTATACCTGTGAAAAATTAGACTTTGTGGCCCAAAAATCAAGTTAGAATTTGGCAAATTATTGCGCATTTACTAGCATTTTGTGGCTAGTATAAACAATAAAACTGAATGTTATATTTCATGATTCAGTTCAATTGGCACTCATTTTCCGAAACTAAAAGAAGAAAGCTGCATTTTCAGGTTTATATAAATAATATAATTATGTTACATGTCATTATTTTATTTAATTGATGGATTTAAAGATCTCATTTACCATAACTGAAAAAAGAGAGGGGTATTTAATATAGAGATTTATATCAATCCCACTATATTTGAGAGATTGATGTAAATTTACAATCTCAGTCAATTGAGATCAATATTTCTCTATAATTATACAATATCAATCAATATTTGAGATCAATATTTCTCTGCAATCATACAATCTCAACCAATATTTGAGATTTATATAAACAATATAACTATTTTAATGTTACTTACATATTAGGGTTTAATTTAATTGGTTCGTTCGAAGGCTGCGTTTATCATGACTAAAGAATACAGAAATTTGAAATAATTTAAAATTGTTCCTTGTAAATATCTTATTTCGCATGGAATATTACTAAGATAATATAACCTATAAGGAATTATTTTAGTTATAACTAATGCCAATGCCATTAAGTAATGCTTATACCGTGTACACTGTAAAATCACAGATGAATCTCTTGAGTTTACTACAATATTTGCTTCTTGGATATTGCTTGTACTATCTAGTTTAAGAGACTGGAATTCAAATATTGATTTCTAAAGAGAAAATACAATAAAAATGCAGTTTTCCTTTAGCTCAAAATATGAAGGATTTCCAGTTTTTCGTCCAAGTTTCCAAATTTTAGAAATTCAAAGCTTTTTCTATCAATCCTTATTATTATTCTTTACGTTATCTATCTGAAAAGCAATTAAAAGTTCTACCTGTAAAAAGTGTGACGGGGCATTTTAGTAGCCGGATTCAACCCTATATTTTTGGTCTAAATTCTTTTTTCAATTTCTAAGAATAGAAAGGCTTCACATCTTCCAAAGGTCAACTTTTATTTGGAACTAGGTTACCGCATCAAAATGGGAGATTTTTAGCCCCAGAAACAATTAATTATATGAAAAAATGGGGCGTGTTCTTTCTTCGAATTTCTAGTATACTTACTTCCTCATAAGAAAGTTACTTAACACTTGGGGTCAAAAATAATTGCGCCCAGGTGCTGTGCAACAAAATTTCCTGGTTGACCTAAATAAAAATACTCTCAGGTGTCTTAAAATTGTATTTTATAGCCATTTTTTATCAAGATTTTTTTTTATTTACTTACCGCGATTTTTCGGATTGTAATAAAACTCATTTTTAGGCCACTTAAAAAACTATACACTCAAAAATATCTATTTAATTTCTCATACTCTCTTTTTACCGATGATTTGTAAAATTTATTATTCATTTTATACAAGATATATTAGTTACAAATAGATGCCTTAAGTACTTTTATAAGGAAATATTATATATTTTTTATAATATAAATATATAATGAATTGTATTGTAATTGTATGTAATTTTGTATATTAATTTATTTACAAATGGCATCGTACTTGTAAATAAATTCAGTAAATAAGAATTAATATAACATTTTCCTGGGACAAGATAGGCAACGCTATTGTAAGTTATATTCAGATAATTCTTTATTTCTACATTCAAAATAATTTTTATGCTTAATTTTTTAACGTAGAATCAACGGAAAGCTTTTAAAAGAATAAATACTAAAAGGATACACACTGGGCAGAGGAAATTTAGATGAAAACAAAATGTCATTTAATAGTATCTGCCTGAACGAGAATTTTCTGCATAGGTAAAAGTTAAGTTTTAGTTTAAAGGGGAAAAAACCCTATTAATTTGTCACAAACACGTTGGGAAGCCGCTAAATATATTACAAAAAGGATATGAACATCACTTAGCAAATCAAAAACTAATGGAAGCTAAATCTAATTTTATATAACAGCTTGAAGGATAATTTTCAATATAAGTGGTAGTAAAAAGTAATTGTTTAAAAGAAAAAAACGGTTAAATTGTCACAAATACTTTTTAAAAGAACCATTGAATCTGTCACAAATATGATACATACTTCACTAAATAGATTAAACATAAACGGAAAATAAATTTGATTTTACATATTTATATGGAGAAAAATGTGCGGAATAAATGGAGATATAAAGTTATTGTTTGAAATGAGGCAACAATTAAAATTCAATTTAATCTTTTTTCCCAATCTTTTAGTTTTACTCTGGTTAGCTATCTCTTACGAACGAAATTTATACGAAACTGAAATTTAAAGGACGAATTTGATGTCACAAGGACATTTTAACGTATATTGCCTTTATTTTGCTGTATACAAAATACAAGAGAGAGAAAGCACTGTAATAAAAATGAGCAACTTCAAGATTTTTTATGAAACTCCGTGTTCTGGACATCCGCAGATCAGAAAAATGCATTTATGAAATTATGTACGCCTATCTGTCTGTAAACATACTATCTCAAAAACACAACACTAGGGTAAAATTCGGTATGCTAACGTAAGGCAAACCTTATACATTTTTCTCAAATTCATGAAAGGAAAATCTGTCTGTCTGTGCATCTAAGGGCATATGAACAGAATAATTCAAAACCAAAAGGAAATAAATCGATGGAATTCGACATATAATTTTATCATCAAAATTGTAAATGCATATCAAATTTTAGATAAAAATCCATCATTAGGATGAATGTCTATTAGAAGTGTTGTTAGTTGGCCCAACGGATTGAATGGAAGATGATCTGCTGGAAAATGCATTTGTTGATTTCTTTGTTATAAAAGGATACTATGAGAAACTCGCAATATTGTGGAAATACACAGGATAATCCATGGGGGCCCATTTACTGTTTTGGTTAGTTTTCTTGAAGATATGCATATAATAAGTATATATATATATTTGTCCAGTAATAAATAATTGTCCAGTAATAATATTAATAAGTATATATAATAACCCTGGGTGGAGTTTAAAAGTGTCTCCGACGATGGGAAAAATCTCAACTTTTGTTTTGGAGTATAGCAACTCCGCCAAGGGGTTTTTTTTTATGCCAATAGAACTAACTATGATTAAAAGTTAGTTATGTGATCGTAACCTTTACATTTTATTTACATTTTTTATGCTGTATTGTAAGACAGGTTACTAAATCGAGGTGTGCAATTTTTGTTATATATCAAAATTTACTCTGACCCACAAAGCAATAGGAAATGCTATTTTCATTATTATGATCTATTATATTCTCCCTTCAAATGACAGTTGGAAGATATTTCTATTATTTTGTTTCACAAATTTTTCATTTTGTATTTAACATTGTATTTTTTCTTTTCTGTTAGTGAATCACTATTTGTTTCGATCAGTTTTTACTGTTTGGTTTTAATTTGAATGTTCAAAAGAATTTTCATTCATAGAATTCCAGGTCTATATTATTTACGTTTGATGTTATTGTATATTTATATCTAAATTATGCTGCGAACTTTAAAATATTTTATTTTTTATTTTTTAAGAACTCTTCCAATGTGCATATTTTACTACAACATTTATTAGTTAATCTGTGATAATCGGATCTAAGATATTGAGAACAGGATAACAGCCTATCTATAGGGTGCATCTTCTAGTAAATTTAATAATAATGTTTTTTTAATTATCTTTCTTGGACATATAAGTATGATAAATTTAGTACTTAATACATAATTTCCATTTCATAAAAAACGAGTTCATAATTTTTAATTATGTATCTTCGTAAGTAATTATAAAAAAATCATAAAAAATTATTTTTACCGTTTTTGAAAATCTCATATTCTGCATTGCAATAATTTTTTTACAATCTTGCTTTAGTACTAGTTTAACTTGAGCGCTGGGAACTCTATAAAAAATTCGTAAATCAAGATGCTTTGAATTCTGCATACTTGTTAATAAACGAAATTTTCCGAGTAATTATTTTGAAAACATTTTAAATAGCAGCATGCTCTAGAATTACGAATGATTTAATAAAACAAGGTTAACTTTGATAATATCTAAAAACTCGACTTGAATTCTGCCGTTTTTGAATTAAAAATTCGGAAAACAGTGGAATTTTTAGTGTATTCAAGATGTAAATAATGCCACTGCTGGCGTCCTTTCGTAGGGGTAGAGCATCTTCCTCGTGATCTGGGCGTTCCGGGTTCGAATCCCGGTTCGGGCATGGTTGTTCTTCATCTGCGTTCTATTTGTGAGGTGTGTGAATGTGCCCCCTGTAAAAAGAGATTGTGCAAGCGAATGTGTGAGTTTCATCTTCATATGAGCTAGAAGTCAGACTTCTGCCCTCGGGTGCTCAGGGGTCTTTACCCTCAGAAGCTAACTGCGCCCCCTTTTCGTGGTAACGCGGACGCGACATCATCATCATCAAATAATACCACTGTCACTTTTGACGTTTTCAGTTTCTAAAAATCCTAGCTTTGTCCGTCAATTCTTCTTTCCGGGCTTTTTTCAATATCTCTCTCAGGTGTTACAGAAAGTTCTGTTTGAAAAAAGTGTAAATGGGGAAGACATTTTGATAACAGATTTAATGCTAAATTTTAATCTAAGCTCTTTCACAGTCTCAAAAATATAACTATTTATTTTCTTTCATAGAAATATTTAAAAAATTAGTTTGGGCAACTTTTGAAATATTTTATATATTTTCATCATAATGGTCTTATTAACCTGCTGTTGCTGTTTTTTCCCTTTAAATATCTGAATTTTATATATATCTTTATTCACTAATTTCTTCAAGATGAACTATGAAATCGTAGTTTTCAATTAAGGGGCCGGTGAGGGTGATCGCACATTGACTCAGCAGGGGTGAGTCAATGTACATCTTCATGCTAGTGGAAACTTTCACAACCGAACTTTGTTAGGTTTCATGAGGGTAATGGAGTCAGATGGGGGGCTCCGATTTGCCAGGCATCTCTTTTGCGCTGTGTGTGTGTGGGGGGGGGGGGCAGATAATTCGCAGCGACTCATCGTTTGTCCGTACGATTTTAGCTAGGGCGGACTTTGTTTTTCTGCTATATACACCCTTACTGACTTTCTGATGGTATTGATTTTTTTTGCAATGTAACAGAGAGGCAGTTTAGAATCCAAGGCATTTTATGACCCTAGCATTTGCCAGTAAACTGAATTATTCGTGAACCGGTATTAAATGATTTTAATGGGAGGTAGGCTGTAATTCTTACGTGCAAATTTTTCAGCTTTTGATCAAAGGATACCGATTTGTCCTTTAATCAAATATCAGTTTTTATTCCTTTCTGCATCCTTCAAGGCTTATGATTTTATTATCTATAATTCTTTAAATTTTTTATTTGGTTTGTAAAGGACATTTTTAAAAGTTGCGAAACAAATCTTTTTAAAGCATTTAATCATATTTTTCCTATTTTTCAAAAAAAATTTTGCAAATCAACTACGAATTCATAATTTTTAGAAACAGAAAAAAATATATATATTATTTTATTAGTTAATATTAGTTTTTTTTTACTTTACTATAAAAATATTTAAATCTTTATTACTTCATGGTAATACTCTGCTACAAATTTGATATGTTCAGAATCTCTGAGTCATAAAGTAATAAAAAGATTTAGTACGCTCTAGGTTTAAAGATTTATAATTTTTATGAATAAAGATGTTGGGGGGGGATGATAGAAACTCATCGAGTTAGATTACAAGCAATGAATGAAAAAAATTAACTTTAAAAATGAATGTCACCAATTAATTTAAAACAATATGAGAACGAAAACCATCAAATGCTTTGTACTATTAACTGGTATCTGAGATTTAAATCTGTTCTAACAAAAATGGAAAATATTTTTGAATTTTCTGTTATAGATTGCACTTAAATTGCCTATTTATAATAGATTATACTTAAACTTCCTAAAAGGTGAATATGAAAGCTGTAAATCTTCAAAAAAGTTGCTGAAACAAAAATAAAAAACATTTTTGTAAAAAGAAATTTTTTCTGAATTTTCTGTTAAAAATAACACTAAAATTTCCAATTTGTTATTTTTTTAAAAAAATTCACTTAAATTGCAAGCAGATAAATTGCCTAAATGCGGATGTGAAAACTGTAACCACGATCGAGAATACTGCTGAAGCAAAAAATAAAATTATTTTAGATTTTTTAAAAAAATCTAAATTTTCTGCTAAATATTGCACTTAAATTACTTGTATTTTTGAATATAAAATAAAGTTGTTAGAATAAGAAAGGAAGATAATAAAAGGCAGAGAAATGCCGAAAACAGCAATGAAAAATGGTTCACAAATTTCCTCTTTTTGTTATGGCGCAAAGAAGCGAAATTTCATTTCATGTCATTAAAAAGTATAAACATTTACTCCTGTATGATACAATACCACAAAAATAATCTGACAATTTCAGCATTGTGAGAAGTTTGGAGAAATTAATAGGGTGGTAGCATGACTTTTAAAAAAAATTAGAATAACGAGAAAATTAATATTTTCTGTACCTTTGTCTCCAATCAAGTTTAACTTCGGTGAATGCTGCAACAGACATAAAATTGAGAAGAAAAAATCCCAGGCGAAATTTTTACAGAATAAAAGTAAAACTCAGTTATAAACAAGCAATAACGAGTCTAAGAAGCATGCCGGCTTAATTTGATTTCGAAAACCATTCATTGCAAAATTCAATAAAGTTTGAAACGCAGGATTCAAATATTTCCCGAAAATAATGTGATTTGGTAAAATAAATAAAAGAAAACTTTCCCACCCACAGGGGGAAAAAAACGAAAAATAATATTCATCTAGAATAGTACTTTACTTCAAATTTTTATTCAAAGTTCTCTGTAACAAGATTCAAAGGAGAAAATTCATTTATAAATGAATTTTCAAGCAACAAAACAGAAAAAAAGGCAAAGTATGTTTAAGAAGATCAAACTAATGAGAGAAAAAAAGCAATATATTAAAAAGAAACAACACCACCAAAACTCAAAGAGGAATTTGCACCTAATAAAAATACGATCTAAATTGGAGGAAGACAGTCACAAAAAGAAGGGATTTTATTCAACTCAGAGTATAAGCAAGCTTATTATATAAAGGCATATGTCAGTTAAAAATTAACAAACAACAATATCATGACATTATTATAAAGTCTGAAATGAAAATTTAAAAAATATGGATTACATTCAGAAAGAAGAATGAAAAAAGAATAAAATACTATTTGCAAGTGCAAATAGGAAAAGGAAATGTGAAATAAAAGCATCATAATTTATGAACTCACAAAAAATAAAAGAATAAAATATAAATAAATTTAGGGAAATAATAACCGAAAAAAATCACATTAAAACAGATTTTGCTTGTGTTATAATACAGATAAAATTAGCTGTTAAAAACTCGATTAAAAATTAAATGCTACTAAAAATAAAATAAAGAATTTTTAAATTACTTAAATCTTAAAAGAAACTTGAAGGAATAATCTGGAAATAAAGAAATAAAATCAAAACTTCGAGAAAATGGGTTCAAAGTAAGGAATCTCTATGCCGATTTCTATGCTAATAAAATAGTGACATATACTTTACAAAAGCAAATAGTGTTTTAATTGAATTATATAATCACATATCGAATAACCACTAAGATTTACGCAAACATTCCTATTTTATTACTGGTAAAAGCGAAGAATATCATAATTGTTAAATCTTAAAACTATTTCCTTAATAGGACTGTATTTACACAAAAAGTATGGAGAATATACACGGAGTTTATATATATTTTAATACATTAGTATGGGTAAACTGAAAATTTAAACAAAAAGAAAATCATTTTACTGCAAAGTATTATAATTTAATTTGTTTACCATTTGCATCACGAGAGAATATAATAACGTGAACTGTCAAGTAGGCAAGGTTCTATTGTTCTCTTTCACACTGTTGAGAATGATATAAATTACAACGAAAACATTGAAAAAATATCTGATTTTCGAAATCATAGCGCCAATTATGTATCTAAAGTAATCCGATAGACTCTAATAAATAAATACTCAAATAATTAGTTTTAAATAATTAGTTTATATCGGATTTTCCGAATCACAATGTCAACTCAATGTCAAAATAACCAACTGACTCCAATAAAAAAAACACTGTGTAAGTAAGCTTTAAAATGCTTATTTTTTACGAGAAGTCGAGAACAAACAAATAGAGTAACTAATAAAAGTAACCTTGAAAATGCTGAAAACTATCGGACTTCTCGAATCATAAAGCCAAATAGCGTAATCCAACAGAATCCATTAAAAAAAAGTTGAATTATCCGCTTTAAAATGCTTATTTTTTTACTGAAAGACCAACTACATTTGGGTTAACTAAGAAAAACGCTCATTGCACCAGAAGTATATACTAAAATATCAATTTTTTTCCATCCTATAAATTGAAATAAATATATATATTTTTTTCATACATATTACTTATTCAATATTAATTTGAAAAGAACTTACATCAAAATGAGTAGGATTAGAACAACGAAGAGTATGATGAGCATTATTGGGCTTTGCTTCTGGTTATGCAGTTTCAAGCTGTCCTGTCAATACAGTTGAAAACGACGCTGTCAATATCTTAGCGCTATTTTCAAGATCAACCGACAAATGGCGTGTAAAACTTTAGGGATGGGTTTATTTTATAAATATTGGGAATCTGGGTCAAACGCAATTTGTAGATGACCTCTTTTAACGCTCTCTTACAAATCTTTTTACTTTTTTACTTTTTACTTTTTTACTTCCCATCGAGCACTCCCTTGGGGCCCATGGTGATTTTGACCTCTTAAACGGACTGGCGCCGAAATCGTACTTTTTTTTACCTTTTTGTCTGTGAAGTATATCAAGAAAAAATATTGCAATAACCGAGAAATCCGATATTGAGATTTTCATGAAACTCCAAGTTTTAAATTTCCATAACCCCCTTCCTCCCCCCCCAAAAAAACAATTTTGGTGTAATGTCTTTCTATTTTGTCTATCTGTACACATATGAACACAAGCACTTGAAAAACGGAAATTTGAAATTAAACATTTGCATCAAAGTTGTAGATCTATAACTTTGGGATTTGCAATTGTAATTCTGTAATTTTGGGCCAAACCCGTCAAAGCATAGATTATATGTCTGTCTGTTCGTCCGTTTACAAGTGAATGTGAACAACAAAAACTAAACAAAATTAATAAGCTTTGTCATGTGCTTTTTACATCAAATTGTTGACATGGATCAAATTTTAAATCAAATTCGAAAGATATTATCAGTTTTGACAATACATTGCAAGTTATTTTCTTTTGTGAAAGAATGTTGGTAGGTAGTAAGAATTGTAATCCCGTTTTATTTATCAGTTATATTATAGTTATTTATCGAATGTAGCTTTATTTGTTTAAGAAGTATCTGCTTAAATGTATTAAGCAAACTTGTTGGTATAGAATAATGAATAGGACATAATTTACGATCGTCATTAGTATGTCTAAAACTGCTTCTTCATTTACTCAAAGAAATCAGACCTTTATGTGATGAATTGTTTGTTCAAGCCTGAATTGCATCATAATAGGCTAAAAAAATTAATAATCAGTGCATATAATCGTCCCCTGCCATCTGTAATGCTGGGCTGCGTGTAAAAATATCCTTGTCTTGTTGGGTAGCGTCTTTACCAGATGCGCAAATTCCAATTTCTGTTTTAACGTCAAACAACTGATGTTATTTTTTTATACTTAAAGTGACTAATTTACCATGTATGTGCATAAAGATAAGTATAAATAAAAATCAATTATGGGATCTTAAACTCCCCGTTTTATTTTCATTATTTTGTATAGGGTTGTAGCAAAGGTCAATAAGTTGAAGTCTGCAATACGTTTTGTTTTAAATTTATACTGAATAATCATATTCTTTCTTCGAGGATCAGTTGGAGTCGTTGCTAATATTTTCTTTCACTATTTTTTATTTTTTATTAGGCATTTTTTCTGTTAGTGGAGTACTATTTGCTTCAATTTATTTTTTTAAAAATTAGTTTTGATTTTAGTGTTTTTGAAGTTTTTAGTTTATAGAATTCCAATGCTTTATTGTTTACTTTTAATGTTATTATATATTTACATTTAAAGTGCGCTACAAATTGTAACTTTTTCTTATTTCTGAAGGACTCTTCCAAAAATATTTTCAAACATCATATTATGATTGACATTAGAACCGAACGATTTTAATAGCTTACACTTTTTTGCTTATAGCATAAATTAATCTTCCTAATTGAGTTAAGATAGATGACTGCATAGATTCATGGCATCTTTTAAATGCAGTCATGTTTCTCATACTACAACTATATAGTATCTTATTCTTCATATAAGTTGCGCAAATAATAAATGGAATCTTTCTTTCACTTTCAACAATAAAAGAAATCGTACGATTAAATTTTTAATGAAACAATGGAAACGTTTTAAATTTCATTGCAACATTGAAATTTATTTTTGAAAACTCATGCAAAACTTACTTTTACAAAAGTCCTAAAATTTTGGAAAAAATCTACCCGTCAAATGAATTGGAATGATTAAAAAGCTGATTTTTTTGGATTTCAAAAAGATGTGAAAATCATATTAGTGTGATAATATTTTTCGAATTTAACGGGAGAAAGTGCCAAAATCTCGATTTTAATTAATGAAAACAAGAAATTTTAATGAATTAACGAAATATTAATAATGATTACAAAAAAACGCACTAAAATGCACAGTTTTGGAGATTTTCAAAAGCATAAATGTCCAAAATTTGGCAGTTCTACGTCTAAAAATGATGTGTAAATAATGAATACACCTATTTTTATTAGTATTGAAACAAATGCATGTAAATTTATATTTAAGAAAAATTAGATCAATATTTAGAAAAAAAAAACTTTGTTGGTCTACTTGTAGTTTTCATCCTATGCTTCTACTCATCATCATCTTTTCCAATTCATGATTCCTTATTTACACATCATTATGAGGGATGCATTTATCTCATCATCTTTTCCAATTCGTGATTCCTTATTTACACATCATTATGAGGGATGCATTTATCTCATGGACAAACATTTCGGATTCAAATTTGTATTTCAAAATACTGTTACTTTGATACTGGTCGCATTTGCTACTAGCGGGAAAATTTGTTATACTTTTTTTATAAGTCCCTTATGCATATCTTGATATTCACAATTTTTAAGAATCAAATTGCGAAGGTTATTAATGCCATATCATTTTGTGCTGTACGCATGTTCTGTTAATTCTGCACATGAACCTTTCTAATAGAGTCAAGTCCCATTGCATAATAATGCCATTAAAAAGAAACAATCCAGGTAATCTATCTTCTAATTTCACATTTTACTTTCCTGTACTGAAACATCAACTCCTTATCCTTCATGTAAATTACATAGATAATAAACAGAATTTTACCTCCTTAGCTTTCAACAATGAAAAAATATTACTCGATGAAATATTTGTTAAGAAAATGGAAAGTTTAAATTTTATTACTATAATAAAAATTATTTTTCATAAATTTGCAAATTTATTTAATTGCAAAAAATCATAAAAAAATTACAGGAAAACTAAACTGATTCTAAAGAGAATGTCTTGATTTTTTAAATACTAAAAAAAATCATTTTTCTGCATTAATATTTTAGGAAACTATCGTTGACAAAATTCAAAAATCTACTATTTTTTTTAATTAATTAAATTTAAAAATTAGATAAGAGGATCACAATTCACCCTCAAAAATATTTGCGCCAAATTTAGTATTCAAAGTCAAAGGTTATGGCTTGTGGAGTGTCAGTACAAACGGGCATGTTCTCATTTATTATTGGTAAAGATTGTGGATTAATTACGCGCCAGATACGAGAGAAAGTTGAGATGTCCGTTTTATTAAAAATTTGAATACTAATTTAACTTGTTTAGAATGTGCTTCCTGAATTTAAGTATTCATCATTTGAATATACACTAATAATAATGATTTGTAGATATATTAAAGTCTAGTTTAAGGAAATTTTGTTTTCTGTACTTAACAGCAAAATAATGCTGAACACTTTTCAGAAACTAAATAAGAATTCGAACTCAAATTGACTATGTGCAACAGCTCTTGCATATTACATTTCTAACTTTTTGCTCTAATTTGAGTTGCTGAGAAACTGAAATTAGGAAATAATAGAAGGCACAAAAAATATAAAACAAAACTAGAACATGCTGACGTCAGATTAAACTTAAATTAATGATTTTTACACCAAAATCATTAAAAAAAATTAAGTGCTCCCATATCTGATGTCAATTCTGTCCACAAGGAAGTCACTCGTTTATTTGGGTCACTTGATATATTTTTCTAAACTTATGGATTTGGCTCGCTATCGATAATTGTACAGTAAGAAAGTAGGACATCTATTGCAGAACTTAGATGATGAAACACTGTCATTCGTTAATGCCTGTCACATAGTGTCGTTTATTAGCCCCTCTTTCTAGGTGACGTGCATCTAGTTTTCACGAGTAAGTCAGTTTTTTTTTTATCCCTTTTTGTCAAAAGATGACCATACACCTTTATAACATAATACGATAAATTCTAAAGAACTAGAGCAGAGCTTTCAAATTAATGTGCACACATGTAGAGATATGGAATTATGGTAAATATAAAACATAATTTGATTCGATTAAAAATATCTCTTGCATCATTGTCGCAAATGTACTAGCTAAAATTGTAATAAAAATATCATGCACATTGACAAGGTGTTCAAGAAATAAAAAAAGCATTATTGGTAGTACTCTTTAGATGTTAATGCTCTTTAGATGTTGTAGTACTCTTTAGATGTTTGTAGTACTCTTTAGAGGCTCTTTAGATTAAGTTTCCTTACAATAAACTCTCTTCTACCCATTTCATGAACACTCAAATTAAAACTAATTACCAAAATAGATTTCAAGCCAATAGTAATTCACTAACAAAAGAAAATTAGACGCAGCAGGTTGTGGAAGAACAAAAAAAAATTAACTTTATAAAATAATGATTTCTTCCAAACATAAAAACTGGGAAGTAAGATATGATAAATAAATAGAAAAATGAATACTTTTATCCAAAAAATCCTTGAGATATTAAAAATAATGAGATAAAAAAGCTATGAAATCTTAGCCTCCACGGTAAAGCAATACCAAATATAAAATAAAAATAATGCCGAAAGAAAACATTACCAATAGCCTACAGATGAAGTGAGAATATCATTAATTAACAGACCTTGCTTTATTAATCTTTTCTACAATCCAGTGTAAAAAACTATAAGTGAAATTTAAAGTTGCATGACTACATAAATGCTCACGAATACTTGAATGAAAACTAATCATTAAAATCGGATCGAAACAGTTATCTATTCACAGAGAAAATAATGCATTGTAAAATTCAAATAAAAAAAACTCTGATCAGAAAAAAAAAGAAATTACTAAAAATATTCGCTTTAACTAAACGAATCAAACTAATTATTATGATGCCCGTAATCATTATTCGCACTCATAAAAAACGGAAAAACAGATGCTAGCTGGGTATCAAAAGAGAGTACGGATATCACATGACTACATAAATGGGATTATATAGAGAGACAGTATAATATATTCTACTATTTCAGTATAATATATTCTACTATTTCAGTATAATATATTCTACTATTTCAGTATAATATATTCTACTATTTCAGATACTGTGCTTGATATTGGTTAAAGACATCAGCTTGTATAACAGACATTTCACTAGCCATTTCAAAAAAAGCTAACTTATTCAATTTTTGATTAAAATGCTGAGATGAAAATAAATACATTTCTGACAACAAATGAAAATACTTTATGATTTTTAACACATCATATCTTTACAAAACTCGATTTTTTAACTGGTTAGACAGTTGTACCACTAACTTGTCTGTTATCACTAATCACTGACTTTTAAGTTATTGGTTGTTAATCTTACAACCAACTGATATGTCTTATAATAAGATTTAATTTTTTTTCTGTTGATCATTCGTTCATCTAGGTTCAATTGCTCAGGTTGCAAACGGAAATGCAATAGCAAACTCTGTCTATAAATCAGAAAAATAGTTAATAGTCTAACAGAAAAATAGTTAATTGAGAGAGCTGAATTGTGAAGGGTTATATTTATTACATATAAGAAGGAATGTTTATCCTACTAAACTTTACTATATCCATTGATATGACTTGTTCCATTTAGGTTCTGAATTCTCTGTTATTTTGTTTAAAAATATCAGACTCAAAATGAACTTTTAAAACATTTAACATTTATATTTGTTACGGGTACTTCATTGAATATTCAAATAAGTTTGATAACTGATATTATCCCTTAGCAACCATAAAGGTTCTGTGTATATTACACTTTTAGGAGGTTGCTTGTTTTGTTAGATTAATAACTGACTGTTATTTGGATGCTCACAAAAGTTAGATACCGTTTTAGCAATATTTCTTAGCAAGCATAAAAAGTCTGTGTATATTTCACCCTACAAAACATAACCAACTTTACTCAAAAGATAAAGCGCTCTCTCTATAAAATTGAAGAGGCCATTCTTTACCTTCTTAAAAGATGCTGTGTCAACAGTTTTTACATCTATTTAAGAAAGGGAGTCTTAGCTTTGACATTTTGGGAAGATTAAATAGAAAATAAGCATAGTTGCATGAAAATAGAAAAATAAAAAGAAACGTGCATTTATGCGCATTTAAGGTGACATAATACCTTCGAAATATTACTTCTTATTTTTAATATTTAGAATTAGATTTTAATTTTAGTTTATATGAGCTAATAATATATAATTACCTCACAAGAAATTTTGGATTTATAGTAAAATGTTTTGAAAATCAATTTTTTTCCTTTTTTAAATTTTTAAATAATTTTAAGTTTTTTTTATATATTAATATTTTTTACAACTTCCTTCGAAGTATTTCATAATATACTACATGAAAATGAATACGAGTTCCTGACTGCAGCTTATATTTCATTTTTGGAATTTTTTTGTTGTTAGACAAAAAAAAATGCATTAATTTTTGACAGCGAAATATTAGGTCTACCGGAAAGTTCTGTCCGTTTTAGAATGAAACAAAGGAATACATTTTTTCATACTTTGGATAAACTTTATTGAATAATATAATTGCCATCATTATTTATGACTTCTTGCCAGCGCGATGGCAATTTGTATATCCCATTTTTAAAAAATGTCTTATCTCTAGAGGTCAAGAATTGAACCAGTGCTTGTCTGATATCTTCTTCGTTTTTGAATTGTTTGCCCTGCAAGAAATTTTGCAAGGACAGAAACAAGTGATAATCAGATGGTGCTAGATCCGGGGAGTATGGTGGATGCGACAGAATTTCCCAGCCTAGCTCTGCGAATTTCTGACGAGTCCCCAAAGCAGCATGTGGCCTGGCATTGTCATGAAGCAGTATGATGTCCTTCCTATTGAACATCGCCGGCCTCCTTTCTTGGAGTGCTGTTTTTAATTTATCCAATTGCTGACAGTACCTCTCCGAATTTAGCCTTTCGTTTGGTTTCAACAGCTCAAAATGTATTGGTCCTCGAATGTCCCACCATATACACAACATTCTCTTGTTCAGGCTCAACTTCGGTTTAGAGGTAGAGGGGGCAGGTTTTCCGGGTTCACAATATGCCCTTTTTCTTATGATGTTTTCATAGGTAATCCACTTTTCATCTCCAGTTATGATTGTAACCGGAGCGGACAGAACTTTCCGGTAGACCTAATATTTTAAAACAAATTGAAAGTTAAATTACACATTTTAGATCTAATTCTATATATAGTAAGTATTTCATAATATTTAAAGGAAATTTTACACCCCTATCTCAATTTTTAAACAAATTTCAAGGTTCCGAAAAATAAAATATGAGAAAAAATCAAATATGGAGTAATATCATTCTAATATTTTCATCTCTTCAATAGCTTGATATAAAATGCATCGAAGAGTCTGGAACTTTTACAAAATGTTGATTGACTTAATTTTCAAACTGTTTACCATAGTAAATTGCTACTAACATAAATCCACAATATACAACAAATATTTTCTCTTTTATTCCCATTATTTTAAGAATCTTAAACTACACACGTTCAAAATTTAAAAAAAAACCCTTATTAAAAATTTTCACTTTTATAAAAAAAAAAATTACTCCTAAAATATATCAAAATTGAAGAACTGCATCCATAAATCTATTAAAATAAATACCTTAAAAATTTAATACTAATTGTATCTCGAGATTCAATATTTGCCAGACTCTTTTCTAGCAGACTATCTGAAAACTCGGTGCACTACAGTGTTTACTCTCTTGTCAAGCATCAAAAGCTTAAAATTATTTAATTAAAAATATAGATGCTGATTTAGAATTTTATAGATATATTTAGAGTGATTTGAATTCTATATATATATATTTTTATTCTTGAGAGCAAGACCGCCTTTTTCGCTCTCTAATTTCACTAAGCCAATAATTTACGGATAAGATATTCTGACTTCACTAAACCAATAATCAGCAGATATCATTTCATTCTTAAGTTGTCTTATTCCTTAATATGCCTGTTGAAATGAAATACTAGACAATAGATGATGCAAATGCATTGTTGCAGTTTGAAATAGCTTTTTTTTTTATGGGATTACCCCTGAAACATAATAACTTTCATCTAACTATGCTTGAGTGAGTGAAAAAGACATTCAGCTTTAAATAATCATCTATCAAACAAAGACGTATTAGCTCATATTACAACAAGGAGAGTAAAATTTACCTTTGCCGTTAGCATTTTGAGGCCTATAGATACGAAAGAATTGTTTCTTGAAGTTGAAAAGTGAAAAGTTTCACTCTGAATCTTAATCCTTAATGAAGGTCTTCACTCACGCGTGCGTGTTTGTATATTTTGTAAAAATACTAGGTTATTTTAACAGTTCAAGGTGGGGGAAGGGGGAAGGGGTTGCAGTGGAGCCGTAAAAGGGTCCTTCTTCCGATTCTATGACAACAAGGGTTCGAATCTCTATTCTACCAAAATTTACGGCATACACGTGGATTTACTTAAGTTGGTGCTGTGTGGATGCTTGAACGTGACCTAGATGTCCTTTTCGTCATCTGATTACTGACCAGAATTCTGATGTCTTTCAGAAAATAGCCCTCCTGTTAATAGATGTTAATCTAATAAAATTAAATTCTATAAATCAGGAAATCTATACACTTAATATGGTTGGCAAAAAAAAAAAAAAATAGACCTCACTATTCCAACCATTGATTCATTTCGCAAATTTTTAATCTGTAAGAAAGCTCAGGGTCCCTGAATATGTCATCAGTGGTCCCCAATGCTCTGCCGGTTTTCAGTTTTTAGAAAAATCTTAAAATCCCTAGTTTATTGTGAATTTCTTGCTAAAAAAAGATCTTGACGAAATCCTTCAGTTACAATTGCAGTACCAATTTCAAATTTTTATATAATGAAAGCTCAGGACTGCTATAAATGTTATTAATGTTATTTGTCCTCCATCGTCCTCTATTTGAGGTAAACTTCAATGTAAAGCTTTGACAGAGACCTAAACTAATTGATGCATTTTATTCTCCACTTGACAAGTATAACTAATCAAAGACAATTTTCTATGTTTATTACGAAAATATAATTTAAAATAAGATTATTTTGTTAAAATAATACTTTATTTCATTGTGATCAGATGTAATTAGTGTTAATGAAAATGATACGGAATGTTTTCGTATAATGGTACTTCTAGCTGAAAAAAAACATTGAAAATCATTATGGTTAGTGCATTTTCACAATGTTACTATTTTGTTATAGTAGTGTAATAATTTTAAAGATACGAGATTTCAATTTCAAGAAAGGATTTTTAAAGTCCAATACATGATTATTGTAAAAAAAGAGGCAAGAAAAATGACTGCATATTCTAGCATAATTACAGTGACCAGATTTTCTTTGGAGTCTGGAAAGAGGCAAGGTTATGGAAAATTGATACAACCCAAAGTACATGATGAATTGTATTTATTTACTGCACATTCAAAGTAAATAAAATAAAAAATGTATTGAAATTCATAGAAACAATGAAATAATTATATTTTTGAAGAATTATTATAAAAACAAAAATGAGAAAGTAAATAAATAACATTTTGTTCAGCTTTTCAAGCTGATTGGTCCATACTTCTCACAATAGGATGGATGTATTGTTGAGAAGGTAAATTCCTAAGACGATGATGTTAAAAAATAAAATTTAGCTCATTTTTTAATTGTTAAACATGTATTATGAAGCGAAAAACTGTTCATCCCAGGACATTTAGTTTAAATTCAGAAATTTTATTAACCCGGGGCAAGGAGTTGGAAATCAAGACCGTCTCGATAACGGATCGTCTTTATAAAAGTAAAGAAATTAAAAGCCGGAAATTTTAAACGAATTTTCTTATTTACGCCTTTTAAAATTCGATCTAGACAATATTAACTTTTAGTATTGACTAGATCGAATTTTAATTCTATTACTCAATTTATAAATAGTTTCTTATTTAAAAATTGAGTTTAGAATAATGCAGGATATTTAGTTAAAGTTTGGGATAAATCAGAGATGTTCTGCATTTCAACAATCAAAATTAGAGATTAATCCATAAAGTTTGATTACATTAGTAAAAGATAAAACGTAAAAAGGAGGCGGAGAGAGAGATTAGTGGTAGCTAAATTATAATGAAAATGAAATGGAAAATCCACGTTTAATGAAAGAATAATTAATTTAATTGGTTAATTCAATGTTTCAAGGGCGCTCGGGATGCTGGATGAACAGACAATTGAATAGCCATAACAGAAAGAGTGAATATTTAAATCGTTGGTGAACTATGATTAATCCTAATTAGTTGTAATCAGCGATTAGACTTAAAATTACAGTAAGGTCTCAGCGAGAAGCCCACCAACGATTAAATTATTCGCCAACATTGCCATCTTATGCGACCTTTGGCGAGTCTCTAGAGTCATCTTATTATTAACAAACACATTATTTACGGTCTCAGTGCAAAGTTTTTATCTCATGTTTTATCTTATGCGAACGTTGGCGAGTTTCTAGAGATATCTTATTAACAACAAATACAGTATTAATGTACGGTCTCAATGCGAAGCTTACCAATGATTAAATTATTCGCCAAACGTAGCAATCTTGTGCGGTCTTTGGCGATTCTTAAGTGCTATCTTATAATCAACAGAGTCCTTATTTAAATAAACTTTTTAAAAGTTAATTCGAATTCTTTTCACAAAAACTATCAACCTAATACTACAACAAAGTTATATTGCAAGAATTTTTAAATTTTTTATTCGTTTTATTTTTAAATGAAAATAAAAAAAAAACAGTGCAATCTATAATATGTATTAAACAAAACTTTTGAT
>JAPMOR010010049.1:603172-628085 GCA_026543865.1 Argiope aurantia | reverse complement strand
AAAATCTTGTCATAATTGAAATGATTAAACTGTGTTCGTATAATCATGCAGAATTTCTTGAGTAGAATAAAAAGAAATTCATTGAAAAAGTTTCAAAGTATCATTTCAACTCATAAGCAATTCGGTTAAAATTTTCAGACTGAAATTATGAAATCTAAGTTTTTTTTATTATTATTTTATCAAATGTTCACAGATTTTTTATAAAAAATTATAAACTTTTGAGATGGAATATGCTACATGTTTAATTTAAATCCAATGATGGCGGTTTGGATGTTTCCGAGCGATATAGTGTATATCATTTAACATCTAGGAAAGTATTTCGTTTAAAATGGGTTAATAATATATATTAATACACAGAAGTTTTTAAATCAATTTAACCAGTATATTAATTAAAAGAAGATATTCACCTTTGACACAGAAAACCGCATTGGAATCTTTTGGATCAAGAAATCTTTTGGTAAGAAAAGAAGCTTCTTGAAATCTTTTTCTTATTTAATCTCTCCTTTTGTGAATATTTTACGAAATTTAAAAATACTATGAAACTTAATTTACTTAACTTAACCAGTGTTTAATAAGTAGCAATTAAATTTTATATGATCAGTCATCAGATTTTAATGAATTATTCTAAAGAAGATTAGAATATTTTCTATATTGTTGTACTCCATTAAAATAAAGGAAAAAAACAGTGTATTAAAAAGTCTTATATATTCGATAAAATGTAATATTTACTTTAGGATATTTTCTTTCTTACTCATATTAAAGAATCTTGAAGCCATTGTGAAAGTTTTCATGGAAATGTTTGTGGTCATGGTCTACATTTTTAGAAATCCTGATCTTAATAATTAAAAAGTGGTTTTAATTTCTCTAGAATACCAAATGCATGTCATAAAATCCTTCACATTGACATAAATTAATTTCCAAAGCAATCAATAATTGTATGTGTGAAATTTATTGCATGAGAAATATTTGTCTATTGAAGACGGACGTAATTTTTAAACAAAATAATAATTAAAAAAACTTAATATTGCAAGATTTTACATATACAATATAATGTTTTAATGGCATTGTTTTGTGTTGAACATTTCAACAAGTATTGATCTTTTCAGTGGGTTTTGGCATCTTCCTGATTATTGGCTCAGACTCTCCATCTCTTTCCATGTTTCCATGCACAAATCTACTGAAACCAGCAAGTATTTTTCTTTCCCGACCAGCCAATGAGTGAATGTGGAGTTTACATATATCCATATGCTAGAAAAGAGAGGAAATATAACTTAAATAACCTTGGTATGCTATATAAAAGGTATATAATTACAGCTGTAGAGCAAAATATCGTTTGAAGGAAGAAAATTGGAGCTGTAAAAATAACATCTACCAACAGTAAAAAGAGATCGCCCACAATTATCCAGACTGATTTTATCTCCCCCCCCCTTTCCCTAGCTGTAAATATTGAAAGTAATAAAATTAATTTCGGAAATTATGGCGGATAGAGAAAATAAATCAGCTGCACAAATCTACTGTGCCAATGGTTTAGTCTAAAAAGGTCCACTTACAACTATTACTGAAAATACAAATCACATAGTCTTCTTTCACCGTCATAACCAGTAGACAAATTAAAATCTAAAACACCATTCCTCCTGTTCTGTTTAGTTTAATAAACGTCCAGTTTTGAAGTCACTCTAAGATCATCAGGAGAAGATCTTTACAATTGTTTTAGAGCCATACGAGGACTATCAGGGGACAGTTTGTGGAATTTTGATAGAAAAGAAGGACAATATACATTCTTGTTCCTTTTCTCAATCTTTACACTACACCGATTTGTAAACTTTCGACCTCGATGGATTTTACATACATCAGTTCCATGTATATGATGAATCAGCCCTCAGACTGACTATAGCGCTGTTCCAAATCCTAATTTCTAGAAACAGAACACCGTTGATTTTCTGAAGTTCGGAATGATGAAACAATAATAGCGTAAAACCATATTGGTTTCAATTACGTTACTAAATCCGTGATCCTCACCGGAGATGCCTCTCAGACATGGCGATGAGAAGCTTCAGTCATAGGGGTTATTTCCCACTTCTTTGATTGACGTGGTAATGAGGCGAGGTCAACTTAACTTCACTCCGATGACAGAACATACCATCTACAGAAGAGATGGTATTGTGGCCAGTAATGGCCATTGGGACTTAACTATAGATCCAGCCAAATGGCTGTCATTCAATTTAATTCTAAATGTCTTAGGATGGGATAAAAGTCACTCTAGCATCGATATTAAATCAATGACACATCGGCTATTCATTTTATTTTATGGACTTTCTGCAATATAATTTTGAAATAAAGTCACTAACTGCCAACATTTGTGTTGGAACTTTGTGAACAATTCAGATTCATTTTTCGTAAGAATGCAATTTTGCTGTACATAACTCTATACCCTCTAGAAAGCAGCAGAAAAATAATCAAGGTTCTAACAGCGAAGCATATTTATTAACAATGACAGAAAGAAATATAATTTGAAAAGTAAGAAAAAATTATTAGTCTTCTAGATACGGCCACTCGTACTTATTTCTTCTTCGTAACTTTGCATTTCTGGGATAAATATCATATATTTGGCTGCTGAATCTTATAAATACGGTAAAGAAGTACTTTTATCATTCCAAGAACAAAATTTTTAGAATTTCAGTAAACAAATTTAAAAATAAATCTCACTCAAAAATACACAAATTTTACTCCATATATGGGCTACATAAGAACTTCTTAAACTGCAGATCGCAACCCTGAGCATCATCGCAAAGACATTTTCAGAAGTATGGTGTATTCTTTAGCATAAGTGTAAAATGATAAAAAGAAAAAGAAAGTTTTTAAAGAACATACGTCGATTAATTTTGTAAAATATATAACTTAGTGAATTTTTTAAATCAAAACTCTGACAATAAAATATAAATATAATATAAAATCTCTCAATAAATTTGAATTTCAATCACATTCATAACACGTTTTAAATTTTAATGATATTTTTAAAGAATTTTCCTCCTTTCTATATCCATTGTGGCTTGTGGCTTAGTCTAGTTTCCAGCGCCTTACACATTTCAATCCTTTTTTTCAGATCTCCAAAGTTTTGATTAAAGAATAAATTCTACACTTTAGTATATGCGATGCTTTTTAAAATTTATTTTTTATTGTTTCATGTTTTTTAATTTCTTTTATATTTCATAGTTCATTATTATAAATATTAAGGAATCTCGTACGGAATTTTCTCAAATTACCAAAATGCGCCTCTCGTATTAAATCAAAACTGATTAAAATTAAGCGATTAATTATTTATAACTTTAATTAAATTATAAATACTTTTTTAATTTGAACTATACTTAACGCACATTTTTTTTCATAAAAATATACTTTATGGAACGTGATTTTAAAGTGTGTGCAGTGATAAAAACCCGTGCTCAACAAGGTCTTTGTGTACTTTCAACTTCTGTTACCACCGACTAAAATCGAATTCTAAATCAAATAAAATACATTTCTCTTTAAGACATAATTCACAAAATCATGCATAACTAGTAGGGAAGACCAGCATATCAACTGTTTTTAGCAGAGAATCGAGTAAAAAAATTCACAGACTTAGGAAAAAAGGGTGTGAAACTCAACGGATGTGAATTAATCAATGGCAATTGCCCACTTGAGTATGGTTCGATACTCAAAAGTAAAAAGGATAAAGCAGATTTTCTCAATTTTGGAGTTCAAAGAAAAAGAAAACATTCCTTGCATCATGTTCTTTTTGTAGGGGTTGTATTTCGTTGAAGACTTCTAAAACTGTGTCTCGTGTATTTCGTGCTCATTATTTCAGTGAGATTCACATTATTTTCAATTCATCTAATTTAATGAATTCTCTGAGGAATTAAGTTTATTTTTTACTCTCCATAGTTTTTATTTACTCATATACAAAAAAAAGTATTGTAATCTTCAAAAAAATTTCTGTTTCAATACATTGGTGAAATTTCACATTATAGTTTCTTCTGAGAATAGAAAAAATTTTTGAAATTGCGTTAGTTCACGTTTCATTTTTTGTGTGCGTGTGTATGTGAAGCAATAAATCAATTATAGGATGAGTCAGACTAGTTGAATTTTATATATATGCAAACTTTTCAATCTGTAGTTCTGTTTGAAGAATTTAATTTTACTTTAAATTCTTCAAAATGGAAGTGATCTGTGTATCTGCCTTTGTGCAAACAACTGATTGAATGAAACTTCAGATGCTGCATTTATAACAAAAATGATGAACTGTATCAAATTATTTATATTATTTATAATTTGATAATTTGGTATTATTTAACCCCAAACGAGGAAAATTGTATAAATGGGGTGGATTGTATGGTAGTTTAAAATGTAAAAATTGCACTTTTGCATATATTTTTTTTAATACTTTGCTTTTTTTTTAATTTTTTTTTTTTTACTTTTTGCAAGGGAAAATTAATAATAATGATAAAAACCCGATATCTTCAATCTTCAGTTTATACAAATGGTCTATAAAAATAATAAAAATGCCAAAATTTACTTTTAAGTTGAAATTACATAGGCTCCTATTACATAGACTTCTAATAATGTCCATATGTTTCAATTTAGTTGCTTAATGAAAGAAAAATTATTTTTCAAAACAATATGCTGCATTTTAAGTTTCCGAAAAAGATCTAAATTTTACAGTTTAAGTGAATTTAGATAGATGTTAATTTGTATGATTTCTTTAATGTTTAAAATCATTAGGCGGTATTATTTATATAGACAGTAAAATTTAAACTGAGAAAGGCTTTGATTCTCTGATTTCAAAACAAAAAAAAATTCGGGTAATCAAATGCAATTTCAAGCACTTTCGCTTTTAAAAACTTTTAAGGTTTTGATAACTTGTGACACTTGAGAAAAGATGCATTAAGTAGAAATACAATAAGGTAGATGTTCTAAGAGTTTATCGGAGTTAGAACAGAAACTTTTGAAAAATCATTCTTTCATCTGGAAATGACAGTTTTCCCGATGCTCGAAGAATAACTCCTTTTCTTTTCCCACCTCTACAGAAAAGAAGCTAGATTAACAGTTTTTACAGATTCAGTATCTTATTTTGTGAGCAGAGCTTAACATAAACATTTTAAGTGAATAGCAAGCGGAACTTCTTGAAAGTGAAAAGGAAGTAAAAACTCACAAACTGAGAAGCAGCAAAAAACAAATTTATGTGAGACAAAGGTAAAGAACGAAGAGCCGTAAAGTGCCCTGCGGAGCCATAAAGCTATATACCATAAAGAGCGTAAAACAGACATTTTGAAACTCTGTTAGAAAAGTCTGACATTTCATATTAATTATTAGGAATCATGAAGTGTGGAATGTTAGGAGAGCTAAGGACATTAGATCGCCATTTTAAAGCTAAGAACATTAGATCTGTTTGGGGCCAGTTGTGTGATTCTGATCTATGGCCAAATCATAAAGACTATGAATGAGTTGACATCAACCGATTTATTTTACAACAAATCCGAGGATTTCGCACATTTTCGTTAGAAGAGGAACTCGTACACAGCTGCTAACAGAGCACGTAAGATCTTAATGGAAAGTTTAAAAAAAACCCTAAATTTATAATCTTAATATACATTAAAGAAGTTTATTTTAGAAACGGCAAAATCATTGGAGATGCACTGAAATGAAGCTAGAAAAATTAGATCTAATGTTCTCTATTGGTTGAAATGTGCTTTAGTGTGTCCCTGCAGTTTGTCGCCAGTATGGTAACCAAACATTCAAGTAGTAGTTTTCCTCTTGCTGATTTGCTTATAAACTTAAAAATTTACTTATGCCAATTTAGCGACTTGGCATTGTTGGCATCTTTGGCTATGTGATGATGTACACTAAAATAGATTTCTACCTTCATATTTTGAATTTACATTGAAAACGGATAATCGATATGAAGACACTTAGCAGATAGTACAGCACTTCACATAAATTTTGTAATGTAGCATGACAGAATATTTTGCTATTTTTATTGCAGCAAAGAAAAACTGTGCTTTTAGTAAAATTAATTAATATCTTATCCAATGAAAAAACTCTTCGTGGATTATTCTACTTAGCCTTCTAAATCAGTTTATTAAAAATTTTGAATTTGAAACAGTTTAGCATCTCAAGCTCGACATCTTTAATAAGAAATAATCCCAAACATTTTTCTCATTAAAAATATACGTAAAAGTTGTAGTATGTTTTGTTTGAAATAATGAAATTCCTGGTTTAGGAAATTGACTTTTTTATGCTCTTTCTAAAACCCTGGCTTATTTTTGAAGCTAAAGCTATTAATAAATTAATAAATCGGTATTGAAAGGCAATTTTTTAAAACATCTTCATAAACCGTCAGCAATGAACAATTTCTGTTCATGGTAGTGCTACAACAAAGTATATTAACTCATGCATGGATAAAAATGAGCTAATTTATTTTTCAGTTTGGTTATAATGACTGACAAGTTCATCCCTACTCATAGTAATAAATAAAAAATAATAAAAAAATTATATTCCGTTAATACGAATAAAAATTATTTTAAATTCTTTATCTAATCGTTTCCAATAAGAAATCATTCAAAATTAAACAGTTGTCACCTAACTGCTGAGGCAGATATTTTGTTCAATATTAAAAATAAGGCCCAATTTTTATTGTAGGTATTATAAATGATCAGCTCTCCTTTACAAAAGAAGGGGGGGGGGCAAGTATTGGACGCTATAGCCAACCATTCGCTGAAGAATTGTTCTGTTTTCCCCAAATAGCATAATGTCAAGAAACTTATACATACATACGTACATAGCTCATACCAGAAACATTCTGGTGATCACAGTCATAAAATGAAAAAAAAAATCCTGCTATATTGAGAAACTACAATATTTGACTTTGACTGTCATTTGAAGGACTTATTATCATAAGATTATTTTTTAAAAAGTAGCAGATCTGGGTATAAAAAGTCGTTAATGAAAATAAAGCGAAAAATGAATGCAAGGCCAAAATTCTTAAGGCCGATTGCTTTGAAAAAAGGCATAGATTCTAAGTTTTGGCTCTGAAATAGCCAACATGGCAACCCTGCTCCGCAATAAAGAAAAAAAAATCATGTGTTTTTTTGGCAAAATCTGGGCACAGAAGACAACCCGTGACCCAGACATAGAAGGAAAAAAAAACTGTATTTTTTCCTTCTTTCTGTACCATTATTTTTACTTTAGCTTTGCAATTCTAGGAAAGGGGATTCATCCCCCCCTTTATAGCCCATAAAATGAGAGTAGTATGTTTATGGGGCAAAGGGCATAAGAACCAGGATGGAGACCAGAGAACTTTCTTCTCTTATCACATTGATAAGCTTCGACAGGCAGTATTTCTTCATTGCATTTTTTTAAGTCTGTTCATTTATAGATTGCTTTCATTAAGGTTTGCCTTGTGGTATATAAAGACAGAAATAATAACACTTAAAAATAGATCAAAAAGTGGCCAAAATACCATTCTATTGCATTCGCTAATCTCATTTTCCTTACATTTTTACCCATTTTGCCAAAATATCTTTGCTATATTTATATTACTTCAAAAAATATTCATATTCTTATTTATGCAGGGGAATAAGATATATAACTAATGAAACTTCAAATTGCTCTTTTTTTTCAATGATGAATTTTTTTCACTTTTTCACTTCAAAAATGCAAAGGCATTTTGTCTAATTATAACAGAGGATTTATATTTTTAATCTTGTTTATTAATGCATACAATAAAAAGTTTCCTGAAATAAGCGTTCAGTTGTTAAGATCATTTATATGCAAGAATATTGCTGAATTTCCTCATTTTTCTGAATAGAATTCAGTAAAACATTGATATTAAACGGAATATTAGACTTAAATCAAACCCAATATATACTCGTATATAACGAATTTCAGGGAACCCAAACAAATAAAAGCTTAAATGGTACTTGAAAAAGTTATTGGAATCTTTAAAAATCTTATAAAGATAATTGAATTTAAATTTTAATCAAACATGCATTTGTTTTTGTTTTTTATAAAAAAGAGCTCCATCTTGAATATTAGGATAAAATATTACAAGAAATTTTCTTATTATTATTAAAACGATAAAACCTTGTTGAAAATATACCATGTATTTTTAATTTACTATCAATTAAAATAACAAAATTACATACAGCCACTCTGAAAATTACAAACAGTCATTCAGTAATTTATGTTTAAAAAAAAAACTATTTTCTTAACATTTTCGATGAAAAGTATAAAAGTAATACAAACCAGAAAGCGATAAAATTTTCTCTATTCCATTCACTCATAGATATTAGTATTGGACATTCTGTGCGATTCTACTTTGTGTTACATCCCATTGTTTAGTAAATATTGCTCTAGATCATGTTTTGGACATAGAAATTTTAATTAGTGTATTCATTGCTCATACGAAACATCAAATTAAAGAGGAATTTTTGATTGTCAACGTTAAAGCTAAGGAATGGCTGACAGGGCCCTTACATAGAATACTCTTTAGTTAAATAGTCCAATACTTGTTACGCCGTCGCTTAGAGATAGTATAAAACAATACATTCTTTTTCCTTTTTATTTATTCTCCTTGAAAAATTAGGTACAGATTTATGAAGTTATAAGTGTGCTATAGGAAATGAGTTTGAAGAAATTCGCTAAAAGAATGAGACTTCTAAAATTTTCATTATCAACGGCAAAAAATGATACTCTTTTTAACTATTTTTAACATTTACTAAAAATATTTACTTCAATATTTCAAAATATTTAGGAAAATATCTAAAGTTTTCAAAGTTACTGAATCAGCGCCTTAGAATTTTGATTCATGTATCTAAAAAAATGTGATAATAGGGCAATGTTCTGAAAATAAAGACAGTATATGATTTCTAAAGTAATATAAAGTAGTGGGAATAGGAATATGATCTTATAAGCTTATCTTTTTTCCCTCCGTTTTTTTATTGAATTGAAGAAAAGTAATTTTCTTAAAATTTCTTTTCTTTAAATTTTTATTCTGTCTATTTCGTTGTGTTTTTGGTGATGGTTTCAAAGTTCTTGACCATTTGAATTTTTACATTTTTGAAAGTTTTTAATTCCTTTAAAAATTATTTATATTTATATTCGATTATATCTAATAGAAATATAAATAAATTTTATTCATAAAAATAATAAAATTTTATCTTTTTATAATTACTTTTTTTAAATGGAAATAAAGCTCAATAGAAACAGATTTATGGAGAAAATAAGAAAATGACAATTTCCTTTACCTGTTATATTACTTTCAAAAATAGGTGTTCGGAGAGACGTTAACTTTTATAGTGAAAATCAAAAGAGAAAGCAAAAATTCTCACTTTCTTAATGAAAATCTAATACTACTTTAATAATTACTTCTTTTTCAGTTTTCTCAACATTGCTTCAATCATTTCTAGTTTGAAATAGGAAATGCTATATTTCTTCAAGCACTGCACTTGGCATATAAAAATGCTTCATTATAACACTGGTATTTGATTTTAAAAGATGAGATAATTGAAAGCTTAAGGAAATTAATTATTTTATTTTTTAGATATTTTTCTATTTACTTAGTTATTTATTTCGGAAGTTAATACCATTTTACAATTTATTCAAAATTGTTTATTTAACGCTTTCATTCAGTAAAAGTATCTATTACATTTATTTCTGTTTCAAACCTGGAAGGTAAAACAATAACAGTGTCTATGTGTTTATATAATTGAAAAATTTCGTGTTGAAGCTCTCTTGGACCGTGGTCCTCTGGTAATTTTTGTAGTCTTCCACCCTATGGTATCGCTTCTGCTTACAGCCATACCAAAACATTGAGAGTAAGAAAATTTTGATTTCGTTATCTAAAAGTCAAGAAACGTTTGCGTCTGTTTCCAACAAAATATCTTGAGAAACTAATATGTATTTCAATGAATGCTTTTAGCCAAGAAAAATTTGCATCTGTTACCAACAAAATATCTTTAAAAACTGATATGTGTTTCAATAATATACCATTATATTTGTTCTTATCATTAAAATACATGCCCTGCCATTAGCATTTGGTAAAGTACACATACTGAAGAATACGGTCACGAAAAGTCCGAGATCAGAAAATACTTCTCTGCAAAAACTTCAATATAATATTTATTTTTATTGCACGTGAATCCGCACAATCATCCATCTGATAGAATTAGGACAAATAATCATTCAATCCTATAGGAGTATTTCAAAGCACGGCGTTTTTCGAAATAGATATATTTAATTATAATTAGAAGCCTTTTTAGGTGATAATTAGAACAACCCTTCTGCCAAAGGCTTTAGGATGTTTTGAAAGAAATGGAAAGTAATAGAAAAAATTTTCAGGAAGTAAAAAGCTTTCTTTCCTGTTATCATCATTGCTTATTTCCTGAAGCTATCACGTGATACATTGAAGGCAGGCCGGTTCCACAGACAATGCCGCAATCATGCCATTTAATTCATTTGGCCCCTCTTCCTATAATAAAGAGGCTCTCAAACCTTTTAAATCTTGTACCATATAAACAAGAATCAGAAATATACATAGAATCAGAAATGCATTTTCCGATTAGAAATCAATATATCCTAAATGGAGTTTTTATACACAAACATTTAAAACTTACAGTGGCTCCCAAAATTGAGTATACACTATAGTCTTTCTTCTTTAATTTTATTCTTTTTGATCTCAACATTCCTATTTATGGCTAATATTTATAAGGACGACAAAATATACATTAACAAAACTATTAGGCTAAAAAACAAAACGGGGGGAATCAATAATATTTTTATTACAGTATTCTTTATGTCAAAGTTACAAATACCAAAGTCGCAAAATTAAGTATACATCTAGAAAAATCTGTCAACAAAAAGAGAAAAAAATAAATTAATATTTTGTTGCATATCCTTTTGCATTTAGAACAGCTTGTAAACGGTGTGGCATTGAGTTGACAAGAGTTTAAGTTGTTTCGCCAGATATTTTCCACCATTCTTCTTGTAATACTCTTTTTAAGTGTTCCTTGCCCCTAATATCGTGCTTTTGAACTGATTTTCCTAATTTTGCCCACAAATTTTCACTCACATTGAGATCTAGAGATTGAGGAGGGGTGTGCAATTGCATTTTACAATTATACAACAACCATAACTTAACTATTTTAGCTGTATGTTTCGGATCATTATCTTGTTGGAACAGAAAACTTGACCCTAAACCCGAATTCTGGTCACTTTGTTTTAAATTGTTCTTCAATATATCCAAATATTTAATTTTATCCATGATTCCATCAACGAAAATTAAATTTCCCACTCCTTTTGCAGACATACAGCCCCATACAAGAAATGAACCACCTCCATGCTTGACAGAAGGATTGGTGTTTTTAGGAAGAAGTTTAGAATTGGGCTTTCTCCAAACATAACATCGACTGTCACTACCAAAAACATTGAATTTACTTTTGTCACTGAATATTACTTGTCTCCAGAAGTCAGGAGGCTTTGAAATATGACTTTTAGCAAATGAAATTCTTTTCTCTCGATTTACTTTGGAAATGAACGGTTTTGCTCTGGCTACGCGACCATTACAATTTGCTTTTCAGATTACTCTTCGAATTGTTTCTGCAGAAACACACTTTCCAATTGTTCTTGAAGTAGATGCAGCAATTTTCGTAGCACTCACCTTAGGAGTGTTTGCTACCTCTCGAATAACTCTTCTCTTGGTCGTGGAACTGGGGACTTCTTTTCTTCCTCTTCCAGGTTTATTAGCAATTTGTTCATACATTTTATACTTCTGGATAATTTTTTGAACGCATCCCTGACTGCGTTGAATTTCCCTTGCAATTTCTCGTAGAGATTTACCATCTTCAGACAATCGAATAACAAGATTCCGAATTTCAACGTTTGTTTCATTTTCGGAGCTCATTATGATAATCAGAACGTTCGTCCTCGCTTGGAAATAAATGATTGCCAATTAAAGTAACAAAACTATTTTACTTATTCATTTGAAAATAAATAGTGATAGTCAAGTCTCATATTTTATACGGTATATACTCAATTTTGTGACTTTGGATTTGTAACTTTGACATAAAAATGACTGTAATAAAAATATTATTGATTCCTCTGTTTTGTTTTTTAGCCTAATACTTTTGTTAATGTATATTTTATCGTTCTTATAAATATTAGCCATAAATAGGAAATTAAAGATAAAAAAGAATAAAATTAAAGAACAAAGAGTATAGTGTATACTCAATTTTGGGAACCACTGTATATTATTCGATTATATCGTAAATGAAACTTTTACATCATAATAAATTATAAATATATGATATATTGTAGTAAATAATGGACAATATTATAAATAGAAATAATAATTATTATAAATAATAAGATATTTTATTGATGAAGATAAATGGGACAAATAAACTTGTTTCTACTTCGATATGTCGGTTTTTTATCTATATTTATTTCAACCGTAAGTCGGGTTCAAGTCACAGTTGTGTTTTATATTTTTTTAATCAATAGCATGGCTGAAAATCAAATTTCCCAAAAATATGATGAGTTAAAAGGCATTAATAATTTTATCATTTTATCGTAAATAAGTTTATATTCATATATTCTTTTGAACAAAAATTTACATAAGCTATCTTTTTTTTTAAAATTTATTCATTAGATTTCAATATCATGAAATTATATAAGCAAATATATGTCTGGAATTGAAATATTATCTCGAATAATGTCCAAAATAGAAAAAGGATCTCTTATCCCACTTCCATTCTCTAAATTTTCAGGAAAACTTTTAATATAGAGTGGTAACTCGTCCAGTCCAGTACAAATGCCAATAAAAGAAAAGATTTTAGAAATGGGGGACAAGCAAAAACGGAAAACACATAAAAATGCGAGTAATAAGATTTTAACAAATTGTTAAATGGGCTCCATTTTTTAATTTTTTTTAAATCTTAAAATTTTTTATTTAAATCTTCCGTGTTTAATTTATAGCATTAAAAATGATGCACCATTACTGATCATGAAATTATAATTATGTATTATAATTTGAAAAATACAGCTATTAAGCAGGACGTTGATAAGTGAATATTCCAAATTTGTAGGGCTATTAAAAGGGGATTATGTAAAATACAGTCTTCTTGCTCGACGTAAATCAAAAATTGCTGTTGAAAGTTTAAATTAAACGCAGTTATAAGTATTCAATGTGAACCATTCAGGAAATACGAAAGATATCGAAGCAGTACGAAGACTTACCCCACACTTTTTTCAGCATATCTAGTGCGACGATTTAAAAGATGTACGTGTCTTAGTTCGTCAAAATCAGGAACAAACACCTACTATTTAATGTACCTCCTCCCCCCCAAAAAAATAATCAATTATCACCATGCATGCAGATTTGTAGTTTTTCAAAGCTTCACAATCAGACATCCAAAAAAAATTTAGAATAATTATTCTACATATAAATTATCGTACCATCTCGATATCTTTCGTATTCCTGGAGAGGCTTATAAAAGTGTTGAATTTAAACTTTCAGGAGATATTAATTTCCGATGAACAATAAGGTTATATTTTGTTTTGCTTTGTTTTCTTTTAATAGCCCTGCAAACTAGGAATACTCATTTATGAAAATCCTGTAGTTTCACTCATTTTCCATCCAGTATATTTCAAAATAGAAGCTTTTATAATTGTTTTCTTAACGCCATCGAATTAGCAATAAGTTTAATTAATTCCTAAGTAAAATTCAACGGTATAAATTTGAAGGAAGATGAGCTTCCTTTTTAAATTTTCAAAAATAACAAAAATTGTATTAAAAAACACTGAATACTACAAAAACTTTTTGATGTGTGTGATTGATCGTCACATTTCACCAGTTATGATGTCTCCAGTTTTCTTCAAGGCAAACTACCTACATCCGATGTGAAAGGATAATGCTCTCGATGCTGATTTATTTCTCCTCTAATCACCTTGTAGATAGTTTTATTTTACTGGCCTATTATATCGTATAATAGCTAGATTTATTAAAGTATGTTTTCAGATAGACTAATGAAGAAAACTAAGGCTAGATAATACCACGGACAGTTGAAAGGGAACACATTTTTTCTTCTACTAGTTTGAGAAAGAAAGAAAACTCCTTCCCTTCCTTCCGCCAGTATCTCTATTTAACAGGATATTTTGATGTTTCATTCTCTGGCAATCTAAAGATTTATTGCAATTCTTTATATCTTTCTTCCAATTACTTGAAAAAGAGAAACACCTGTTACCTGTTTCTCACTCAATATCTCCGTTTAATAATAAATTTTGATGATTCATTCTCTCGTAATTCTTAATGCTAATGGCAGTTATTTTTAAACACTTAAAAATGTTAATTCTTGAAAGAAGGACTGGTAATCTTCGTTATAAAATTTTGATGTCATAAAATATTAAATAGAAATAATAACTGAAAATATTTTCAAAGCGGCAACGTGATTCGGGGGAAAAAAACCACAAAATAACAGCTAAACTTATATTCGGTATTCATGTTTTAGTAACATCTCCTTAAAGTAGAATCTTTCTTATTCAGCAACAAAGGAATCCTCTTTTCAAAAGAGATTTTTTTTTTCTACAAAACTGAACATGTGTTTCTGAAAGATTGATAACTGAACATATGTTTCTAAAGAAAGATTTTACTGCCCTCCAAGAAAATATCAAATTTTGCCAGATAAAATGCTGAGTCTTTCTTTCACAATTTTTCTTTCACAATTTAAATGACCTCGAAATCTGTATTTGAAGAATATATCCTTTTTCAATTGAGAATATTTATTTATGCAATCCAATCAAAGTTGAAATTGCAGATAACGATTTTGATTTTGAATGGTAAAAATTATTTTTTGTTTATTTTATTGTAAAGTATAAGCATCGATATTACTTCTTTAAAAAGAACCTTTTATCAAATTTTCGTAACACAAAATAAAGAATGCAGGCTTTTAGAAGAAATTAACTTGTGTAGCATGGTTTCCTTTTCAGGGAGTGCATTCTTTAGGAAAGAAGAGTAGAGCAAAAAAGATCAAAACTTTTAATTAAACTGAAGTGAAAATTCAATATATTGTTACATAGATAAACTGCGTGTTAACTAAACTCAAAGATAACACTCGCTAATTTCATCTCGAGACTTTTTTCAAAGAACTAAATCTTACATCTCTTTTTATCCACAAGACGAAATAACTCAAATCTTCTACATTTAGTAAGATAAAGAAATTATACGAACATTCTAGAACAAACGAGAAATAACAGAAAGTAAATCAATAACAAAACAAATTTTAAGCAACTTGACTGCAGTCAGATTCGAACTGTGGCTTTCAGTTCAAGCATTCTACCATTGAGCCATTCAGTTAGATCAGGTTTCGTTATAATATCAATGCTAAAATAAAATGTGAACTTTTAAAATAGGTGTGTTAACGATACAAACGCATTTTAAAATAAATAATTTCAAACATTCCTCGCTATTGACAAATTAACCCCTTTAATAAAAATATTCTGTTACCTCAAGCGACGACAATTGATAATATATAAAATAAACAAGTAACATTTTGAGGCTTCATGGAACAAAATTTTCCCAAAGAACAGACAAACATGGAACGGATAAAAATAAACCGAAGAAAATGATTTAGATAATTCATGAATTATATTTCCTTCTCGGAATCACAGCTGAGTTTTTCATTGGTAAAAAAATATCCATTTAATTAAATATGAGAATCCTTCAGGTTTCTTCATTAATATCATGTAGTTTATATTTATCGTCCCACTAATATATTTTTATTCAATACCTTTAACTTTAGACATAATGAGGAAAAAATGCTATTCTTTTGAGTCTGCCTTAAAGATGGAATATTTCCAATTTTTCATTTGATGAAAGTTTTAAAAAAATTGAGAACTTTTAATCAGTATTTATTTTTTTGCATGTGCATTTCAAAGAAAAATGGTGAACGAAGATACAAAAGAAATAGCTAAAAACAATTCTAAAATATTAATTAAACAGAAGTAAATATTGACGCGATATGTTAATGTGAAAATAAAATGTCTGTAGCGATTAATATATGAAGGCTACATGTGTATAAATATGTGTAGCCTATATGTTAGAGATGCAAAGATATCTTCAAATTAATTATTTAATGCAATTATCAATATTGACAGGTTAAACTGTCCCTTAAAATTATTCTGTTACCGCCAGTGATGAAAGATAAAATTAACAAGTAAATTTTTAAGTTTCACATGCTTTTCCGGAAAAAAGATATCGTTCTTGATAATTCATAATATGTAGTTCCTTCCAGAATGGAATTTTAATTTTCTAAAAGTACACGAAATCCTTTTAATTAAATTAAGAAATGTCATCTGGTTTCTTTATTAGTATCATGTAATTTATGCAAATTGAATCAATATACTGCTTCTTTTTTTTTTGTTCCATTAGTAAAGAAATAGTGTTGATTCTATTTATGCAAATTGAATCAATATTATTTCTTTTGTTTCGTTCTCATTCCATTGTCCATTATGCAAATCATAATGAACGATGAAACCCATTTTCTTTTGAGTCGACCTTAAAGATGGAAGATTTCCAATTTTTCATTTGATGAGAATTTGGCAGAAATTCGCACTCTTATTCAGTTTCAGAAATTCGTTCTTTTTCAGTTTCCTTTTTTATAATTGGCTGGCTGTTACCTTACAATACAATGAAATTTCATATACAACAAAAAAAGTTTCTATATTCTAATTAGAATCAACACAGAGCGACGCAAGTAAAATGAAACCTTCATTTTGTAAAAAGTACAAACGCTTCTCAACTGGTTTCCCATGCATTTCCGTTTAAGATAAGGCATTTATCATTTTACATCATGGGTTTTCCTGAGGCTTTGCTATTTCTATAAACAGTCCTTCATTGAAATCTGATAGAATCGTGCGTTACTCATTCAAAATGTTACTTAATTCAGGAAAACTGCATAGTTGACATAGCTCATTGGAAGCTAATTTATAAAATGTATTTTGAAGCCCTAGGAATTGAATAGTAATTGCTTTGAAATATAAAATACTGACAACACTTTAATTGAAATTTCTGAAAAGAAAACCAATAAAATATAGAGTTTTTCAGATTTCATAACTTGAAAGAATAAAATTAAGACCTATATTTAGGGCAGTTACTAAAATAATTATTTGTATATACCAGAATTAAAAAAAATATTTATATTAGTCAATTTTTATTCAAAATAATGTTCACACACAAATAAACACAGTTCAGTTTTTTTTTAAAGTTTGCACAAATAAACACAGATTTTCATATCGGAATTTAGTACCAAAAACAGTACATTCTATATTAATAAAAAAGTTCATGAAAGGTTTAAAACTTTTATATATAATGCGAGGGATGATTAAAATGATCGGAACTGAATTATAGGACTAAAATAGACTGAGGGAAGAGGCCTAATGATATTGACCTTGCACCTCAAAATATTCAAGGTCGTGATTACCATCACTTCTGCACAATGGAATTTTTAATAAATATATACATATATACTCGTTGTGTTGTCATCGCCTTTGTTTACAGCACAGAAAATTCAGCCCAGAATCGATACTAAATTTCTTCAAATGCTTGGCAATACTTGCGGTTAGCTAATATAAAGAAAGCTTAGAGGGAAAAGTGTCTGAGGTGCACACGAATTTAGGAGTTATTTTAACGTTTTCAAATGGCTTTAAAATATCGAAATTGATGGCATCAGAAATATCGACAAATAATAAAATATCCAAGATTTCCTTGCGACTTTTATTAAATATCGACGGATCTGCAGAGTGTAACATTTAGTGTCGTTCGGTCCAGTTAATTTTGACTCAAGATTTGTGTATGAGGTTCATATCTGCAAAGTTTGAGCTAAAACTTGTCTCTGTAGAACAATAAGGAAGGCATACTTTCGGTTGTTCTTGAATTTGTTGAAATTTATTGTAACAAGAAATTAATCGCAGGATTATGTATATGATTCAAAGAGAGCGATCGCAGTTTTCACCTCAGCTTTCTCTGCCCTAAAAAACACGATGACAATGCAGTTAGGCAATGCTCTGCTGTACAAAATGAAAGGGTACAGTACACGTGGGTGGGAATCAAGATCAATATCTTCCAGACATCTAGAATCAGTGTGTTTTATTATTGAGGATAGAGTAAATGATTATGTGACTCTTGATCCACCTCTTGTATGGATTTGTGTTTCAGAAATTTAATCGCCATGCATTCTCAACAATGATCATAAAGCAGAGCTTACTCTAATAAAATATCAGATTTATGGTCATTATTCATTTATTTATGGATTTCATGGACACTTTGTTGTACATAATTAACTTTGGAACTTATGAAATTATACAGTAAAGAGATAATCGACCACACAGTGCCTTCTGTTTATTTCAGTTCTTTCCGTTCTGTTTATTTCTGAAAATTATAGAATCGAATTCATGGACAATAATATTTACATTTTTTTAAAAATGGTTTAAAATTATAACTATTATGTAGAAAGGCCTACACGCAAAAAAAGAGTGTTCTTATTTTGAACCAAATATTATATCGATGCTGCACAACTGAGTATATTCATTTGTAACTCGAACTCGTTCAGCATAGAGAAACAAGGAAATGTAAGCAAGCGAAATAACAGCACCAATCAGTAATGTCTGTACTTGCATAAATTTTTATCGGTCGCCAACGCTTGCATCCAACTATTTCAAATATAGTTTTTATTACAATAATACCTTTCTTTTACACTTTTCAAGAGGCCAGAAGAATAATGATGTAAATTTGGAATAAATGAAAATCGCGTGAAATAACTTGCATTGGTAACACATACTCAATGGGGAAACATCGAAAACAGGAACATACAAGATGGATACGTTTTTTGTTTTTGCTAGTAAATTTTGGATTTTATTTAAACTTATGGAATTTGTTTTCTTCAAATTTATGAGACAGATTTCTAATAAATATTTTAATTTCGTTCTTTTGAAAGTCGGCAACTCTATGAACTATTCTTTAACCCCTTATTAACCATGGCCGTGTGTGATATGGACATCAATTTATTGCTTCTTAAACTTGTAAACTAAAATTGAATTATTAAAATAAAAATAATTAGATAAAATGACTCATAATCCTCAAACACAGCAAATATTATACGAATCTTTAGTTGAATCATAAGAGCAGCAGACTGTGAGAACGGAAGTCGGAATCTAAATAGATTGAAGACAAAACAAAACGGTTAGTGGTTTAGAGGTTGAAATCTAAATTTAACGTATAATATCTAGCTATATTTATAATTAATCTTTAATTCAGATATTCTTTAATGCAGTTTTGATGATTTAACTTCCATACAATAAAATAAAAAATATTACACTTTAAAATGTTTTACATAAATATGTTAAATTAAAAATAATTTTAAAAAATAGAAAAATATATAAAAAATATGATTATTTTATTTCGATTAATTGTATTTAATTATTTTAATCATAAATAAAAGTATTATAGTTCTTTCCTCTTCTTTTTTTAGATGTGAAAAAACGCTCTTTTAAAGAACGTTATAGCTTTATAAGAGGTATGCTATGTTTTGAGTTCATTGTAGCAAACTATTAACTGTAAAGCGAACCTTGATGAAGAATAGTTACACTTAAATGCATCAACCTTGAATACAAAAAATGGTTAAGCTAACTTTAATTATTTTGAGGTTACAGAAAAATACACAACAAAATACATCAACTACAGCCAGAAAGGTAATTGTTTGAAACAGCGATCGTAAAATGTATTTATTTTTAAGTGCCAAGTATTTAACATTCTTTCAAGTTGGAAATGTAATAGAGTGTTAAATGAACAACAGTCAGATATAAAACGAATTGTTGTTTTAATCATTGATAAATGTAAAGAAAATTAATCAGCAAAATTTTATAGACGTTAAATATCTAAAACACTTTGTTCGCGAATCAAAATGATAACTTTCTTTTGATAAGAAAGTGATATGGTTATGCACGCGCGTTCATTTGAGAAATGTAAAATACACACAAAAAATGAATTAAATGAAACAAATATATTATATCACACTTTTTTTGTTGCTTTACATTTACAACAATGTGTTATTCTTCCGTAATTAAATATTTTTGTTGATTTTATTCTATTATTTAAAAAAAATTATGGATGCAAGTTCGAAAAATATGAGAGTGAAATTAACTATGCCGTTCTACGATTACCGAATGTTTCTTTTTTTATTGGAAAATGTTTTCTAAGCTTGAGAAAACATATGCATAACAACGTTGTAAAGTAAGCACAAGCTCTAATAATTAATCGATTTGTTGAATTAATTGCTCAAATGAAATTATGCAGCAGCTAATGATGGCAAACCTAGAAATTTAGAGTCATGGTTATATGACGAATATATCTCAATCCCGTATTCAAATCCTCGTTACATTAAACGTTTTGTCTAAAACAGAGTTAATATGCATGAGATCCATAAACATAGCTCATCATTGAGAAAAAAAGGATTCCAGAAGTTATCCAGGTTCAAATCCGGGACACTGCCATAAAGCCATGATGAATGTAGACAGGAATCTAATATCAGCGATAAAAGTGTCAATAATTCAACAATGGCGTATGAGGGTAAATAGTATTTGGGATATAATATTTATTTTTCTCCCAAATTCTGAAGCATCTCAATTGTCGACTTCTACTTTTACAAAAGCAAAACTCATACAAAATACTGACTTCGTGTCATCACCGAGTTGCACCATAGGCATCTATACATTTCGCTACAATACTGCGAGCAGTTTAGATACAAATTAAGAAGCTAAAAAAACAACGGTAGTAATCTACTCGTACATTATCTAATCAATATATTTGTGTATTATAAAATTCATGTCATTACCGAACAGTGATTACAAAAGAACATATTAACGTGCAAACTTTGGCAACTAATCACTGGAATACGGTTTTTGAGCAAGCAGCAGAACGGAGAATGCGTATTTGGGACTTTTTTCATATAAATTGACACAGAACTGCACTTATAGTCAGAAAATCGCATAGCAGTTTTGATATATTTCAGTCATTGCATTTCTGATTTATCGAGAATGCAGAAATACAAAACAAGAGATGATCAATCCCTTGACAGATATGTGCAAAATTTGACTGAGTGACTTTAAATCTGTGCACCAAATTTTTCCCTTGCGGCTTTTTCCGTTTTGTAATTACAGCGTTAGCTAGTGATTAGAGAACCGAACAGACAGACTTCTTCGGAATGAATTTCTTTCAAAATTCGATTAATATCTGCACATTTTGTGTAAAGATTATATGAAAAATTTAATCCATTTAGCTCAAAGTGTTTTTGAATTATCGTATATACACACAGACAGATATAATTCCAAAAATGTGCTTTTCGGATTCAAAGAGTTTTGAAGCGTAGAGATTCGTTAAAATCTCGAATTAGAATGATGAAGAGCTTTTGTACAGTGCTTTTCTGATGATTCCAGTGCTTTCTCTTTGTATATTTCGTATACAATAAAGTAAAAAATAACAGGCAAAGTATCCGAAACTGGATTCAGTGCAGAATTTGAAATATATTGCTCTTGTAGCAAGTTTCCTTTCTTCATCATCGGGAATAATGTCAACCAATGACATTGCCGCTTTTTGTATTTTTCTGTAGCTGTTATTTGACAGTGAATGAAAATATTGAAGACAATGTAGTCCAAAATGTTGAGGTTCATCAACGATACAAAGATTGAAATCTCACTCCAGATGCAGGACTGAAACATACAGAATTTCGTACATGTCCACCGCGAATCCTTAAATATAGAATTTAATCCTCTGCCAGTTGACTTTCATAAAAGATGATTAATCAAATTTCCAACGGTAGGACTTGCCATGAATCCCCAATCATATCCTTGTACCAGGTTCAGTGATAGATTTTGAACAAGGCAGACTCAGTATTTGTACCAGGTTCAGTGATAGATTTTGGACTGGACAGACTAGGCAGCTCCCTAGAGCCGCGGAAGCTAAGTGGAATGCAGACGGTGAGTTATAAAATGTTATTCAACTTTGCAGCCAAATAAATTTATAAAAAATACGAATTGTATGAATTATAATATATTAGGATTATATCAAATCTTTGTCAAGTTCAAATGGTCAAGTTCCTATATGTTTCACCATGTCCATTTAGTTTTTAAATACTGAACGTCTGCTTATTATGTACAAACATGAATACATTATTCATAATGAATACAAATTGAAACATATATAGAATTCACCTAATCACTAAAATAAAAAGTAACCTAAAATAAATCATAAATATGATAATTAAGTTAAGAATGGGTTGAAATGTGGTACTAAATTGGCTAATTTATTAAAAGAGGTGTTTCATTAAATACCTAGGGCCATAAAATGTCTATATCCCCTACAGATCAAGTTTAAAAGTTACTGTCTCTTATGGACTGGCGAACTTAAAGCCTTCAGTAAATTAATCATTAATAAATCAGATTTAAACAAGGCATTTATAGATTTAATTTTAACTTTAGAAACGACTGTGATTTAATAAATTTAAAGAATAACGCGTGTAAATTTTGTTTCATTTTGCATCAGGTATGAAATTTTGTATAACTATTTAATATTTGAAAATATAGAATATCTTTCATGTTAGAGTCAACTGACAGTCAGATTTTTAACTGTTAGCCAAAACGGAACTATAATGGTAATAAAATGTTTTAACTGTTAGCCAAAACGGAACTATAATGGTAATAAAATGTTTAAATAGAAAAAGCTTCTGGTTTCTTTTTATCTAGTGATTGATACAATGGTTGTCAAAATCCGCTAACTTTTCACGCCCTGCAGTCTGAGAAGTCCCGGATATAGACTAATATACACCCAATGAGCTGTCGCGTAAATCAGACGATCTCGAGAGGCTCGTTAAGTAAGAAGAGAGAGAAAAAACAGCACTCAGTGTAACCTCGAATAATCTTTCGCGTGTGTCACGTTTATTGTTTTGGGATGGCCGTATCAGCTGCAAGCTCTTCCTTCTTTTTTTTTTTCAGTGAATTTCCGGTCGCTGCACTCGCAGTTTTAAAGTTTCTTCGTCTTACTGTAATAACGATGTTCTGACGCGTTTTATCTATTTCTAAAATAATTTTGGTATTTTCGGGAAATATAGTCGAGATATTTTTAGAAGATGCCAGTAAGAATTAAGATATTTTAAGAATTAAAATATGGGTAAAAAATATGACAGGTTTGGAAATTTGTTGACATTTGTATTACGGAACAGTTTAATTACGGAGAACAGCAGTTTTCTAACAGTTAGTGTAGTGAATTAACTTGGGGTAGTAGTTTTTCCGGTTGTACTACCTTCCGTATTACATTCATTGAATTTAATTTATTTAAAATTAGATTTCAACTATTTGTTTGTTTTTAATGCCAGTTATAAATAATGTTGAGCAATTTATTTCAATATTTTGATAACGTTTTCTTTTGTCTAATAATATGAGAGAAGAGTTGCAGTATCTACAATGAATTCATTTGTCGGTCAATTTACGTTCTGACATTGAGTAGATAATCTTCATGCCGCACATTAAAAAACAAGATAGTATTGGCAAGATTAAAGGTACAAGAAACTTCAACAGATCTTTTCATTGCTAATAACAAATTAGGGATTACTTTTATTTATATTATAGCAGTTTCTTGCAAATCGGCTTAGTTATCAAGGCTTTTGTAATTTTATTCCAAAATATTCCGCTTATATATAAACTAAAAAAAATAATGAAAAAAAACTATCATAATGTTCTTATGAAATTCAGAATGTAACTTGAAAATTAATTTATAGAAATTTTGCTTTAAGTATTATATTTAATATGAAATGTTTTTTTAAAAATTATCATCATTAAAAAATCATCATAATGTTTTAAAAAATTATCATCGCATTATCATCAGTGGAATTTTCATTCTGGTTAGGTAAAAACACTGAAAACAACACACGTTCTTTATTCTTCATATTTTCTAATATATGAAATACACGAAGACAAAGTATTAATATCGTCAGAGAATTCGAGACAGTCCTTTGTATCATTTTTTTTTTGGTGTCGTGTTTCTATCTGCCGGCGTGTGAGCATGTGAATAGAATAATTTTTAAAAAAAGCTGCATAAATGAAATTCAGCAGATTATATTCTCATCAAAAATATATTCAATGTTATTCAAATTTTGAACCAAATCCATTAAATAAATTCTATGGATCTGTCTGTGGACATAACAGCAAAAAAAAAAAAAAAATTTGTGGTAGGAAAGAGACGGAAAAATGAAATTTGGTACAAGACTTTACCACAAAAAATATAGGTTTTTATGAAATTTTGAACGATACTTGCCAATCGAAAATCTTTTTATTATTAACACGCTTTTATTAATTCTTGTTTGGCTCTTTCCATCAATTTGGCGCAAATTTTACAATCGATTTTAAATTAACTTCTCGATGAGCAAGAGACTTGAACATTTAAACGTAGCCCAAATCTGGTTGGCAATGTAATATTAACTCGCTTTCTTGACTGTCTTTTCGATACAAATTTTGTAATCAATTAAAAACTTTCATTACCGAAAGATGGCACAATGCCATATCGTTACCTCATCGGAAAATTATTTTAAAATTTTAATTTCATGCACACAAGACTAAAAAGCAGAAAACAATTATTTAAATTTTAAAATAATGGCATACTACATTTTTAAAACGGACGAAAGAGGGTAAAATAATTTCACCTAGCCCAGAACCAGATTGTTCTTAGAATTTGTAATTGTGAATTTTAGAAAATTGGCAATCACAAATGTTCAAGCGAATCTGTATGAGGCCAGGAGAAATTATTTTATGGACCATTTTAAAATCGTGGTATATATAT
>JAPMOR010010049.1:509336-602772 GCA_026543865.1 Argiope aurantia | reverse complement strand
GCATCTAGTATGCTTCCACGGGTCACACGAAATGAAGAGTCATTTTTATATTGAATTATGACAGATGGTAAAAAATGGAACCTTTATGCTGTTATTACACAGACAATGGTTGAACCTAAATTAAAAGCGAATTCTCACTACAAAGCAAGGTTTGTAGACGGTAGAATATGGAAGATTTAACCATCCGCATCGAGTAAAACCTCGCTTTCACTAGTTACATGAAATGCTGAAGATTTATTTTTAAATTAAATTGTGTGTGAGGGTAAAATGTCGATACTCAATTCTTTTATTACACTGAAAGTATTACAATTCAGCACAAAAGAAAATTCAAGTCCTACAACAATGAAATTTCATCAAAAGAGGAATTTTGTTTTTTGGAGTTTGAAAGGTATATTCCTTTATGGACCATTTGAAATTATACAGATCATTATGCATCGATAATTAGTTTATGTGAAAAAAGGTTTTAACTAATTAACAAGCTACTTAAGTCAACAGGCGGGATGTGACCGTTTCAGCACGATATTGTTCGACAGCATACTGCACGATTGACTCAACAGACTTAATACTTTCAGGTGAGAAATTATTTTTCTTTTCAAAATGCGTTCCAGATACTACTCTCTCAGATTATTAGCTTCTTAATTTATTGCAATATTTTTGCTGTTGTAAATTTCTGCTGGAAACAGGGTGTAGAAACTGCAAAACAGTGAATATTTTAAGTAAAATCTCAATTAATTGAGGCAAGAATTGAAAAGTTGCAGTGAGTTAAACAAACATTATAAAAATAACAAAGACTATATTAACGATTAATTTTTTTCCATTAGAATTTGACTCTCTTGGTTTTGGGGAACATTTTGATCAACCAAATGCAAGGACTTAAAGAAAATTTCCTAAAATTTATCGAATTTAACAACATTTCAAATTTGCATCTCGAAGATAAAAGCTGATTGAAAACTGTTGAATATCAATGATTGATTTAAAAGATTAATAATTTGCAAAAAAAAAACTTTTAATCAATTTATGGTATTTAATTGACAATATAAGTTAAATAAAACTATATAAATGTATATATACTAATTTATAATTAATAATATTTAATTAATTTAACAGTTTTTTTATCAATATTAATTAATTATTATATATGTACACATATTCCTATAACCACTCCTGCAAAAATTTCAGAAAAATTAAAATATAAAATATCTTTTTCATCCAGATAATTTCCAATAAACGCTCTAAAATTCAACTTCAGAAATTAAATAAAATATATTCAACTTTGAAAGGCCATTTCATATTTTTTTCGTTCAAAGTTCAAATGAACAATTACATAGGCTAAATATATTCACGTTTATTTTGTAGTAAAATCAAATCAAATATCAGCACTATTTTGTTTTAAACCCTAATGGAAAGTTTACATAAATGAAGAAAATTATACTCAAAACCTTCTATTAAATAACTTTCAAAATCGTCTGAAGTTCTAACATTCGACTACAATAATGAAAGAAAATATATTAAACGCCTGAAAGTGGTCGTTTTAGATTCCTTTTTTAGCAGAACGCAGGTGAAAAACTCGGTTGGATATAATCTCGAATATTTTGAAACAAAATTAAATCAAAAATCAGTACGGTATTCTTTTAACTACAACTGAACAAATTCTGAAAAAAATAAAAAATAAACCTTTTCTTTTCTTTTTTCTTTTTTTAATCAAGAAACGCCCACAAATCTGATGTTCAACTACATTAATTAAATCAAATCACTGCGAAGATCATTTCAAATTCCTTTTCGAGTCGAATGTCAATGAGGAGTTGTATCGGTTGAATATTCACAGTTATTTTCATGCGTATCTCCACCACGAGGGAGTGTGCATTTCCAGGAAAAGTTGTTTGACCCTCACAGCGCAGACGAATGTTCTGATGCGCAATCCGAGCATTTCCTCCATTAAGCAACTCGTCATTTCCGACCGCACAAATACCTTCCGACCTGCATGCCTCCTTCTTTCTTTATGCGTCAATCTACGAAGAAAAGCCAGACTACACGCGTGAACTAGACATTCGGTGTTTTGATTTTTGATATCAAGGCGTTCTTTTTGTATATATATTTTTACTGAAATTGGGTTTTTTTTGACGTATACAATAATTCGTAAACATATCAAATTTTTGAATTTTACTAAATAGCAAAATTTACAAATTTTATTAAATAGAAAAATTTACAAATTTAATTAAATATCAAATTTACGAATTTTATTAAATACCAAATTTACGAATTTAATAAAAAAATTCAGCATATTTTTGCTTTCTCAAATACAATGCATAAAAGCATTGAAATTGGGGGGGGGGGGGCTCGACTGTAAAACTTTAATAATTCGTCACAGTTTTAACCCACATAAAACTAAAAAATCGTTTATGGAATTGTGTCTGCCTATATGAATGTAAATGCGATAAATCTTTAATGGAAAATGTGAATCAGTGAATTTTAATATATATTCATGACACCAAATTCGTGAATCTGTATGAAATATTATTCCAAACCATATCTATAAGAAGGTAATCTGTATATTCTTCAGATGTAAACATGATAACTCTAAAACGAAACACGGTAAATGGATGAAATTTGGTTTGTGGACCTTAAAATCTAGATCAACATTAAATATTAGTCCAAATATTTAAAAGAGTAAGCTGCCTGTCTATCCGCGAATGAGAACACAACTGAGAAGTACAACGATCTAAGTTGATAAAATTTGGCATATGGTTTATACGACATATTTTGCAAATTTTGGCAGAAAAAGATCCGTCTATTGAAATGTATGTGCACACAATAACCCATAAATGCAATAACGGATGAAATTTGGTATGTTGCCTCAAAATGTAAATCGGTATCAAATTTTCTAATAAGAGCATCTGCTGAAGATATCGCATTCCCTTATTTCTAAAATTAAAGTATATAAAAAAGTCAAGAGGGAAAACTCTCGATAATATTTTATCCTAAACCATGTTATGAATGCACATTTCTTTTTATAAGCAGGATGTTTCAAAACATACATAAAAACATTGCATAACAACAACAGAAACGTTTCATATCATACTTCAACGTTTGAAAACTCGATTAATTAGAAATAGAGAATATTGCAAGCTACCCGACATTTCATGATTCTAATTGATCAGTACAATAAGTTTTTATTTGCTATTTTTACAACCTTTTACAGAAAAATAATTTTATACATATTGTTCAATCAATCATCATAATTAGAATAATAAGATAATTTATATTCTTCGTTTGAAAGCAAAACTTAGGAGAACTTATCAAGTGTTAACTGCAAAAAAATAATATGTGGTTTGTCTGGGTCTTCCATATTTGATAAAACTGTGATTAGCTATGTTTAGATGAATTTAAAGCAGGAATACGTTATTGTGTTACAGCTTTCAATATATGTTCGAACACGAAGAATGTTGCTACCAGCAGAACAGAGCGCCTCTTAACTACTGTTGCGACGGGAGTTTTTCTTGATCTAATTCTGTACTATTATGGTTAAGAGATAAGAGGTAAGGACCTCTATACTGTTAGGACTAAGAGGTTGGATTGTTAGGAGAAAAAAATGGAAAGAACTCTCTTCCCCACATACATGCATGCATCGGATCTCGATTCGGTGGACTTCTTTATGTAAAGATAGAAGGATATTTTGCAGTATCTATCAGAATTTGATTTTGAAGTGAAATATGATTGTTGCAAGGGCAGGCTTAGAACTGCTTTCTATTCCGTCAGTTTTGTGTTTAGAACTGTTAAGCCTTTTTCTTTTATGGATTTCATCTGGGAGAACTTGTTCATTTGAATTACAAAGCTTAGTGGATAATTTATTTTCGGAAATATTTAAAGCACTTGATTGTAAATTAGAGAACCTGCTAATGTGATTGATCATAGGAAAAGCAAGTATACAAAATGTAAAAAAGTTAGAAAATATAGGTTTTCATTGAATCTGAGTGAAATTGAATCGATTCAGTATACATTATATTATTGCATGTTCATAAATACAATATCAGAAAACCATTAAATTCACAAATTTGTCCTCTAAATTTATTCTGTAATTGGTCGAAGCTAAATCTTAAAAAATGGCAGATTTTGCCAATAATGAGGCCAGATGCACACAATTGACATGAAGCTTCCCTCAGAGTTTTCAGGCAGGAGACGAGTACCTCTGGTGTTTGTGCGAAAAACTACCCCTACTCTGTTATTAAATTCTCTAACTATCGAGAAAACCTTGATAATCTACAACTTAGGCTATTTTGACTTTGTTAGAACAATAGAACTATGAATAAAGTGACATTGAATAAAAAATAATTTTTGAACTGCATTTTAAAGAAGATAGTCTTTGAAATTAATAATATATAAAAAGATCGCAGTTGTTTTACAGCAATAGTGTACAAAGACTGTTAAAAAATTAACTAAAAACCATTCTGCATATTTGCAACTAATGATAAAAAGCAAAAATTGCATGGTTCTTTCTGTCGCAAATAATATTCATAACTCGGTCAGTTTTAATCCCAGAAACGAGAAACATTTTTTTCTCTTAAAAAGATAAAGGTGTGAAGAACTTTTTACTAAACATTACTAATAAACCGGGCTACTGTATAAGAATAATGGTTTCGTAATTTTTTCAGCAGTACATTTATTGAATTAAACAGCAATAAACATAATTTTTGTATGTCATTTAGAACATTTTTTTTAATTGCAAGTATATGATATCTCTGTTGACTTAGAAATTAGATACTGGGCCACGATTATAGAGGACACCTAGTTTAAATATTGTTCACATCAATGTATCTGGGATAGTTTTTCCATCAAAAGATATTTGAGATTTTATTTATCTAGTGTCGTTCTGTAAAAATTTTCTAACATATGTTCAAATGCGTATGAAAATCTTACACAAGTCAATAGTCGTTTTGAAAAAGATAATATTGAAACTGATCCATAAAGGTAACATGCACTAGCACGAAAATAATTTAAAAGCACTTTACTTACTTTATCTACATATTCAAGATAACGCACGATTGCAAGAAAATAAGTCATTGCAAGAAAATGATTCATCAAGAAAACATTCACGATGGTTTTTCGGCTTTATCAGCTGTGTAGCAAAATCAAAATAAATTTTATAGAAAGCTAGCCATAAGAGAGATATTTTAAAAATATATAAGGAATAATATTTTAAAAAAGCAGTTTTTGTATTCAAATTTGCAGTATTATCAGCAGAGTACCTGTTTGTATATAAACCCTTTTCCCATATAAATAGAATTTAATTTGAGTGAATTATTAACAGATTTAAAAGAAAATTAAATCGCTGATAATATACATTCATCAAGATACCTACTTTTGATAAATATAGGGAACCTTATACATAAAGAGTGATTTTTAAAATTGTTATTCAAATTTGTAATCTTACAAAAAAAAAATTGTTTGTTTGTAAATTATTTCTGCTATTAAATATCATTTCATTTCATAAAACTTTTAAGAAAATTAAATATTTGCACAACACACCATTTGATAAATTTAAATAACCTTTTATATAAAGAATATATTTAAAAAACTTGATTCAAATATTCAGAATTATAAACATTTTTTTTTTCTTTTTCTGTGGAAATTATTAATTACAAAAATCAATCTCTTTCTTGAATTATTTACAAAATTAAAAGAAATCTAAATGATTGATTGCATATGTTGATCAAGATATCTTTTTTCCATTGTCATACTATTTGACATTTATACGATACAATATAAAATATTCTAATAATATTAAAAATAGATTTTGAATATATTTACTTATTACAAATTTAAAAATGTTTTCCATTTCATTTTGCCTTTAACCACAGTAAGAGGTTTTTTTTTCTATTACATAAAACAATTTTGTGATAAAATGAAAATGTTTTCAACAGATGCAGAGTAGGTTTCTATTACGCTTAAAAAATGCCTACTCTCCTAAATGTTTTTTTTTATTTCGTCTTAAGACATTTGGTATATGGCAAACAGAATTTATAATTTCGCCGGATGAGTTTACGTATTTTTATTTAACACCATAATGCGCCGCGTTTACATGTATTAGCAATGTTAAATTGAAAAAAATGCTTGAAAAATCTTAATTTACAATGTATTATAACTAACAGAATATTATATGTCTATAAGAAAAGGCATTGGAAATGCATGCATTTGCATTGAAAAAATGAAGGAGGCCGCAGTACCTAAGAGCAAAATTTTAATTTGATTTTCGACTGCGGTTGAAATACACATAAATAATAAATTTATTACTTATTTTTATTCAGGAGAGATTCGAATTCATTTTTAGAACCAAATACATTAACTACAATTAATTGATGAATTTTGGTCTATGCCGATTCTTTACAGTTTGGTCGAAAAATAGCCAAAATTATAACATCTGTTGTTCACCATTTTGGAGTTCTTGAAACAGGCATGTTCTAATGTTTCCTACTTCGTAATACAGATACTTCAGATATAGATCTCCAACCGTCTCCTCTTTATAATATACTAGTTGATATATATGAGCTTGAGCAATTAACTCATGGTTGGTTTTAGGCATCCTTAAATAATACATTATAACCAGTACAAATATCGATAAAAATATGTATTAAAATAAAAGAAAAATCTTTGATAGAGTAGTTCAAAGCTTTACTTTGGCCTACTAAAGGACTACCTATATATTTTGCTATTTCAGAATCGACTGCATTGATTTTTTTAAAAGTTAATAACAACTGACGAAAAAATTGCATAGAAATGAAATTGGTATAGTCAAAGCGGTAAAATTTTGAATTTTAAGATAATGTAAAAATATTTTTTTTTCCAAAGTTACTGCTGAAAAAGGCAAAATTTTGGTTGTTTTTTAACATATTTAATGGATTTTTGTATTTTGTAAAATTGGCAGCATTTACTCTCTTGTCTTCAATAATAAGTGCGAAAAATTTGAGTTGAATGAATTTTAGGATTTTGACTTAATAATGATCGTTAAATCAATCCTTTTAAACACAAATTGGTCTTTTATACCACTTTTTACATGAAATTCTAATCCACTGTTTTTCTGTAAGATATTCTTAGAAAAAGTATTGATCGAAAAAGATTATTTTTTGTTTTTGAAGGAAATGCGGACGAACCATAGATTATTTTCACATTAGACATAAGTTTCTGGTTTTCTAATCAAATCTTTCAGCACCGTTTAAAAGATTTATTATTTCAGAGGAAGTTTATCAATATTTCACTCATTGCACGAAACAAAAATTAGAATCCGAAAATACTTATATTTTATTCTGGAGAAAAAAAGAACCACGCGATCTTACTTCCTTACATGCCATAAACTAAATCTGAAAACATTTATGTTATTCTCACAAAAAACACAAACATCGATTTCCTGGATTTTGTTCTCTTCACGTAAGCCTAACATGGATTTCCTGTACAGAAATCAGCGTTTATTTTATTTTGTTTTTTGGAGAGAATGATGGATTTTGGTACCAAATGATGAAGAAAGAGTTATGTGATGTCAGTCATGCATAGTCCAAAATGTATTTAAGCTCATTCCCATAATTCATTCAAAGCAAAACAAGGGACGCTCTGCAAAGCTTTGAAAAGATGATTATTTCTTTATGGAAAAACCATTTGCAAAATGTTTTGATTTTAGTATATTACAGAAGGGTTGGTTCAGACTAGAACTAAAAAACGTTGAAATATTGCGTTGTTTTAAAATTTCAAAATGAAAGCTTAGAATAAGGAAAGGAAAATACAAAAATAATAGGCATTTTTTTTTCTGAAAGATGAAAAATAAGTTTAAAATGTTATTTCAGAATTTCAAAAAGCTTAAAATAAGTAAAGTTAAATACATCAATCGAAAATTTTTGTAACGGATTTGATATATTTAACTTTATAGATAAAATAGATGTAATCTTTTATAGATATCTGCTTATTTAATCTGCAATATATATATAAATCTGCTTATTTAATACTGCAATTTTTTTAAAGCTGGCTTGCATCAATATAGCTAATTTAATGCTAATTTATCTAATTAAATATTTTGAATTAATCATTTTAGTAAATAAATTTTTAATAATAAAAATAAGAAGTCAAATTTTCTTTAATATAATCTTAAATTTTCCTTAATTATATAATACTCAAGAAAAAATTTCAGCCATTATATTGTGTTTTAAGTTTCAATTTATGTTTAATAATTGGAAATCAACGGATAAATACATATTACAGTAATGCTTCAGGAAAAATATATATCACTATAATAATATGACTTTATTATTTATTGATCAGTTGGGTGACTTTTAAAATGCATTATATTTTAAAATATTTTATAAAAATATTTTTATATTATTTTGAATATTTTCTGTCTATTTTAAATATATATTATATCAAAAACGAAGAGTCTCTTTTATTTGGTCCTAATTGTTTGACACTTGTTTCGGTTTCTCCAAAGTAATTAACAATGTAAAAAACAGCGATAAAAGTAGCTGAATATACCAGATTTTTGATATACATACTATACCAGATTTTAAAAAAATAATATTTACAATGTTTTTGCAGCGATCTAATCTGATTTTTATTTTTGTGACTTTTGATAAAAATGTTATCTTTTGGTTTTTCAATTGATAGAAACATAAATACAGAAAATTTTTTTAAATCCTATCATTGTTTGGTTTATTCTATATATTATAAAAAATTACATCATATTGGAAATTTGTCTTATAATATCACTTTTTAATAATCCTAATTAGAAAAGGTTTATCGTTGTTTTTTGCGGCTTATTGAAATAAAGGTCTATGTAGCTAATTGGATAGTATTTAAAACAAATTAAATTATATTAATATACATCTTTTTAAAAATGCATTCATTTATGAAATCGAAAACTAGTATTGTCCTTTCTAAATGTTTCCCGCAAGAAAAAAAACCTCTTTAGATTTACTAGACAACTAGCTCTTATTTCGCTATTTCCTGAATTGTTTTATTAATCCACCTCTAAATAAAAACATTCAAAGAGTTTTAGAACTCAACATTCTACACGAAGTTTCAGGTGAAAAAAAAAATGGAAAAAACAGCAAATGCGTCACTTACTCACATCTACTTCCTTTTTTTTAATATTTTGACAGAAAAAAATTATTTCTAAACGTGAGAATGGGAAATGCAGTGAGAGTGAAGACATTGCGTGTCCTCACAGAACTACTTTTCTAAACCCAAGCACGTACAATATTAAACACATTAGTTAGGAGCGAATAAAGAAAATTTCTTGGAGCGTTTTTGCTATCTCTAAAATATAACACGGTCTAAAAAAACTAAATAAACTTAGGAGCGGGGGCAAAATCCGAGCATAGTGAAAAAACAGCATTAAAGAAACAACTTCATTCTTGGAAATATATGTATCAGACATAAATTTCCTCGAGGCGTGATAATGATAATAATATTAATAAAAAAAAAACATGCATGCTTCGTTTAGTTGCATGATAACCGGTTTCTTTTCTCAATGCAACAGAACGCTGTAAAGCAACTAGTTATCTTTGTACATGATAAAAATTTTCTGTTATTAAACTTCTACGGCATATTTTTGTATTTGATAGACAGCATGTAGTGCTTTTAAAAGTGCTATTTATATGCAATTAGTGCTTGCCGTGCATAAGTCTTTTCAACAGCTCTTTCCATTTTATATTAGTCACGATATCTATTAAAACATTCATATAAAAATTATTAAAAGAGAGATTCACGTGATAAAAATAATTGCGCATCTCCTTTAATGTATAAAGGCATGTTATCTCAAGTCGCCTCTGTGACGTCATGACCTTTTTCATCTTGCAGTGAATTCCAAAATTAAACTGGCACGACTTATTTGGTGCGTAACGTGACCATGTATTGACTTTATTTTCATCTAATAAAAAGGCAAAATTAATTATACTCCATGGATATTTATTTTCCATACATATGTTTGTGGTCTACATCAGAAGAAATAAAGCTTGCTAAAAGTACTCAAATTCGGTGTTTATCAACAACTATCCTTGAAAATGTGATAAAGTAATGGTAAATATACAATAATTCCTCTATCATCTGGCAGATATCAGTTCAAAGAACTGCCGGATTAGCAAAAGATCGGATTAATGAAGGTTTATTTATATATGTGTCTGGTCTCCAAACTCTCTAATAAAAGGTCCAGATATTCTGTAATAAAGGCATTATCCTTCTCTTTCTCATGTTAAACTTCGGACATTGCACAAGACCACGAACGCTATAAATACTCAGATTTTTATTTTTAGAGTTCTAGGCTTTAAAGTGCATGCTTTATAGTATAGTAAAGAAAACCAAAAAAGGATTTTGAGCGCTTTTTGGCAGATTAATACTAAAATTGTATAGAAAACTACAATTATATAAGATCACATCAAAATTTCATTTATCTAAATCGTTACGTCTTTAAGTTATCACGTTTGCATGTTTGCGAAAGCACAGACCGACAAATGATCAATCCTTCAACGAATTTTATTCAAAACTTGATAAAAATCTGCATTTTAGATTCCAAAACTAAGCATCAAATTTCATTTATAAGAGTCGCTGGGTTTTCAGTTATTTATCGCGTTTAAAGTGGACGAAAGTATAGATCGACAGACGGTCTTCCCATGACGGATGTGGTTCAGAATTTGATATAGCTCTAAACTTTAAATCCTAAATCTGTGCATCAAATCTTATCTATCTAGCTCTTCACGTTTTGCAATTTACCTGCTCTCGAACAGCTAGGCAGGCAGACTTTCTATAAATGGATTTCATTAAAAATTTGACAGAAATCTACAAATGCGATCTAAAGACCATATAGCTCACCTTCTAGCTCTAGCATTTTTGTCTTATCATGTTCATAGAGAGACAAAATTCTAAATAGTTTAAGATCCCTCAAAATATCAAGTTCCGAATTTTTGACAATTACAATAATTTGTCCGTATGTATTTCTTATAAGGGGAAGTCAAAACAAGTTCATTCACTGAACCCAAGTTTAGTACACAAAATATATACAATTATACAGAATGTTATATTGTATATCATGAATACTAGAAAATTTGAGCAGCAGTCTATTATTTATTTCGCACTAAGGTCTCTGACATTCAAGGTCACAGGTCAGTGATTTGTTGTCCTTTCTATGCTGTCTTCTCGATTTTCAGAAAATGTCGGAATAATGGATAAAGCGGATTAACGAAGTTATGGATTATAAAGGGACTACTACATAATAATTTTGGGGTAATAATGAATATATTCAAATTTGCTTTCACTGACTAGCCAGACATAACACCTAGAATCACCAGACATAAGCCAGACATAACACCTTCATTGGTCCTTTTCTAGAATCCTTGTGATTTTTACGATCTATTTCACTAACAAATAAGGTATATTTTTCAGCTGTTTCATTTAAAAATTCTTATGAACTAGCCGCCTTTGGCGACTAGCTGGTTTACCAAGAATATTAAGTGCACTTAATTTCAATCTAATCTCTTTTACATAACTTGATGTTCATAATACCTTCTACAAATTAGTATTCAGAATCATACACTTCAGAGTCATATTATTTTATCATATTTCCATTAAAAATGGAATAATTTGTTTTTCATTCTATTTTCTAATTGCTAGTTGTCATCGCGATACTCTAACTTCACTTTTTTATTTTTCAAGTAGACTGTGCAGCAATAAACAGAATCTTTTTTTTTAGCTTTTAACTATGGAAGAAAATTACGCGATTAAATATTTTGTGAAATAATGAAAAAAAAATTTGAATGTCATTGCAACAACGAAATCTAACGTTAAAAATTAGACAAAAAAAATATTTTTTAAAAATTACCAAAAGTGAGGAAAAATTTCCACAGCAATTAAATTGATGCCATTAAAAAGACAATTTTTTTGAATTTTAAAAGAATTTAAATTTAAAAAATCATTTTTGTGCGAAGTTTTTTTTGGATCGTTAAAATAGTCAAAATATTATTTAATTTTCAATTAATTAAAATTCCAAAAATTAATTCTGCAAAATTTGATTGCTCTGACACAAACAGTTTGACCAGTACAGCACCGACTCACGCACTAATGCACACACTTTCTCCTATTTTGGTAGAAGAGATATTTTAACCACAACAATCATAAAAGTGATTGTGATAGTATATAATGGATTATGATTTTCCATAAATACAAAAACTTCATTAAAACAATTTTTTAGCACTGTTATCTGTTTCTTTTTTCTTTTTTTTCTTTTTTTAATTTTAATTTCATTTTTTGCATTAAGTTATATTACCATGGCAACGATAACAACAAGCCCTGCGTCACATTATTCTTAAAAATTGCATCTCGCATCTTAAGTAATATCTTCAACGGGATGATCCAATTCTAAAACGTATTTTAAAATAAAATGAGTAGCTCATGTCTTTAAAGATATTCTGTATTTCTATTCATTAGCAATGTTCCTATGTGGATTCAGTTGTGATGAATTAAATGATTAATTAATAGGAATTCATTCTTTAATCTGACATTTTTAATTCGTGCTTATTACAAATCCTGTTGGTACATTTTGGACTTCAGACATATTAGGACATTTTCTTATCTTTTTATGTTTTTTCAACTTGATGTGACCACTTAAGACAATTATTTGCTGTTTTTTCGACAAGTCATTACGATGACATCGAAAGGGCACAAGGACTTACTTTCAAACGTTGCATTTAAATAACCACAAAAGAAATTTTACACAGAGAAGTCACATTTCCAGACATTTGACACATTTTGAAAAATTTGTTGCTTTTATCACATGTCTTTAAACAAGTAAAAAAAAAAATGAGGAATTCCTGAAATGACGAATTCGGACAATTCCTGGCCTTTTTACGTTTTTCAACCTGATTGACCATTTAAAGCAATTATTTGCGTTTTTCCGATGTCACCATAAAACAAGTCAAGTGGCAAACGCGGCATCATTTTATCAACCATAACGATGCCGTAGTTCACGCGCGGACCACTAAAGCGGAACTCTGTCATCTTAACTGAATGATGTTTCGCTAAACAACCACCTTATCTAATCATCTTCAGCTATTCAAAGAATGTTAAGAAGTACGTTGTAGTGATGTAACGCAAACTTTGTTATCGAATAAGTCCTAACAAATGTCGGTTGGAAGTTGTAATCAATCACATTACTTGTGAAAAGTTAACATATTATGCAATTCTTAAGTAACAAGAAGTTAACCACTTTTTTGCATGACATGTGTTTACAGAATTTTTTATTGGTTCCATTAGATCATTTATAGCTGATATATCCTGGTTGCGTGGGATTAAAATAATTTCATGCCTAATATTTTCAATGTAAAAACTACGTTTGTGTAAATTATTATAACACAGGAAATCTTTTAATCGTTTTAAGTGTTTTTTTTAATTAAAATCAGAACGTCCATTGAACCAGACGTTTTTAAAAAAACTCCGATAGGTGATTCTTTCTTTATGAATAAAGTAATCAGTAGTTGTTCCTATTATTTTTATTTTCTTTTAGTGCTATTTCAAAATTCTGCTAATGTGTTCTGGTAACAGTTTTTTTTGTTTGTTTGTTTTCCTTGTTCTTCAAAAACAACAAAAATATATTAACAAAAATTGCACAAATTGTTAATTAAAACCAATAAAAACATTACCAAAAATGTTTAAACACTAAAACAAAAATTTCAAACAATAACTATAAAGTATCTCAAAGTCTTTCGTTATCTGGCTGCAGAGTATCTATAAATTTCTTTATTTCAAAATAGTCTCAATTTATTCAAATATTTTTTTTAAATGATTCAAAATTTTAGGACAAATTGCACGGAATTGAAATTGGTATCACTAAAAATGTTCAATTTTGAATTTTAAGTTATTTTAAAAGTATTTTCTGCGGGATACTTTATTTCAAAGTTACAGCAGAAAAACGTTCAAATTTCGATTAATTTCTAATAAATTGAATATTTTATTAACTTTTACATTTTGAAAATTTTGCAATGTTCTTTCTCTTGCCTTACATAATAATTGTTTTAAGTTGTTTGATTAAATTTCACCCAGTTGTTTAGGAGGAAATCTGATATATATATATATATATATAGCCACAATACCTTTTATTTATATTAAGATTTGCCGCCTTTGACGATTAGCTGGTTTTCCGGGAGTATTGTTATATTTCATAGTTATTAAATCACTTATGCATAGCTTTGATATTCATGCTTCCTTCAAAAAAAATTACAAGAATTTAGATGGAATAAATATTTGTAGATTCGGTATTATCCCTTTCCGTGGTGACATTTGCTCTCATTGAGTATTCTGCATTTAATAATCAATAGATACCTTCATTTGTATTCAATATGGCACTATGACCCAAATGAATAATGAAAAAATAATTTTAATCAATTAAGCTGGATGAAATCAATAATTTTTAAACTTGAATTTTATTTTTTTAATAATTAATTTCTTACTAGTAAATAGTAATTTGCGTTAGAGAAGATTATTGTAAAAAACGATAAATGTATAATAATATTCATCATCCATTGTTATTTCTGCACTACATGATCTGAATATAAATAAATAATCAAATAATCTGATAAAATTATTTTACTAATTAATCTGGGTAAATGAATAATTTTAAATATGAAGCATTTCTAATTTTTATCAAATTTTAATTTTTTTATACGAAAATAATTATTTGAGCTAGAGAGAGTTAATATACAAAAACGATATAGAAATAAAATTGTCTGCTACTATTATAGAGCGAAATCATAAAAGCCCATAGAAAATACATATTTATTGCAGACATTACAATACATACAATATTTTATGCATGGAAAATGTCTGCGGAATCCAGAAGTTATTCAAGCACATAATCTTTTATGACGATTTTCATTGTAAAACGATTATGATGATTTTCATTGTATTCCATTTTATAGTTTGAAGTAAAACTCAATAAATTCAGTTTTACGGCGAAGGAAGAAACCGCATAATTTATTTATTTATTTATTTTATAGAATTATGGAGCACATAGATACGAGTTTTGACTTATATCTGGAGATACTGAAGAGAAAGATCGATAAATCTACGAAATGAAACATTGAAATTTAAAACAGTCTACAGAAAAAAGAACGACATTTTAAAAGAATTTCAGTTTAAAAAAAATGTCTTTGTAAAGGTTATACTGTATTAATTTAATGCAGGATTTTTAACGCTACATTGCACAAATTTAAATTTATAAAAATAAATTAAAGGAAATAAACATTTTCACACAATCTCAAAAATTATTGTTCGATTTTAACATGTCTTTCTAAATTTCGGTCTTATAGAACCATTAAAAGAAAAGGAAATAACTATCTAAAGTGCTACTTATATTGAATAAACTACAAAAGTTTTCAAAACAATAACTGAATTTACATTCATTTTCTTAAAAAACATTTTAGGTAATGTAATAATATTCTGAGGCCCTGAGTATGAAGTAACAGCAATTTATTAAAGCATTTTTCTCTTGACAATTTACTAAAATAATAATTTACAATAATAACAATTTTTACAATAATAAGTAATAATATACAATAGTAATATACAATAGAAAGTAATATAATAATAAGTTTGTAATTTATACAATATTAACAAATATATAATAATAAATAATTTATACAATTTATACAATATACAATAATAACAATTTATAAAATATTGCAAGTGATTGAAGAACTAGTGTCACTAAAATTGCCCGGCGATTGTTACTTCAAAATAACAAATGGGTGTTTAATTAATTTTAAAAAGAAAAAAAAAAGATGAAATGAAATTTTGGAAACGTGTCTGAATTATTTGAAGTGAATTTCAATAATTTTCAGAAACCTGCCGCTATTTTTTAATCCGTAGAATCAAACTGACTAAAAGATTTTGTGAAAATAACAAAAACAAAGAATTACAACAAAAGAATTATTGTGAAAATAACTTTTTTTTTTATCTGTGACATACTTTTCTAATTCAGGCTTAATGAAATAAAAACTGTCCAATATCTATTTATTTATTAAAATATTCTTCTCAGTTTTTAGTTTAGTAAATTCTTCTTTGTTTATAAAAATTACGAAATTATGTTTATATGCGCAGTAGAAATACAACCAACATTAATTATATAAACAGCAAGAATAACTTTAATTCTTCGCAATGCTATGATTCATAATTGTAAACTTTGTAATTTGAACTTTTTAAGATTTATTCTGATTTTTTATTAATTATTTTAATAAGTAATTATCTACTAATCAAAACAATTTACTTTCAATAAATAATAATAATACCAAATTTACTTTTAATAAGTAATAATAATATCAAATTTACTTTTAATAAGTAATAATAATACCAAATTTACTTTTAATAAGTAATTATGTATTAAAATAAAATAATTTATTTTTTACTTTTTTGACTTTAAGTAAAAAAAAAATTATCTAAGCTACTGGAGTCTATTTAATCAAATAATTATAAATGAAAATTCGTTTAAAAATGCGTACTATTTTTTTTTTCCTTTTCATCATATTTTTTCATATGATTCATTCAAAAATAGTGCTTCGTAGGCAGACGTTCATCAACTAAGTCAACAGAAAAAGACCTTTTAAATATTGCTGTTTAAGAATTTCATCTAAGCTACTAGAGTTTATTTAATCAAATAATTATAAATGAAAATTCGTTCAGAAATATGTACCTATTTTTTTCATACCACTTAATGAAAAAAAATAAAATAATGCTACATCGACAGTCATTAATCAACTAACTCTACAGAAAATGACCTTTTAGATATTGCTGTTTAAGATTTTCTGCGTTTTCGGTAAAAACACAACAATCCCATGATTCACAGAGGGGATCGATTTAAGACCGTCTCCAACTGAGCGTGAATCATCATTTGCAGGTTCAGTTGATGTAAACTCTGCTAGCCGCTGAGTCACTCTCAAGGAAAGAGACGTCGCGTTTATAAAAACAATAGAAGCACAACCATTCCTATGTCAAAGGACAACAAACTGAGGACAATAAGGTCTTAGTGACGGTCGTGTATATATGGCAGCAGTGATTCGATCACAGTTCAGGAAATACTAAAATAAAAAAAGCTCTCACTTCAGGAAGCTAATTCTTTATTTGTGGCTCCTTTTTCTTTCTTATTTTTTTTATCTTTTTCTTTTCCATGGTTGAAAATCTGAACTATTAGCCTGTTATTCTATCAAAAAAGGTTTTGGATCTAACCTAATTTAAGATTAATACAAAAAAGGGAAGTACTGGAGCCATGCAGGGAAAAGTTTTAGAGGAAGCAAAAATAAATTAGTTCAAACATATTTCTCAAAAACCGTTGCTGATCAAACAATATTTATTGTGCTCTTTCAGAAAGACTTTTGACTTTTATAAGCTAAAGTGAATTTATGATTGCGGGCAACTGTATGCTTTGATGTTTATATCTTAAATATGCAAATTGCATGGCATTTTTCATGATACAAAATACTAAAAAAGAAAGGCTTTATTTTTGAAATATTTCTAATTTTCTTGAACTCCGTAAAATGCAATAATTTACATCAGACACTTGATATATTTTAATTAAGCATTACTAATTTTACTATCAGAGTTCTTATCATTTCATTTGAACATTATTTTTCTATTTTATTTTATTCTAATTTTCGAATTTGTCATAAATTTTGCAATAAATTGTAGGGAATTAGATGTTAAATGAAATCATATTTTTTCTGAAAATAAATTATAAAGGACTAATTAAGATTTGTATATCAGAATTAGTCCTTTATAATTTATTTTTTGTAAAAGTCGCGATTTCATTTAACATCTAATTCTCCTAAACCGTATCTTTTAGGATGTGTTAGAAATAAGGATGCTTATGCCATAGCAGAAATGACTCCTTCTATGGAAGAATTCCTTAGCAGAAATTAAGTATTGTTATAGGATCTTCATGCAGTTTCTTAAAAGAGTATATATTTTAATATCAGTTCTGCATAACAAATTTATTCAATTTGCTATTATTAATTTCATAAAAAAAGTAAAAATATGCTTGAAACTGGAAAAAGTTGCTGACTCTTTGCAGTCATTCTTACTCGAGATATGGTCCTTGCTTCTTTAATTTTAATCGATTAAGTTTCCACTTAAAAATTTATTACTGTCAACATTTGTTCTTTTCACAACGTTAATCTAACATTTATTTTTAACAATTGACACTCTTAACATTATTGATATAGTGCATGATACACCAACAAATTCGAAATGATAGTACTAATGATATTGAATGCAACATGCTCATCATAAACGTGATGAAGATGTTACAATAAAAATCTGAATCAATCCAGGTCAATCCAATCCATTGGCTCTTTTCAGCCATTCTTGCTCGAGGTTTGGTCCTAGTTAGAGTTCCTTTTTAAATTTTAGTCGATTGAGTTCCATTTAAGAATTTATAACTGCATAGTACTTTTCACAGCGTTAAATTAACATTTATTTTTAACAATTGACACTGTTAACACTACTAAAATTGTGCATGATACACCAACAAATTCGCAATGATTGTTCTATTCATATTGATTGTACCATGCTCACCATTGACATAACGAAACTGTTACAATAAATATCCCAATCAATCCACATCAATGAATATCTGAATATATTAATGGCCACCCTTAACATGCTCAGAAATTTATCATATAAAGCAAATGTTTAAAAAGTTCAGTTAGATTCCAAAGACAAGCACAGATTTTTGCAAAAAAATAAGTCACTTATTTTTTGAATTTTTTTTCTTTCCCATTTACTGAAATGGAACAAACAAGCTATTGTTTATTATTCCTTTCACTTAATAAAAAAAGGAACAGTCAAGCATATTCATTCCACTAATGTATAATTTTAGTCCATTAAGTTCCATTACTGCTTACAGCTGTTTTTTTTCACAGTGTTAAACTAATAGTAATTTTTAACAGTTGAAACTATTAACTCTACTGATATTGTGTATGATACACCAACAAATTCACAATTATGATACTGATCATATTGATGGTAATATGTTCACTATTAACATGATGAATATTTTACAATAAATATCCGAATCAATCTATATCAATCAATATTTGAATATATTAATGGCTACCATAAACATGCTTAGGAATTTATCTTATAAAACAAATGTTTCAAATATTCTGTTAGATTCCAGAGAGAAGTACAGATTTTGAAAAAAAAATAAGCCACTTATTTTATTCTATTTCCCATTTACTGCAAATGAAACAAACAATCTATTGTTTGTCGTTCCTATCACTCAATAAAAGAGTTAACAATCAAGCATAGTCATTCAGCTAATGTACAAACAATAATTGTTAAGCTCTACGTTCCAACCGGATTCAATGTACAGTGAAATGCTTTGTGTATAATTGATGATACCCCGGAAGATGCTTCTCATACATTGTGATCTAACTAACGCGGTTTTAGATATCTTCTTTAATGAATAAGAAAATCGTTGTCTCATTCCAATTAAAAACCACTTCATCTCTTCCAGAAAATTACTCACCTGTGTAAATCGTGGATGCTTGGTGTGTTTCAGCCTTTGGATGAGTAGTCCTGCTCCCTTTATCTACAATCCAGTAACTCAATTAAATATGAGAAAAAACTCAGTTTTATCTCTTTTGATGATTGGGAAATATTCCAAGCTCTAGATTTCTTCTTTTTTTTAGAAAGTTTGATTTACTGTTTAAAGTTAAAAGCTGTAAATCAATATGAGAACGTTTGCAGGAAAATTTCGTAAAAGGAATTTGGATGGCTAAATTTATTCATTTTTACTTTCTTGTATAAGAAGTATATAAAAAGAAAGTATTGTGATCATCAAAATATTAGAACTCGAGCTTTTGACGAATTTCCAAGCTTCAGAGTTCCTTTAATCCAAAAAATACATTTTTGGAATTATGCCTTTCTGTCTGAAAGTACGATAACTCAAAAACGCTTTGAGCTAGAATAATGAAAGTTGGTTTATAGACTTCACACCACATTTGTAGAATTCTATCAAATTTTGAAGGAAATTCATTTTGAGGAAGTCTGTCTACCTAACTGTCTGAATGCAAGTAAATACGATGGTTACAAAATGTAAAAGACTAAATAGATTAAATTTGGTACAGAGGTTAAGCATCTAAAATGTAGTTCCTTATAAAATTTTGAGCCAAACCTGTTAAAGGGTTGACCGCCTATCGATCTATGTTTTCCCATGCATTTAAACACAATTATTCAAATTTGGTATGTGATCTTATGACTACAATTGTAATTATAAGTCGAATTTTGGCTTGTGTATTAATAGAATATCAGGAATTAATTGCCAAAGATCGGAAGATAAATTTAATAAAAATGTCAGGTTCAGACAACAAATCAATATTTCGTCACTACTTTTTGCCAATACCATGCAAGGCATTTGTGACCTTACCCTAGGTTCACAATTTTATGCGGGGGGAGGGGAATAACACCTTTATTATAGAGTATGGGAGAAAATTTTGGGGAGACAACTTCCGCGGGTTTTGTATCTTGGAATATTGTTTGTAGAAGGTAAATTTATGCGAAATTCTTGGCAGCAAACGTGTTAAACATTCCGGAATTTATGCTTATAAAACCAAATTTGCTTGTTAGAGCTATTATTTAGAAACTTCATGCGGTATTTAAAACGTCTTATCAGATTTCTTTCAAGAGTTGGAAGAAAAAGACTGATATACCGGATCTGAGACAGAGTTCAATCAATACTTTTAAATTGGAAACTACAGGATTAATTTATTTTGATGAAAAAATGTATAAATATCTTTCAGCCATGATTGGTCAAAAATTTTTGTAATATTTTGTATAGTTGTAACAAATTTGTATTATTTATATATTTGTACAAATATATTTGTAATTCAATTTTTTAAAATTTATTTATATATTTGTAACAATTATGATTTCACAGAAATTTGAGAATATTCTCTTCATATAATTGCTTGTCGTTTTTCTCAGAAGATTTCTTGTGCCTAAGGTAGTAATTTCGTTTTTCTAATTTATTAATTTGTCTAAAGCTTTGAAATCGGTTTTTAAATAATAATTCACGATACTACTGATAGATGGCAGCACGACTAAAGTTGAAAATGGAAAGAAATGACAGAAAGCTCTGATGTCATTGTTTCTTCTATGAATGTGACTGACATTCGACGGATTTGACTGGAGGGTGTAGGGTGCATTTTTTTAGATTGACTAGAGGTCCCAGATTAGGAAGTTCTGAATGGGGATTTTTGGTCCCGGATTTTTTGAAATTTGCATTTTAGGAGAAGAAAATGATATTAAAAATGTTGATAAAATTTAATTAAAAAATTTAAGTAAAAAAGAATTATGAAGAATAAAAGTAGAGAAAAAATGAATTCCCTTTTCCAACTTTTGATATCCGAATAAAGTAACCAGACATCACTGATTAACAAATACAGCAGCCATTGAAATGGTCTAAGAATTTGATATCCATTGGTTCATAATTCGAGCAGTTTGAGTCGGAAAAGAGTTAAACCCTGTTTACTCAGAATATTAATATACTATGAAAATTTTAATAATTATGATTAATAGAATGAGGGGACTGTATAAAAATTTATATTATCATATTTTTTTAATAAATTATAATATTTTTTCGATGGAAATCTATGCTATCTCTAAAGGGTTAAAAGTTAGCTGCTAGACTACGAATAGAGTGAGAATCTTGCATACTACATTGAATTATTTTGCTGTGATTCTAAGCAAGACAAATGTAAATGAATAAAAAAATGAGAGGCCTTGAAAGACTGTTAACCCGTCAAAAATAGGAAAATGAAGTTTGGGAATATTAAAGATTTTAATTTATCGATTTTTTTTTATTTCCGATTAATGAATAGAAATAAATTGAAGTAAATATTTTCGGTCTATTTTTGAAACTTCATCCGTTATTTAATGGATGAGGATTTAAATGATTAAAAATTGCCACGGGTCGCATTACCGAACATTTGTCAACATTCAATGAAGTGCTTCTAATTTTTTTAAACTGCACTTTTATAAACTCCTGGTGATTAAATACCTTCAATCTAACAACGGAAATGATAAATAAAATGAAATTGATGAAAACGAAAAATTATTTACTTGCGGTCACATATCGTCGCACACCGTTTGACATACATTTTACAAGGATTGAATATCAGTTTTGTTACTAGAAGGAATAGTGATCGATCTCATTTTGTTTACTTCCTTTTCCTTCTGTTATTGAAAAATGTTATTATGACCTCTTTTAATTTCAGACCTAATGAGTAAAAAACACAAGCTAATAAAAATTTTCTCAGTTCAAAGAAAAAAAGAAGACACCGATTAAAAAGCCAAACGATTACTACACCAAAAGACTTCAACTAATGGCTCAGTCGATTTTGTTTGTTTGAGTCAACTTTCTAACTGACCAAGTTATTCTGGATCAGATTTTCTTTCCGAAACAATTTTTTATGAGAAATTTTTCCTTCTGAACATATTTATAGAAAGTTCTAGCGGAAGATAAATGTTCCTTGTGATGAATGTTCCGCCTTGAGTTTTCTTTATTTTTACGTAATCGAAAATATAAAGGGGGTGGATATAAAAAGTAAAACATTTTGGGCGGCATTAGAATCGCATTATTAAGCCTTAAATTACAACGTGCCCAAGTTCACTTCTTTTTCTCTTATCAAAACCAGATTTTCAATTAATTTCCATATGACTTTAAAATAATATAGCTGTTATATTAATGCTGTGTGTGTGTGTGTGTTTCTAAGCATATTTTAGAAAATGCATGACAGAATAGAGGAAGCATGAAATTTTAACTTCGATTTATTTCATCACGGAAGGCATATTATATACAAGAAAGAAGCGATAAGATACGTCAGTCTACATCAAGATACAAGAGCAGAAGAGCAAAATTTTTCCTTTCACTGGTTTTACTATGAGATTTTGATAGGGATCTCTTTGGTATGAGTAGATTTAAGATAGGGAAATTTAGGTATCTTTAAACGAATGTTGAAAGAATTTTTACCCCTTCGTTTAGAGAATGGGAACCTGCTAAGACTAGCAGTTTTATAGAGCGTGTATTTAATTAATTGAATAAAAAAAATGGGAATTGGATCAGGAAATATGGGCCAAGTTAATATGGGCTAAATTAAGATAAAAAGTAGGAAATTAATTAGGATTCAAATTAGATTAAGAGATATCATTATATATATATGAAAAGGAAAAGAGACCTCAGTATCTATAGAGCATTTCTTATTACATAATTTTGACAACAATGGGAATTTCATTTCTCATACTGGGTTAAGTAATGATTCAAAAGCGTTTTTTTTTCTTTCTATTTTAAAATTACAAACAGAAATAAAATCAATTAGCAAAGGGTCTTAATTTTTTAAGAGATTTTGATGGTCTACAAAATAGTAAATATATCTTCTTTTCAAATTCAATTGGTTTTTTTGTGTGTTTTTTTCAGCTAATTAAAATGGAATTTCAAGTAATGGAATTTCAAGTGATTATCTCCAACATCATTTGCTTTTTTTCTTTAATTGAAATGTTAAGACTGCGGAATTAACTAGTGAAATATGTTCTGTTTATTGAGAGGGTGCAATGCCTCAAATCTCTTATCTTCATTGCCATTCTCGCTTCAGAAGAAACAAAATAAGAAAAGCGATTGGATCAACCTTTTCTTCAAAAGACCCGAAGAATATTTTAAAATAAATTTGAGAAACATACAATATTTTTTTCTCAAATCAACATTCCGATGAATATCCTCAATTCGTCTTCATTTTTTTCAATAAGTACTTTTTCTTGGTCCCAACTGCACTAATTTATTATTTTAATTTATTGTTTTACGTTGGAAAATCTAGATCTAGCTATGATGTACGAAAAACGCAAAATCTATTTCTATGTAAATATTTACAAGTGATTATCTGAAAGTGTCAAAGACAATTAAAACATTCATGAATGAAGAACCAAATGAATTTAATTTTAAAATCTTTGGTAAGTACATCCCTTCAATCTATCCTCATTTCTCGAAGGAAAATGCAATTAACTGGGATTAATTTTTCTCAAAGAACAAAGCAATTTCTAAACTCTTATTACGGTTGTGTTTAAAATGCCTTAACACAGACTAGATTATCTGTTAGTTTATTGCAACTTCTTAAAGAAGTTTGAAAATTAGGGAAACTTGTATATGAAATTGCACAATCATGAGAAAATTATTTGAAACTGTCGCACTATTGAATGTCTGATGGTTTAAAAAGTAATTAAAAGCTAAATTAAAAATGCATTTTAGCAGCACATTTTTACATGATTTTGAAATATTAATGTTGTAAAGAATAAATTAATGTCATTATTTTCTTGAAAATTATCAATAAATGAGACAGCTTTTCATCAGTAAACAAAATATCATATATGAATATTTTATTAACGAAATGATAATAATATACAGAAAAACGAATTTGTTATAGTCATTTGATTGAATTATGTGATATATTTTAATCAATATGGATTTCTCAATTTGTTTGAAATTCAAGAATAAAATAAAAGTGCTCTTAATCAATCATAGAATCAACAATTCTGATGTAAGAGCTCGTTGGAAATCCAGTTATTTATTTAAGGGAACGGATTTCTCTTCCAGTAATGATACATTAAAGTATTCTTGGAATCGAGATTGAATTAGCTTCTTAGATAAAATTATTTTAATTTTTAGCATTTTTGGTAAACTTAAAATTTTAGGGGATATGCCAAAGTTCATCCATCCAATTTGCTGGATTTTTAAATTAAATTAACTGTTAAATTAAACTTTTAATTAAATAGCTTTACTTTAAATAAAAATTAACTTAAAATAGTTTAATATATTTAATATAATTTAAAAATAGTTAACTTTTAAATTAAATTAACTTAAAATAGTTTAATATATTTAATATAATTTAAAAATAGTTAACTTTTAAATTAAATTAACAGTCAATTTAAATTAACTGTCAAACAGGCAGACTTCCAGTTCATGGATCTCTTGGGTGTTCTTTCTGCAGCCATAATTTTGGAATAAAGACCGTGAATCAAATTTATTGATCTACCTTTTTTTTAAATTTAAATTTTCTTTTTTACTCAGTTAGGTACGTCTTATCGAATATTCATCAAAATCACAAGTTAGAATCTTTTACTTTCTAGTATGCGATGTACTCAAAGGAAAGCTGTTGTAAACATTCAAAAATTCGAAACTGAAATTTTGACGAATCTCCTCGCTTTAGATGCCACTAAGTGCAGAATCAGGCTTTTACTTTCTCATACACGAAATATACAAAGAGAAAGAATGCATTTTAATCGTCAAAAGAATTCAGAAAATTCAAAAGAAGCTCCACATTTCAACCCTCCTTTACCTACAAGAACACATTTCGTTTCAAAACTAAGAAAACACATTTTTTTTTTAATTATCTCAGTCTGTCTATGAATACAATAACGCATAAATGCTTTGAACTAGATGGATGAAATGTGGCATGTGGTTTTTAAACTAAATTTGTAGAATTCTTCCAAATTTTGAAAAAAAAAAATTATATTCAAAGGAAGTTTGTCTGTCCGACTGTCCAAGTACAGATGAATATGATAAATACAAAGCGGAAAGAGCAAGATAGATGAAATTTGGCATCTAAACTGTAGATCTGAAACAAATTTGGAATTTAATTCGTCAAAGGGTTCATCATCTGTATGTCTGTACTTCTGTATGTATGTAAATGAAATAACTCAAGAATACAGTGACTTAAATGAGTGAAATTCGATATGTTATCGTGTTACTATAATTATGGTTCTGCGTCAATTTTTTTAATCGATCGATAAAAAAGGCATGCAAAATAAATACCTATATTTTTTCACTATTTTACTAAGCATAAAACTCTCATATCTAGGATTCTGAAAATAAAAATCTGATGTGTCACTCATGGCTTTGTCATATCACATTTGTCATAAATATTTTGCATGGCTTAAAGGAATAACAATTTTACTGGCGAGTATGCGATAACGTTTCGTTGAGACCATTTTCCCTTTTTGGAATTATGAATGAGTATCTGTATTTCTGTAAGCACAATAACTGAAAAATTCATTCAGCTAGAGCAATGAAATTTAATCATACCATCAATTTTAGAGATTTCTATCAAAATTTGAACAAAGCCCGACTAAGGGAAATCAATCTGTATGTACATATGCTATGTGCTTTTGAGTTATCATATAACACAAAGACGCATAGATGAAATTTAGTATACTGATTTAGCAGCAGAATCATCGCTACAACCACACTGGCTACTCCGCACAACCCAATAAAGACATTTGGATTAAATCTTATTGACTGGACTGCCACGACAGCAACTCTGGCTGGAACTATGATTGCGGGCTAAGGGACATCACCGGCCACGGTACAGCCCTTCCCGTAGGAAGCACGTCTCGTCATCAATAGGATATAGCCGATCCTCACCAGGACGGCGAGAACCAACCACCATATCGGAAGTTTCTTATCCTCATTTCTGAGGTGCTCCCCGGTGAGAGAGAATAGCATATTCGCATGCATGTGACCGTGACAATTAGGAAAAGCAAAGATTTAGATAAATAAATAAAATTTGGTACTCAATCTTGTAACTAAACTTACAATTTTTTTTTCTTTTTCAAATTCTGAATCCAATCATTAGAAAGAAAGCCATCGGAAATGCAAACTCAGTTTTCTGCTTTATATTAAGAAGTATAAAACGTGTCATACTGCGTCAATACACGGAAGCCCAGGAGGGAGAATCGTGATTTTCGAGATTTGCCGCCCTCCTTCTGACACCGTACTGCCAAGCTATATGATACAGAAGAAGATAGAAGAAGATATGTACCAAAGAGTCGAAGGAAGAATGCTCTCATTGGTAAATCTACTTTTGGTCGCCAATTAATTTCGCCATTTTGAAGTATAGCTAACTACCTAAATCTCGAATATGAGTTAAAATTATACAATAAAAATAATATGAATCGTTCAAATAATATAGTTTTTTTCTGAAATAAGACGTAGTTCATCAAAGTTGTTTGAAATAATTAAAATAATCTTATTAATACTCGCCATTTACAGCGATTCTTTCAATGTTACCAATATTATTTTTGTGAATTTCATTTGATGAAAACAAGGAAAAAGTAGTCAATTTAATTTTGATTTTTAAATGCTTTACAATGGAATAATTTTCCTTTTTAACATTTACATATACATCCCTCTGCTGCCAGATAATCTTAATTTTAGAAATTGATATTCCAGTATTTTGTAATTGATGAAAAATTAATGTTAACAATTCATGATATTTGTAATAATCTAAATTTACTATTAGTAATGAATGCTTTATACTTCCTAATTACTAGCAGAAATGTATGACTGTTTGGAGAGCGAGCAAAGCAACCTTGCATCATTTAGTGATTCCAAAAGAATGACGGCATGACTGTTGGGGGTTGTTGAACGGAGCAAAAAGTGCATGAAATCCAATAATATATTTTATAAAATAATTAACCCATTCACTGACGTTTACGAGATATCTCGTAGGAAGCTGCGGTAAAAATAAGCGTTTATAAATTTCGCTGGCAGTGAATGGATTAATATTATATTAAACCGCTTTTTGCAACATCTTGTTCGCTGGGATTATTGATCATGTAAAATTGAATCGTTTGTACATAACAAAGTCTTAATGACTTTCTCAGCAAGCTATTTTTAAACTTCAGATTATGATAGTCATGTAATTCGTACTATTTTAGAAGCTTTATGCTTCACTATGCTAAACGCTTCTCGAAATTTCTGTCATTTCGCCTAAAATGTGATGCTTGGTTTTGAATAGGAGATGATTTAGGTTCATTTAATCCAGTAATATGCTTGCTGAATCGAATCATGTTCGTGAGAACTATAGCGATAAAAAAAAAGAATCTTTAAATTTTCAAGTTTCATATGTAAACAGAATAAATTTCATTATTTCTCTAATGTATGAGAGGAGCATTCAACAAAAATGTATTTGATTCAATAAGAAAAATCAGTGTATTACAGCAAGAAAAAAAGAAAACTAAAAGAGTGATAATATAAAAGTATAAATTGATAAACTTTTAAAAAAGAGTTTCATCATTACTTGCTTATAAATTGAAATATTAGCTGTAAATTTCACGACAATAAAAAATTTTATTCAAAACAAATTTTAAATCTAAAAATATATTTAATATCGAGAAAATCAACAGTAGACAGAAATATTAGTACCAACAACCAAAATGATTTGGACGTGAATTTGAGCAAGGAAAATACTATTGTAAAGTATACTTAAAAATGTTTTTAAAAGTTAATTAAATCTAATTAATTAATTAATATATAGATAAAAAATTCCGATATTTAAATTTATATGTTCGAAAAGATAATTTCTTGAGTTTAAAGTCTGTATAAAATTCATTCTTCCTCTATAATATTTATGAATGCTATAACGGAAAAAAAGCCAAAATCTTGCTTAACTTTTATTTTATTACAATTCAAAAAATTGCTCCCACCTTTCAAGATACATATGTTTTAAGTTTGGTAGTTTTAACTAAAATGATCTGCTCTGGAAAACGGCAATGTCCGCACGCATTTTTTTTTATTGTTGGTAGAGATTCACAGAAAATTTAAAATATCAAAGCTTCACTAAAAATTAAAAAATACCAATCATGTCAAATTTATATATTTAAAAAGAGGCCTGAATATTATTTTCATATTTCAATATCAGCAATTCTTGCAAAACAACATGATTTTTTATTTTATTTTTTCTAGTTGGAAAAAGAATTGTTTTTCTCCTATTAGTTAAAGCTTGTTAAAAGCCAGTTGTGCAATTAACGTCAATAGTTTTGCGAAAGAACATCTAATAAGTTTTTTTAGAATTTTATTTTAAAATCGTACTAGGGTCAAATTTTGATTTTTTTCTTTCTTTCCCCCCCCCCCCTTTTTTTTTGCCTTCTGTTTCTTTATTAGTAAACTTTGGGAAAAGTGTCAAATTTAATTCAGTGATAGAGTTTCTAGAATGTAAACTCTATCGCTGAATTAAATTACATCAATATTGTCTTTTTTTGGGACTTCCAGAAAAGCTTTATGAGAACTGCTGTTTTTTTTTTATCTGTAATAAAATAGATCAGTGTTTTTATTTATCCCTGTTTCATGGACTAATACAATTCAATTACAAATCTTCAGCAGAACAAATGAAAATGTCTAGATGTCTAGACAAGAAATAAAATCTTGATCAATATTTATTTCAAATGCATCGCATTTTAGAAAATTTTAAGAAGAAATAAAATTGCAAACAACGTCTAAAGATGGAATTAGAAATAATTGAAAATTATATATTCTGTACACAAGACATATGTGTTTTAAAATTTTCACTTTTTTACAACACTGCCCCACAGTAGTCTAGGTTCAAGATATTATATGTTTTGATAAGAGGTAAAATATTATGCGTTCTATAATTTAATTGCGCTCTTGAAAAGAATTATTCAAGGAAAGTTAGTCTAGTGTGAGCTTTAGCAAGTAATTATCTGTTAATGTCGGGCAAGCTGATTTAACTTCCAAACGAATTTAAAACTTGGCCCAATTTCCTTTGAAAGTTTTTCAGAAAGACAGCCAATTCTCACATGGAGGTGTTCAAAAACCAACAAGTTTTTTTTTCTTTACTTACGTATTTTATATGCCTATTTATTATTAAAATTAGACATTGAAAAAGCATTGAAGGTGCTGCCGATATATTTCAACTGCAGATAGCGCTACAAAAATTACTGTTTTTTATCCTTCATTAAAAAAAAAAAAAAAAAAAAAAAAAAAAAAAAAAAAAAAAAACTTTATCTTATTTTAATGATGTTTATTCACTTAAACTGATTGTATCCAACGGAAGGCTCCTCGGATAAGGAGAGGGAAGTTTCCGATTCATTGGTTGCTTCTGTCTTTTCTGGTGGGCATATGAATGTTGTGGTCGAGTTATTTCCACTCTAATGATGGGATGGGCCTCTAGATGGAGGAATTGTACTGCGGCTAATGATAGCCATTAGAACTTAGTTTTAGTTCTCACTACTGTGCTGTCATGACGACGGTATTTCAGATTGCAATGGTTGCTTATGGAAGGCGAGGGTAACTCAGTAATGGTAGCACTGATTGGATCCCACAAAGTGTCATCTCTGAAAAGCCACCGTATAAGTAAACAGGTTCCTTCTTCCTTGGATAGCAATGGCGATGATTTCCTTGGCCAGTTGCGATTAATAATAATACTTCTGTACGATGGAACGATTCATGTGCTACTCGTCATAAGACAATTTTGTTTTATCCACACAGCTCAAAATAATGTTAATGTAATAATGCGGGAATAATGTAAAATAATGTAATAATGCGGGAATAATTCTTTATGCTTACAATGATTGGCTACTGAGCTCTCCATATATTTGCGTTATTTCAAAGCTACGATCGATGCACAAATGACCCTTTGGCCGACAGAAGATACCACTCAGTCCATCTGTTCACTCCAGGGGATACAATTATTTTCAAGATTGAGCTAGTTCTTTATAGTTCTTATGTTTGGAAATTCTGTATTTATGTTATTTCATAACTTGTATTCACTTTTAAATTTGGCTATCTCTCATACTTTTTACCATAAGATTCGAATCATTTTTTCCGCAAGGTCTCATTGCTTTGAATTAATCACTTCATTTGACATCTAAATTCATAGTTATTTAACGAGAATTGTATGACGTTATCTATACAATAACTGTGTCTACTGAGTATTACCAGAGTATACTTGTCTTTACAACAAGACTTTACTTTAGGCTGTGTATAAACCTCAATATGAAGATGAGAAGCTTCCGGCATGATAGTTGGTTCTCGCCATCCTGGAGGGTACACGAAAAGGTGTTGGTCTGGCTCCTCCCATCGATGACGGGACGTACTTCCTTTGGGAAGGGTTGTACCGTGGCCAGTGATGGCCCTTAGGACTCAACCGCAGTTCCCACCAGTGTTGCTGTAGCGGCGGTCCGGTCATTCAATTTTTTATCCGTGTACCTTCGAGGCGGGTCGGAAAGTCAGTGATATGACTTAGGCTGTGTATAATGCTATCATTTTATCTAAGTCATTTCTTTTTTAGATAATCGCATATGCATACATGCAAAAGTACACTCTGAGCGATAGTGAATTTTTTGATGGATTTGTTTCAAAATTTCATAAGGATGCAAAATTGGAAAACCTATGTATCATTTCAATAGCTGCTTTTTTTTTCGAGTTATTGAGTTTATATGCATTATAAAATGCAAATTAACAGAACGGTGAATAATTTTGGGGCTTTGATTCAGAAATTGAAATGGATCTGCACTTTAAATGCGAAATCTGTATACCAAATTTTATTTATCTAGCTCTTCACGTTTTGTAGTTTCTACGTTCATTTCCTCTGAGGGGACATACAGACTTCCTGCAAACGGATTTCGTTCAAAATTTGATAAAAATCGACAAATTTAGTTTTAAAGTCACATAATAAATTTCTTCCTTCTAGCTTAAAGTGTTTTTGAGTTATCGTGTACTCAAACAGACAGACATTATTTCCAAAGTGTATTTTTCGAAGGCAGAAAGCTTCCAGATTCGTCAAAATTCGTTCGAGTTTTTGAACAATTACAATTCTTTTTCTTTATAATCTTCATATACGGGAAAGTAAAAAAAAAAAAAAAGTTTTAAAAATGCAAATAATTTCTAAGCAATTAAAAAGGAGAAAGCGCTTAATGTAATTTTATCACTCAATTATCAGAAGAATTTTATATCATTACAACATAAACTTTATAACCTCAAAAATCTTCTTTTTTTAAATTATTTTTAACGACTGAAAAAATAGTTTTGAACACAATATGGAAACTTTTTTCTATTTCGCATCTCTGTTCAAAGAGTCAAGTTCCCAAAAACGAGACATGTCTATTCAATATCCGATCTCAATACGGCAACATGAATGAGAACATCAACTGTTAAATAGGCCAGGAAGTCTACCGTAAGTAATCGGTATTTAAATATCAAAGCATAATGGGAACTATTTTGGTTTTTGATATTATCTAAATATGCAGCAGGTAATCTATTGTATGAACTTAAAGAGTAAATGAAACTAAAGGAAAGGTACTTAAATATTTTTAAATATTCAGATACATTTCTTTTGCTATTACAATCTGCAAGACAGTGACTATCAAGCAAGTTAAAAACTAATTTGTTTCCAATATGATAGGTAAATGGCTTGTTCCCGATAAAATAGTAATTGGGCAATTAATACTCAATTTACCGACATTTCATCGTTGGAACTGCCATTGAAAAAAATCATTTGACCACTTGAGGTAGGTATAGTGTTAAAGATGTTTTATATAAACTATATATTCCAGTTCTGATTACATTTTAGTTTTTCCAGGTTTAAAATCAAACTTATTTGTCATTTCAGGTAATGAGAGTATTTAAAAAGTGGAATTGTATTTTATTTCTCTTTACAGAATTGCAAATGGATAAGAAAATGCAATTCAAAAATTAGCATAAGCGGAACATAGTAGAAATTATTCTAAAAAATTCAATATTTCATTTAAAATTGTTAAAATGGACAAAGTCAAATTCATTAATAATTTTAATTATGTAAATGATTTAGCGAATATTTTAACAAAGTAACAAAAGTTATGAAATTAACACCATAAGTGTTTGATAAAAAATGTGTAACAAAATAATAAATTCTGTATAAAAACAATATAGACTACAAATACACCCCTCTCTTCTTTTAACACACTAAAGCTACAGCTACAAGGTTTTGGAATGTATAGAGTAATGGTATAGTTCAATTGAATTAATGTGGGTTATTTCACGGCGGTCATTGTTATTTTGAACAGCGGTTATTGAAGAAGGCAAACACTACTGAACAACTGAACAACACTATTTCTCCGAACATTTACTTTTTACCAGTATGAAGGCTTTTGAACGACGGATGAAAGGTAGCACTCCCTTGGTATTCAGTCTTGAACCCGCAGGTCTCAAAACCGAAACTCATCTACCAGGGCACCGCAGCCTTTGTGCCAGGAAAAGCAATCACAATATATATACGGTTGTTTTATCCATCCAATGGGAGATTTAATTCAACGAAATGTTTTAAAATTACATGATATTTTTTTTTGCAGTTCCTTTTTACTAATTAAAAATGAAAATTTTTGTGGAATATGCAATAAAAATATATTTGAAATACAAATTTTATAAGTAAAAAAAAGCTCCTAAGAATGCTTTTCATAATAAATTATTCTTTAAAATTAAATTAAAATTGTTTTTTTATAAAATAGGATTTTGATGTTAAGTGAAATTAACTCATTTCAGTAAAAATGGGTCACAGCCACAAATAAATGTATGGACTAGAACAACAACACAATCAATAGCTCGAAGAAAAGGAGAGGCATCAAAGAACCATTTTTTCTTTCACTATGCTTATGTTATAATACAGGCACTCATTATTAGATGATTGAAATACACACACACACACACACACACACACTGGAAACTAGTCACTTAATGGTGTAACCGGTTCTTCAAATGTTTGTCAGTTTGAAGACGGAAACAAATCCTGGTTAATTTTCCCTTTTCAAAATGATACAAAGATCATACACCATCATGACTGTAGCCTGTAAACATCATCATCTGCTTCCAACAGCTGGTATTTCCGACTGCTTCTCTGTTTGTTGTTTATGAACTAAAGTTTCACAATTCATTACAGTCTTGTTCTGTTTAAACTATGAGTTTATAAATATCTTTTGGCTCATTTGTCAACATATGCAGAAATTGCAAAAATATTTAGAATCATGCTTTTGTTACAATGTATTGTGACTTCTTTTCCTAATTTTCAGCGTGGTTAGTGTTTAGGTTAGTGGTTTAAAGTTATTATTCCCATCTTGAAATTATATCGAACGTACTTCTCTGAAAAGGATGGAAAAAATTCATCGTTCAGAAACATATAATTATGAAGAGCAGAAAAAAAAAAGCCCTCGTGAAAAAAAGCATAGAATTATAAAGTAAATACCACACTATCAATTACATGCTAAGTCACATAATATTGGTAATCGCTCTTGTAAACAGTTAAGTTTAGTTACTCTCTGTAAGTTGAGAAGAGAAAAAACATTACCTAATACTCATTCTAAAAATAAAAAGACACTTTCTTCTCGGAAAAGTCCGCATTTTCAATTTTAAAAGCAGACAGTTCGAAAGCTATTTACCAAAAGCTATCTAACCACATCTGAAGGATAGAGGGTTAGTGTAATGAAGGGTAGATGTATTTTTCATGAAAAATGTTTTCTTTATGCGAAAGGCAATGACAGGAATGCCTTTGATTCCAATAGTAAAAAGCTTATAATTAAAACTTACAATGCAAAACAAGAATTTTCAGGGTATTAGTGAGTTAGTTCCAAGCATTCCATATTACAAAAACTTTTCTGGGGAAGAATTAATGAAATAACTATTGTAGCAATTACAAAGTAATTGGAAATAGTATGGAAATACACCATAGACGTATTAATATTATTTTAAAAACATAAAAACATCTCCAATTTTTAATTATCGATCTGATACCTTATTTATAAGCATATGAACAAATATATCGTATACATTATCCTTATTTATAAGCAGTATCGATTTGATGCCTTACTTACAGTTTCAAAATGGAGAAATGATCTGCCTAAGACGTATGAAAAATAGTTTGATTTAAAGAATCTTGAGTAAAAGTTTTGGTGGTTTATTAAATTTTAAAAAAAATATCTGGAAAACCAAGCTACGCTCGGCAGTTTTTTTTTAAATATAAAATTATAGGTTTTTTTAAAAGAAAATATTTAGATACGAATCACATACTGATTACATATGAATATTTTTCAGTCTAACCTACATATGAACTGGCCATTTAAATAAAAAAAAAGCATGAATGCGCTTATTTAATACTAGCCGCCTTTGGCGACCAGCCGGTTCGCCAGTATTACAATTTTCAATTAAATATTTTAAATAACTGGTCTCTTAATAGATTCTCAAACAAAACATATTTAATCTTCAAATTTTGATAATCATACCAAACTTATACTGTTGTTTAGATCGTTTCGTTCAATTTACTATATATATTTTGCTAATTTGTTGTCATTTCCGGTAAAACTTAAACATTAATTTAAAGTGGAAATGATGAAATTTAAATTAATATAAAGATATTTTTTAATAAAATCAAGCGTTTTATTTTATTTATCAACTTTATTATTATTTATTTATTATTATTATTATTATTGAATATGAGTATTGCAAACAGAATCGCTCGGTATATAAGTCTTCTGTGAACTACAAAATATTTTTCATAATTTATGTAATATCTAAAAGAATAATTCAACAAAAATTTCTCAGATTCTGCATAAAATTCAGTATTTAGTTTTGCTTTCAAAAGGATTGAAATGAAATCAATAATAATATTTTATTCCAACCTATATATATATTTCAAAAATTATGAAGTCTAAATTTAATGCAGTAAGGTATCATATTCTGAGAAATATTCTGGACACACCAAATTTTAAATAAATGAATGAATGTTTCTATTTTCCACGATCAACTAAGACTTATTTATGAAGTTTTGCATGTTAAAAATTTAGAAGAACTCAACATTTTCATATTCTTAGGCCAATTAATCTTGAGAAACCTGCGCGCTGATTGGCGTATTTTCTTTGAAACGATGGATGGAAAATCTAAAATTATCTTTTTTTATTGAATATTCAAATTTTCATAAATCAGTCAGTTTAAGTGATTGATTTAGTTGATTGGAAATTAACTCTTTTTATTTAAAATATTAGTGTTTCAAGAACATTTTGTTAATCGTGATTTCCACAGCAGAAGCTTGATGTAAAATCAAAAATTCTTTATTTATTAGAGCATTTATTGAATCAAGTTACATAAAATATAATCATTCTCCATTTAGACCATTTTATCAGATCTATGTCTTACTAAAGGTTTACAAATTAGCTGTGTGGCCCTGATTTAAATGGATATCCTGTTCATATTAGACAAAACTTGCTTTAAAATAAAACTCATTTATTGGATTAATAATATAGAGAGTGTAAAAGATCATAAAATACTTTTTCTTGAATTTATTTTTTAGAAAAAATAATATTTCATATTTGTTTCATTTCCTACAGGCACGTGCCAAAAATTATATTTTTGCAGATTTCATTTCCAAAAAGATTTAATTTATTTTTAATTTGAACTTTAATCAATGTGATGGCAACACTTTGAAAGAAACTAATCTTTTCCTATGAATGCGAAACGTGATCGTGCAGCTTAAATTTTATTTTTATTTTGTACGAAAAAAATTGTTGAAAAATATAGTTAAAATATTTATTTAAAAATTCATTAAAAATAGAAATTTAATTTTAAGGTTAAAACATTGGCATCATTTAAAAGATAAATTTTTGATCTTTAACTTCATGTAAAAATCTTTTTTGTGCGGTAATATTTTCGGAAGTTATAGCAAAAACACGCCAAAATTTCGTTTAATTTTTAAATAAATAAAATTCTAATTAAGATTTCGAAACAATAACCCCCAGGTGCACATTTCCTGCCTCCAATGTATACACGTGCCAAATTTGGTAGCTGTAGGTTGAATGGTCTGGCCTGTAGAGCGCCAACACACACACATTGAGCTTTATTATAAGTATAGATGTCAGTTTTGCGATGGTCCAGAATTCAGGTCTGAGATGGCGCTATATGACATTGTCAACATGAGATAGAAAAAGGTCCTAATAATTAGTTATAAAACATGGGTTTTTTTATGTAAAATCGCAGGGTTTTTTCAAGAAAGTCACCTATATAGATAGACTTAAAACGTAAAAACTTATCTAAATATAAAATTTGATCCAAGTCGTTAGAGCCGTTTCCGAGATGCACGAAATAAATTAATTTATATATGTATATAGCAATTACTCGTTTAAAATTATAAGATTTGTAAATAAGAAAAAATGGGACTTTTTCTTATTTTACTTAAAACATAGTTTTGTAATTAATTCTCTATGTTGAACTGCTGATTCAATTTCAGTCTTTTTTAAATTTATAAATACAACAATATATATACAAATACAAATAAACACTTGTCAATAAACTATCTCGTCAACCTGATAAACTATTTTCCATACACACACAGATGCGACTTAAAGTAAGTTTTTCTTTTCTTTTTCTTTTTTTTAATATATAAGAAGTGAGGTGCTCTTAATGTCTTCTAGCTAACGAGAAAGTTTATCTATTCATTTTCCTTTCAAAAGTCTGTTCTGTTCTGAAAGTGAATGAAACAGTCTAGACATTCTGTCAATCATACGTCTGGTTAACTTAATTATACTAATTATAAATAAACTAATACACAAAACAATTTATTTCTCATGCTTCAGAGAACACAAAAGAAAATTTATAACACAAAAACATCTTTATATTACTTCTATATAAATAGGTCTCATTTAATAACGGACAATAGTTGAAAAAATTTTAAATATATTACAGAAAATTTAATTGCTACTTGCATTATCATTACAAGTAAATAATATGTTGCGGATAATGAAACAACTGTTTGTAAGCTTCCAAACTGAAATTTTTAAATTTTATCAAATTGAATTTCAAATCAAATTCACTTTCAAATTTCACTTTTCATTTATTTCTGAAGAAAATCAGAAATCTTCAAAAATTATTCTTACTGCAAGAAATCAACTGTTTCAGGGAAATAAAATAAGAAAATTTACAAAATTTTTACTAAACATTAATTAAAATTATAAAAACGCATTTAGAAGAGCAAGATTTACAATTAATCCAGGATTTCTTAAAAGTTTTCTGTGAGTAATTTTTTTTCATTAAAAATTGCATCCCCTTATTTTCATGACAAATATTTTGTAACTACCATAAAATAAAAATAATAATTTTAAATTGAAGCATTCATTAATATTAAATAAGAAAAATTCACTTCAAAATTGTTATTGCAATACATTTTATTGAAATTACATAAGTTAATATATAAATATATAAGAATATATAAAATAAACCCCTATGAAAGCTCTCGAGATTTAACATCATTCTGCGAGATCCCACATAGGATCCTAATACATAAATCTAAGAAGGCCTGAACTAAAGTAACCTGAAGTCCCAGATTAACCAGAACATTTCTGAACCTCATATGTTTGTATAAGATTGCAGTTCAGAAGTATTCTGAACTTATCCCAAAGTTTAATTAAATAATCTGAATTGTCTCGGATTTCCCTAATAAGTTAGTAGTTCCTGTTTTAAAAAGATGAAATATTTTTTTAAATTTATAACGTTTTGAATTAAAGCAATTCAAAAGCATGCATTATCCGGGACACTCCTGAGTCTCAATGTGTCAAAGTTCTGAAATTTTTTGCAGAGCTGCATTTGCATGCAAAACTCAACAGAATAGAAAAATAAAAATAATTAATATTTTTGAAAGCTGGTTATTTCAAAAAAGTAGCAACCTATGAAAATGTACTACGTTAAATTTAGTTCTATTTTACACTCGTGGTTGACGCAATCGCTTTTAAATATTGCAATAGCAAAGATGATGATACCATCTGTGTTCCTTTTTTTCAACAGTATTATTATTTGCCAAATTTAATTTTATAGCTCTATGTTTATAAAAGTGAAAATGCCGCTTTCATTAACCTCTGCTGTAACTTAGTTTCAATTAAAATTCAGCTCCATACAACATACAGACATTATCAAATTGAAAATATCAGAATTATTTAACAGCAAGATTCATCCTAAGGAATTCTGAATTATGCTAATGAAAGAAAAGCAGAAAATTATTAATAATTATATTATGTTTGATGAACTCTGTTTTAATATTGCACTAAAAAGTAAAAAAATGACTTTTACGCCTTTAATCATCCTAATAACTCTTTTTATCAAAATCCTTGGGTCAAAACAAAAACAGTAAAAGCATGAAGCGTCGAAATTAATACGAAAAAAAAATTTTTTTTTCAACTGCGTTTCTATTAGTTTACTTAGTAGAAAATAATTATTTAAATAAGAAAAAAATATTGGGGTAAAACCAAAAATGCAATATTAAGCAATGAAAACTGTACTATAAAGGAATAAAGTCCCAATCAATATCATATGAAAGATAATTCTTAAATATTCTTTAAAAGTTAAAATCTATGATAAATGTTTTGAAATTTAAATTTACTGAAAATATTTCTATGGCACCTCTGTCTTTACGGTTTGGCTGTTTTATTTTTATCTTCAGATATTTTTTATTTGACAATTATTTCCCAATTTAAATAATATATATATTTTCTATTTTTTAACATACCGATAAAACAAACGTTTCAGTTTTTCATGTTATTAATACGTATTTTTCAAGTGTAAGTAGATAAAAAAGGAAAGTGAAAACCCGCATTCCGATCTATTTTCTTCACTATCACTTTCAATTTGAAATTCCGCCGATAAAGGAAAACGATTCATTAACAACAAAGGAGTGCCTTGGGTGAAGAACGATCTGGTTTCTGCAAAAGCAGGATGTTGAGAAAATTGCGTTAAGTAATAGCTTGAAACATCAGCCAATATCAACCATCCATTACCTTCAATATTAACTCTGAAATTGACCTAAATACCGTTATGGTAAAAATAAAAATCCACGTTTTGTGCCTATATAAAAAAGGGGACTTTCCTTGTTGATACATGAACAAGGAAATAAAAAACTGTTTTCCTTTTCTTTTCTTTTTTTTTGTATGTGTGTGTGATCTGTGCTATTCAACGAAGATATTTTATACAATTCAAATCGAAATGATTGGGAAAAAAACAGATCTACGAATAATCAAATAAAGCGTTCCAAAATCTCAAACGTTCTGTGAAAAAAATCATTTTAGTGAACAATAAGTGATTTATCAAATGAATAAATGGCTGATTTCCGCATCCCACCAAAGAAGAATGCTTGACGGCCCAGTTAAAATCTGCGCCATATGCTCGACCACACATTGTTTCCAAGCAGGTGTTTCGTAGTAAAATAAACATGATGACAAATTTTCTACAATTGAAGCAAAAACTGGTAATATTTATATAATTAATTCTCTTATGCTGCTCCCATAAAACGCGTCATTTAGTTATAAGATTTGGCAACACCTACAAGCATGACCACGTAGTTTTTTTTTTTCCCCTCGAAATGTAAATACAGGCGACGTGTTGTTTAAACGTTATTTCGAATGTTTACCTTTTATTTAAATATGAATCTCACCCTTACTGTAAAGTATTATCAAAACTATGAAGTAAAACGAATTTAAAGGGCAAATGAATCAACTGAAAAAAGCCTTAAAGGGTTTCTGGAAGAAGGGATACATTATTTCAAGAGACTAAGTATACTTGTTTAAATACAGATGATAAGAACGCTGATCCTGAAGAGGAAGTGTTAAAGTTTCATTAGTTCATAAATGCTTACAAAAGTATAAAAAAGTCCTTTTGTAATACCAAAATTCTTCATTCAGTCCTTAATTCTTCATTAATTCCTTATTGCTAAATGAATTACGCTTAAAAATAATTGTTTTTTACACAGTGTCATCATTGTAGCGAGCGAAACGAGTAGGGTTACCGTAACAAAGCTGGACGGATTGCTACGGAAGGCGATCCTTCCAGGTAGTAGGCGATCGTTAACAAATAAGGGATTGAGCCCCTAATTTTATTTATTAGATTAATACCAAGTTTCGTAGTTATACGAGTACTGATAAAGATGTATAACTGTCAGTTGAGTAGAAAATATAAACTAATTTTACAATGTATCTTAATAATAGCCATTTATTAATTTATTTATTTGAAAATATGAAAAATGTGTTTCTAGCCTCACTCTAGGCAAATTATTAAGCAGAGTAAGGGGAAATGTGGCTTCGATGGTCAATGCGCCCCGGAATACCTAGGTAGTACCTTTCTTGCATGAAGGTAAGATCTCTTCCTGGCGGTTATTCATGAGAAATTTGGTACACGTTTGTGCTTTACTTGGATAAAAACTAAAATCCTGCGTTGCTGAAGATTTCGGCCAACGAAAGTTGCGAGCAATCTGACCGCAACGAGCTCTGACGATTCGAATGAGGCCACCAATTTTTAAATCATAACAGTTAAGAAAGCGGTTATATATTTTTAGCACATTGCCATCTTGCGCAAAGGCTTCTCCCTACTACAATGCTACGCTTAAATTCATTAGTCCGAAGGAGAGCACATGAAATATAATAAAAATATATCCATTTTCCGATGATCAGAATAAACAAATCTCTTTGCATCCCACTGTTTGAGAGGTAAGCCAACTGTTTTTACTTCTGAGTATTTATTTCATTTGTCACACGCTAAAAATTTGTCACTAAATCCTCTGATTTGTAGTGTCATCTTAATCTTTAAAATTTCAATTTCTTTTAAAAGCAATTCTTAAAAGTGATATCACAAAAATTAAGCATATGTGACAGCATTGTAATAAATAAAGGATGTCATAAAAACGAACTCAAACCGCATTTTATAAATTCCTGACCAATTTTTCTTCTCTGCTAAACAAAAAGGAAGGGCGTGGCGGATATGAAAACGTAGCTTCCTACAAATGTTGTTATTTGTAATGAGAAACGCCTTCCTCTGATAGCTGGTGGCTGTGACCGGAAGTTATAAATCTTAATTTCAACTATGATTGCTTCAAATGTTCTTAAGCATCTTACATACACAAATATGTAAGCATTCTTATACAATTTTATTCAAAGATAATCCAAAACAGAAAATTATATACGTTTTATTTAATTTTTTCCAGTTTCTTCAATTAGGGATCTTCTATTTTTTTTTTCAATCATTTTATAGCAATTATTCCCTTGAACTTTGATTCATAAAACTTATCCCATACATAAGTTTGTTTTAAACTGAAATTTGATCAAAATGATTTTAATTGAGTTTGTTGACTTGAAATATTATTTGTCTCTTTAAAAAACTATTTGCTGTGAATATAATTAATTTTTTTTATTTGACAATTTTTAAGGAGCATTTTTATGCTTTACAATTTTTCATATTGATTCTGGGAATGCTGCTTTTCTTAATAGTGTTCTATGTGCTTTTGCGATTTCCATCTGATTGTGCAATTGAAATTCCACGCTTTTATCAGTATTTAGGTAAGCAATATGGGCAACACATTACGTAATTTTATTTCAAAAAGGAATGCAAAAGTTCTATTAATTTTATAACTCTAAAAGTTTTAAACTGAGTTAGAGATCGATTTGTAACCATTTGGGAGGAAACGAATGATAAGCAATGTTTTTTTGTTTCATCTCTATATATTTCTTGCTATTTTATGATCATTCCTTCGTCTTGTCACTTGCATATTTTTTATTTTCTAAAATGTTTAACTGATTTGTTTCTCATAAATGAAACTAAGTATTCAATGAGATTCTTAGATATCTTAATTATAGTTTATATAATTTTTCGCATTCAAGATGATTCCAAAATAACTGGAATAAATTTAAAAGAATATAAAAAGAAAAGAAATAAGTAGATTTTGTAATAAAACAGTTAGGCAGAAATGATGCATCTATGTGTTAGCAGGAACTATCATAAATTAAATTTCGATATTCCTCTGGTGCTGCCATTCCCAGAGCGGATTTCGCTATTGTGCATTGTTATATGATTAAGAGACATATATGGAGCATGCAACATACCTTGTAAAAATTTGTCCTACGTATATGACCGTTGAACCGATATATTAGAATGTCCGATTCTACACAGTCCAATCATATTAATGTGACCACCGCCTACTTTTGACGTCAACGTTAAATAACCAATCGCAGAAGGGCATGTGTTATCTTCAAATTAGGTGGATAAATAAAGTATGCTGTAGGCATTCGGAAAACATTTCAGTTCTTGCAATCATGTGGAAACGGAGCGATTTATTCAACGTCTAAAAGGGCATGATCATTGGCTTTCGGGTCAAGGGTGGAAGTAATTCAGAGATGGCTAATTTTATAAACTGTTCGCGGGCCACCGTGGTAAGAGTATACCATGCATGGCAAAATGGCACTATCCAAAATCATAGACGTAGCAATTTTGGTATATCACGGGCCATTGATAGCAGAAGTGAACGACGGCTGTAGAGATATGTTCGGGCGAATAGACGTACAACTGTTGAATAACTGACCAAGAACTGACTGACCAGATGAACCAAGGGGCTACCAACAACGTCTCCACATCAACGGTTCAGCGAACGTTACTGCGTATGGGTATACGCAGCAGACGCTTGGTTAATGCCTCTATGCTGAATGCTGTTCATCGGCGACGAAGGCTGGAATTTTCACACCATTACCACAACTGGACTTCCACTGAGTGGAGACAGGTGTCTTTTCCGAAGAATCAAGTTTTATTCTCCATCGGACAGATGGATGTTGGCGAATATGGCATGAAACGTCTGAAAGCAAACACCCTGTAACAATTGCCGGAAGGGTCCAAGCTGGAGGAGGGAGTATTATGGTCTGGGGAATGTTTTCGTGGAATTATATTGGTGCATTCAGCATTGTGGAAGGCACGATGGATCAACACAAGTATGCCTCTATCCTTGCCGACCATGTTCACCCCTACATGTGAATTGTTTTTCCTCAAGATGATGGCATCTACCAGCAGGACAATGCGTCGTGTCATAAACCTGGCAGTGTATGTGCATGATTTGAAGAGCACCAGGGTGAGTTTACCGTACTCCCTTGGCCAGCAAATTCCCCAGACTTGAACCCAATCGAGAATCTATGGGACCACTTCGATCGGGTTGTTCGCATCATGGATCCTCACTCGCGTAACCCAGCGCAGCTGGCCAAGGCACTGGATGGCTCAACATCCCAGTGAACTCCTTCAGGAACCTAATTGACTCTCTTCCTGCACGTCTCACAGCTGTCCGTTCTGCGAAAAGTGGTTATTCTGAATTTTGACAGGTGGTCACATTAACGTGACTGGACCATGTACTAAGTAGTTGTCTACTAAGTAAACTCAAAAATAGAGTAATAAGTAGATAATTCCCTGGTAGGCGTGATGTACCATGCAATATCATGAGAGGAAAGGTGAGAGATATAACTTAGTTGATATATCCGAACATAGAAACTTATGTCCTAAGTATGTGGCCGTTGTACCGACAGATTAAAATGTTCGTTCTAAATAAGTAATAGTTTACCATATAAGCTCAAAAGATAATAAAGTAATAAGTAAATAATTTCCTAGTAGGTATCGTGTACCATGCTTTATCAGAGATGAAAATCAGGTATTAAATGTAAATAGGTTTTTATATCCTTTGTCTCAATACAAACAGCTTAACATTGCATTCTCTCAGGCGAAAGCAATAATCACGATCCTTAATTTCATTATAAAATCTATTTATAACGCAACTATCGATCCTCTTTATTTGTCTTTTACTATAATTTACTACATATTTTAGGATCCGCCTTTAAATTTATTCTTCACAAATGGGAAATAAGTGTTTATTACTTTCCCAAATATTTTCCAGGTGCGATCTAGATGTGAAAGTGGACACTGGAGATCAAAAGGAACGAATGTGCTAGGGAATTTTGAGATATTTCCCGGTGTTCTAAATACTAGTTACTGGACATCGAATTCTTTAAACTGATTCTGGAAAAACTCTGACCAGAAGTCTAACTGCCAGTCAGCCGTTAGATATTCTATACTTAATCTCTAAATATAAGGAGCCCTACTAGAAATGTAAAACTAATAGTACTGTATGTAAATTGTAAATAGACATTTATCCCACATTTTTGCAACAAGGTATACTTAACATCTGCCTCGTTATCTTGGGTTCCCTGCATCTTGTATAATCCGAGAGACTGAAAAGGTCGATTGAATTTCAAGTCTCTTACTACTGTTTGTCTGTGCCTTCAAACTGAAAGAAACGTCTTTTGTCTAAAAAATTTGAAAGTAATTTTAAAAGATCATGAAATTGAGCTTGTTATATCGAAATAAAAGAATTTATAGCAGAAACCTTAATTCTTGGGAATGGCAATATTCAATCATAAGGATATTTTAGTATTATATGGCAATACTTTCAGTTGTTTCAAAGTTCATGAAACGGAATAACATAGAGAAATTGAAACAGAAGTGTTATTTCGAATAGCCGAAATATCTCGTTTTGAGTCAATTCGAAACCTACCGGAACTAAGATGTGGGAATATTCAATTACTGATCACAATTCGTTCTCATGTAATTAATATCGACAATTCTCTTTTTTTGTACTTCACATGATTCAAATTTTTGTTTCAAATCTATTTTGTTTTAGCTTAAGAGTTCATTTTTTCTCATTTTTTGGTTCATTTTTATTTGTTTCAGATAATTTTTCAAAGCGAAGCCATCAAAGAAACATTTCCAGTTTACCCGTCTTTTTTTTGTTGTTGTTTGTTTGTTTATTGGAAAAGAAACTCTTTCTTTTGGAAATTGCTCTTTATAACTTTTATTCATTTAAATATAACTGTGCCTGCTGGATAAACATGTTGCGCTCATTATTGAGAGTAAAAAGAGAGAATACATTCCAGTCCAATACATTCCAGTTTCCTTCTTCTTCACCTGGCATAGTTTAAAATTTAGTTATTATTCTCCAACATCCCTTATGTTTGCTCCTAACAGGATGCTAATCTGTTTGCGAATAATTGTTGTGCAACCGACATTTTCTACTCGGTAAAACCGTAACTATGAAATAAAAATTTACAATAATGGACAATAATTTTTTACCCTGCGTATAGCTATAATAAATAGTTATGAACATGTGATGAACCATAAAATGTCTCTATTATTGTTCAGAATTGACACCGCAGCGGCCATAACCCAGCGACCAAGTACAAAAAAGTGTATTATGATTTTGTATATAAGTTGCCAATTTACCTGAAAAAAAATCTAGAATTACCGATGATAATTTAATATTAAAATGCTCAGTTTAACGATATTGCAAACCCTGTTTATACGTCCATACGAACCTAATCCTAATTAAATGATTAAATGAATTCAATTCATACGAAGTCACAATCATATGACAAATATATATATTTAATAATAATAATAAATATTTTATAATAATATTTAATAAATTAATAAATAATTATTTAAATACTATATATATATACCTTCACTCATATACATATATACACTGGTGTGCAAAACTTAAGCAACAGGTATGTTTTTTGCCATAACTTCACGAGAAATCATCTGAGAGACATGAAATTCAGAAATGAGATACAGCATTTTGTTCTGAAAGAATGACAAAAGCATAGTTGCGGAGAAATGAATACAATGCATACAGTATGGAATTAAACAAAAAAAGGCTTTATTGAACTCATAGTATCGTTACATATGATTGTCTGTCCAACAGGAAGAACAGCAAGCAGATGTTCCTTAGTATGGGATATGCCCTCCCCTTACTGCAATGGTTGCTTCACACCGTCTCCCCATACTCAGCACCAGATTGTCAAACAGTTCTTGAGGTAAGAGTGCCCATTCCTCAATCAGCATCTGTTTAAGTTGTCGGGTGTTCCCAGGAGGATGTAATCGTGCCGCAAGGCGTCTCCCCAAAGCATCCCACACATGTTCTATCGGATTTAAATCAGGAGAGCACGCCGGCCAATTCATTCGAGTGATATCTTCACTTTCCAGGAGCTCCTCAACAGCATGCCTCCCCAGACGACAACTCCAGGACCACCGAATCGGTCTCCTTCCGTGATGTTACAAGCGATTCCCAACGCCAGTTGATTTGGAGAGAGGTCGGGACACGGTTTCATCCCAGTAACATCAAGGAAAGAGACCGTTTCGGTGGTCCTGGAGTTGTCGTCTGGGGAGGCCTTATGATGAATGGGCGGACTGAGCTCCACGCTTTCGACAGAGGTTCTGTAACTAGAGATCGCTATTGTCAGGAGGTGATCCTTCCCCATGTGCGTCTGTTCCGAGGTGCCATTGGATCAGACTTCGTTTTTATGGATGACAATGCACGGCCACACAGGACTCATGCTGTTGGGGAGCTCCTGGAAAGTGAAGATATCATTCGAATGGATTGGCCGGCGTGCTCTCCTGATTTAAATCCGATAGAACATGTGTGGGATGCTTTCGGGAGACGCCTTGCGGCACGATTACATCCTCCTGGAAACATCCGACAACTTAAACAGATGCTGATTGAGGAATGGGCACTCTTACCTCAAGAACTGTTGGACAATCTGGTGCTGAGTATGGGGAGACGGTGTGAAGCAACCATTGCAGTAAGGGGAGGGCATATCCCATACTAAGGAACATCTGCTTGCTGTTCTTCCTGTTGGACAGATAATCATGTGTAACGATAGTATGAGTTCAATAAAGCCTTTTTTTGTTTGATTCCATACTGTATGCAATGTATTCATTTCTGCGCAACTCTGCTTTCGTCATTCTTTCAGAACAAAATGCTGTATCTCATTTCTGAATCTCATGTCTCTGAGATGATTTCTCGTGAAGTTATGGCAAAAAACATACCTGTTGCTTAAGTTTTGCACATCAGTGTATATACCTCACTATATATATACCAATAAAACCTTCATTCAGATATAAAATATCTGTCTATCAATGACATCTTAAACTGAACTGAAACTTAATAGATACTAATCAAAATCGTTTCAAAAGTATCTTTCTTTTGGGGGGAGGGGAAGTGAAGCTTTCTTTTTGATACAGGAAAATATTTTTTTTTTTCTAAATCTTTCCAGTCTTTTCATTTTTTTTCTTGATTCGATTATAGGAATTTTTTTTTTTTCGTTTTCTAAATGGTTTTACAAACTTGAAGAGGGGATTTTTTTGTAGATATTTTGTACCTCTTGTTTCTCGCCTCTACTGGTGTAAAGTCTACGAATACATTCAATGAAATTTGTAAACATTTGCCTTACCTGCAATTATAAATTTAACATGTGTCTATATATTTACTTATAACAAAAAACAAAAGATTCCTTAATATTCATTAAATAAAAATTTGAAAATATTAAAAATGCAATTGCGATTCCACTTTGCATACCTAAAATTTGCATTTTTTTTTTTAAATCTCAAAAGCTTGAGGCTCGGAGAGAAATACTCAGAAAAATATTTCTATCTTCTTCTTTTTAGATTTTTGTTTTGCCTCCCAAATTTGTGATAAAAAGCGTTCTCTTAAAGGTTTTTATATTTACTATTTAATTACTCAAAATTTATATTTAATCGATAGTTGATTAACAGCAATATTAGTCAATTTTTCATCATAACAATATCTTTGTATTTCATATGATCTTTCAAATATTCTAAAATATCTGTGCAATAATTTAAAAACATTAAAAAAAACTTTTTGCATTATTTAGTTTTCGAAATTGTCACTTTAAAAGAAATGTTAATGAAATATTCAATTTTCTTAGACAAAATTCTTTCAAATTGCAAATAATACTTTCTAAATACAATTTATCGATTCTTAATTTTTAAATCATATTAAATGTAGTTAATCAAAAACTTAAGAAGTTAACAAAGTTGAACATTTTTATTCTTGTACAGTTTCATAAAAATGATTAATCGAAATTATGATCTTACACCTATAAATAAATTAAAGGCTTACAGGGTTTTGTTTGGCTTTAATTGCTTTCTTTCTACATTAGAAACAGGAACCAAAAAATATTTCTTTTCTTGTATGTTAACTTATGAATTTTCGGCACATAGGTCATTTACGAAAAGATTCAATTATGCTTCTTTCTATTAAGTTCATAATATGTTTGTTTTGGGATTTTCCGTCTTTATCGATTTTCATTAATTATAAGATAATGGCGTTAATTACGATCAACTTCAACTTTGAACCAAAATAACTTTCGAACCGTTCTTTTTATTTGATTGATTTATTTAGTTGTTTATTTTAATGTCTAATCTTTTCTAATCCGACTATCTATAGAGTTAATAGAACAAACTAGTCAAAAAGTTGCAGAATACAGACTCAAGAATTTATTTATTTATTTATGCCGTAAAATGAGTCACTTATGGTGTGTTTGAGGCTGATGATGTCTTTCTGTTTCTTCTTTTAAAGAAAATCTTTCATATAATTCTAAAGATGGCATACACATGAATTAATATCTGATGAACATTTCACCGTGGACAAAGTGGACATTTCACCGTGATAATGATTTAAGTATTAAAAAGCAACTCGCGCCACAAACTCATTGTTTATGATGTTGAAAACACAACACGTTCTAAGCAGAGGGGCTACATAAACCAGTATTTAACAATTCCGAGCAATTTTTGAGCATAAATATTCAATCTTCGACTGAATATAAGGACTTGGAACATATTTTCAAAAAGTTAAAAGTGATAAAGCTCTCAATCATTGAATGCATATGCAACGACATCTAGTAAGGCTCTGAGAAGTTATTTCAATTCAAGGGTAGAGATTAATTAGAAATATTATTTATTAAAATAGCTATTTATTACACTTATTAAAACAAATTTCTAGAAAATTTTTTTGGTACACAATATTCGATAATTTTATTCTTAAACTGACATTATTCTTTATTGTTAGCTAATTCGGTATAGGATATAACTTCTTTTGATTCACAAGCTGTTTATTTATTCCAATAAGAATCGCAACGTCTTTTGAACTTATAAATTGTTAATAATTTTTAATTTCATCAAAGATTGCTCATATAAACTGTGTTTATGTTTGTTTATTTTTAAGTCAAAATCTTATTAAATGCTATAATAACGAAGAACAAAATCAACAAAATGAATCTTACATCCTCATTCTTTAAAATATACCAAAGGCAAATGGCCCAGTTTAAGGGATAAACTGCTGTTACTGTTCATACCTATACTTTAAAATATAGGTGTGAGCACGTTCTAACATGTTTATTTTTTAAAAAAACATGCTGTTATATATGCATATCTATGCTTTAAAATCATAGATATGCATATATTCTACCATCTCTATTTTTTTTTAAAAAATTAACACTGAAGGCTATATTTTAGCAAATCAAATGTGAACATCTGAAAACTCTTAGCAAATTCAACAATTAAATGATTTAAACGATAAAAAAGAAAATATTTTGCTAATCTCTTTTCACGATTCTTTGTTTTAAAAATATTTAATGACCGTGCCTTTACCATACTTATCAACTAACTGAACGTTAAAAACAAGTGGAATAAATGCCAGAAGAATTTCGAAAAAACTCAGCTTTTCAGAGAAGCATTTCGAGCAAGTTTAAGGAGACAAATTTGTAAAATCTCTTTATTTGAAAATAATAAAAACTTACTTTTGAAAAATGTAAAAGCAAACTTCTAACCAAAATTCAATCCAAATGAGAAGCGAATAAGGCCTTTCACTTGAAAATGGCATATGGTTTATCAACAAACACATCTTAGTATACACCATCAGAAATCTTTGTGGGTTACTATGCGTAAAGTCATGTGAAGGTTTATCACACTTTGACCTCTGCTTATCATATTATTGTCAACAACATGAAAGGTCTACAGGTTAATTTCTAACATATGTATTCCTATGATTTTATGAAAATACTAAGAAGACTAGGCTTCATTTTCGGGCAAATGGCCTCTAGTATTTACCATATTCCTTTTCATCTATGGTTTTGATTACTTCTTTTATTAATCATTTAGACAAAAGCAAAGTATCAATTTAAAATAAATGCAGGATTATTTAAAAGGAAGGAGCAAGCAGATTTCAATTATTTTTTATTTATAATGAACAATATTACGTAGAGACACATACGATACTCCCTTAAATTGAGGAAAATTCAAAGTTTTATTTTTTTTCTATTCGAATAACCTCAATCAAAGTAATATTTTTGTTTTGTTTTTGCTTCTGAGGAAAAGACCCTGCCTCAGGAAAAATTATTTTGCTTATTGCAATATACAACGAGTGAACCCATTGTTGCAGCATGAATTTCTTTATAAGGTCATCAAGCGCCGTCTCATCATAAATGGATTTACAGATGGTACAAGAAAATCGTAGAAGATATTTGTGTATGCAAAGGAAATAGCTCTGGTTGTTTACGCATCTCCGAAGAAAATGCTAAGTGTATCCGAACTGCTTTCGAATGTAACCGTTGAAAATTCACAAGTAAAGGAAGAAAAGAGCATGGAATTATGCAATAACGATGCGAGCCACCTCGTCATAAATGGATTTATAGATAGTACGAAATTAGTAGCAGATATTTGTATTTTCAAAGAAAAAAGCACCGGTTGTTTGCGCATGTTCAAAAATGTTCAATGTATCCGAACTTCTTTCGAATGTCACCGTAGAAAATCAGCGAGTAGAGGAAGAAAAGAGCTTGTAATTTCGTAACCAACGGTATGGGTGTACTTGAAACCTATTCCTTATATTCTTCAAGATGTTCAAGATCGAATTTTTGTACAATATTTTTATTTCTCTATTTGTATTGTTTTGTTTGTGTGCCAATATCTTTCCCCTTAAAACTTTTCTTCCACAGTTTATTGAGAAACTTTCAAGGTATTTGCTTTTATTATTGTTATTATTGAAAACAAGCATATTTTTTATAGTGTTACACATGTAAACATAACTTTATAGAGAAAAATATTTATAAAAATAAAAGGTTTTTTTGAAATCTGGAACTTATTTCTGGCTTATCAGGTTTGTTTTTTTAGGATATCATTTGAAGCAAAAGTGATAAAACCCAATACCGCAGTCTGAGCTATATTATCTTTCAAGTTTTTTTTTTAATTTAAATATATCTAACTCTTTCAAGCATGGTGGTTTATTTCCTGAACCACTTACATTAAAGTATTTAATGTATGGTGACACAGCTTGTAAACTCCTTAATGAAGAAAGTACATACTTAAAAAAAGAAATGTATATATAAACTAAATGATATAAAATAATTTTTGAATATACTTTATTAATTAAGTGATATAAAAATTTAACTACCGTGAATTAAATACTTTATTGTAAGAGATTCAGGAAATAAACCACCATATTTGAAAAGGTTAAGATAGAGCATGCAACTCGGTTTTTAATATATGAGTTTTATTCTTATATAATAAAACTATGCATTTTCAAGCATATTTACGCGCATAAAAGAACACGATTATACCCACTTTTTAAAATACAAATTATTTTCGTAGATGATCCAAAAGGAAAGAAATGTTATACAAAGCACGGATAATAACTTTCAACAATTCATTCATGTGATATCAATCTTAAAATATAATGGAAGATTTATTGAATATATGCAACTAGTAGCCATTACACAATAGCGCTATGGTAGAATTCCTTTCATTTATGGTCATATGTACTCATAAAATGTGATGGAACAGTATTGTCTTAATACACCAATGCAAAATTTGAGTCGAGTTTCGATTTATTTTTTTAGGTAAAGAAGATTAAAGATTCTATAATCCGTAAAGAACTAATAACAATCGATAAGTATCATTTATTTTGGAAACATTTCGTTTGCTTTCTTATGCCTTTAATACAGATATTGTTTATTTTTTTAATGTACTTCTTTGCATTCGTCCAAAGAACTTATAATGAAGTCATCAATAAATAACTTCTACTTATATAATTTGAAATTTACCTAATCTGTATCAGGTGAATAAAATTGTAAATTCAGTGGTAAGAGCTGAGCTATACCCAGTCAAATGCATATTTATGAATGTTTGCGAACTTTTAATCATTAAAGAATTACTTACTATCTTCAAACAAAAAATTATAAAAGACGAAAAATACATGTGTTTCTTTATTATTTCATTTCAATTCTAATTAATATTTTATCCATTTTAAACTTATACCCAATATTAAATATAATAATGGCTTTTTCCAAGTATAATATAAATAGTTGAAATCTGATAATAGGTGAATTAGCTTAGTAGAATTTTTTGGAAACCATATAAAAATGATGAATAGTTCGTGAAAGTCAAGCCCAATAAATGGCAATTGATTTCACTTTTGAACTTCCTGTCAAACTTTACTTATAACAAAGCTAAAAGCCAATTTTAGCAGAAAGTCCTATCAATAGTCACTATTTCGAGTAATCTGGTATCCTTTCCTTATTTAAAATTACTTTTATTTACATTGAAGCCTATTTTGAAATCCAGAAAATATTATTCCGCAATAAAATCTTTTGAAAATGCAAAAGTAAACTATGACTTCCCATTTTCGAAAGATTTTATATTTCTCCAGCATGAAAATGTGTGGAATTAATGACCTTAACTCACATTTAAAATCTTAATGGTTGCAATTGTGATAATTATTAAATTACTTAATATGCTGTTATATACAAATAAAATCTTTAAATCCTTTCTGAATATTTGAAAACTGAAAAATGCCTGTATATAAAACTTTTCAAATACATAAAATGAAACAAAAGAAAGAATTGAAATACATTTAAGCACATAAAATATTCAATTTAAAATTAATATGATGACTCTAGCAAGAAAATATTGAACATTTAGAAAACATAACTAATTTCTTTCGGCTTAAAATCGTATAAAATATTTTTTAAATGAGATTTTTATCGCCTTAGTGGAAATTTTTAGCACAGATGAATATATTTAATAAATTCTAAAAGAAAGGTGCCAGTATCTGAAAACGTATAATAAATAATTTATTTTACTGTTAAGCCTCCAGTGTAAGAGTTTAATTCTTCCACACAGCAAATAAAATTTTTACCCGTATAATTTATTGTTTAATATTTCCTTACAATTTTAATCGAATGTAAAGAATGCATTTCATATTCTCCTATAGAAATATTAAATATTTTGATATCTCTTTATTCTAGCGTTTTACGTTTACTATCTTGAATTGTAGGATGATTTTCGTTCCATTCTTTTTTTTCTCTCTCTATACGCATTCAAATGTATTTCCTTTTTTATATTACAAGCATGGAACTATTTAAATCAGACTAAGATTTCAACTTTCCATAAGAAAAAGCTATTAATTAATAGACAATTCACATACCCATAGTGAAATATTGATAGTAGTATATGTTTTTAATTTAACATTTTTAATTAATCATAGAAATTTAACATCCTTGTAATCTCAAAAGAATTTCGATCATTCCTGCGTCCTATATCGCCAAAAATTTGAAGTTCCACCTGATCCAAATAAAAAACTCACCTTTAATTCTAACCAAAGACCGAAATCTAGAACTTGTTTAGGCTGCAGGCCATATCATATCCAGGAACAAAATTTGCTAGTTAAACCAGAAGTGTTTCATATTTTATATTTATTCTTGTTAAAAAGCAGTAAAATGCAGGGAAATAAAAATGGCAATTTAAAAATTGCAGAAATATTCTATTGATATTTGAAAATTTTTGTAAAAAAAATTCCAAGGCTTTGTGTGCAATTTGAAATAATTTTCATAAGTTAAATATAAATATTTCATTATCTTCTAGACACTTTATAGTCCGCAGAGTCAAAATTTACTTGCCTGACTCAAATGTGAAACTTTTAAAACAGAAATTTCAGACAGCATTATTATCTCCACCATTATTATTTCTAAACATTTATTTTGATAAAAAACATTAACCAAATTAAAGAAGCAGAGCATTTATTATAAGATTTCATATTGTATGCTACATAAATTATGTTTTTCTAAAACCTTTGGCCCAAGTCTCAGCAACAATTTAAAAATAATTTTAATATTTTATCATTTTCTCGTCTCTCTCTAATACGAAAAATCAAAATTTGTTAGCCTGACTTGAACTCCGAGCGTTTATTTATCGCTATCTACATATTATGTGCGTAATGAAGTGTAAAGAAGCTATCTACATATTATATCAATTTACGAATTTTGATCAATAATCTATCCAAAATGAAAAAGAACAAATGAAAAGAACAAGATTTCGTATTTTATGTTGGATAAATCCCCTTTGCAAAAGAAATATTGGTAATGTGACGAACAAGAAAGACTTGGGAGTCGCTAATTATTGCATTGCTCGATTTCTAATCAAAAGGCATACGAAGCCATCATTTAAACATCTCCACTGCAGGATAGAAATCACTTCCTGAGATTCTGTGCTGGCTTTGGTTATTTGATGATTCCCATAATCCTCTTTAAATCTTTGCTACAGGTGCGTGAATTTAATCGCAACACATTATCTTTGCTTGAGGTCCAATATGGCAAAAAAGTGGTACTCTCTCATCTAAAAATTTCCTCTACTCACAATATCCTCCAATAAAGTTGGAAGATAAATCATACTGAATCCAAGTATGCCATGACCCTTCCATAATTGGTAATCCAGTCCAGCCGCATGATTCTGTAAGAAAGTGAAAGCATGGGGAAATATATAGACGGAAGCCCGAAAGCAATAAGTATAGAAACGTCCAGCGCCACCACGTAGAAATTGATATCAGTTGCTCAATTCCCATTGAGATATAGCGAAATCAGATATTTCCCCATCCCACATTGTGCTGTCCATCCATGCTTAGGAGGAAAAGTGGATTTGTTTAGCCGTGGGAGAAAAAGTGAGAAAATTCGAGCACAACCAGTATCTGGAAGAAATCGTGCTAAATACGGAAGGGAGTTTCAGCATCCAGTTTAGATGGACGAGGTCAGATGCCTCCAGCTGTAACTACTTTTATCCGAGCTTTATTATCAGGTCAGTGTCCAGGCTAAAGTCTCTGGCACTAGGTAAGCTTTACTACTTGATGAATGACGATCAGTCTATTTTGAGGGACACTTGGCACGTTTTTGTGTATGTCACAAGATCAAATTAGAATTCGCACTTGGCTCAGAGGAAATTGAAGAGTTACTGGAAATAGAAGTAACCATTAAATGTCTTTAATAATGGTGGTTCTAACATAACTCAACAATAACTAGCACAGCTGGTTTTCCATAATGGATAAATGTAGCAACTTATATGGGCTCGATTTACAATATCTGACTTCCTATAAAAAATACTAACATCATAAAAATGATAAATAGAATCATAAATGAGAAAATTTTTAAGAAAGTTATTGTGCGTAGAGAAATTAACTGCACAAAGGATTTTAAGGCTTAGAAAGTATGAAAGAAATTTTTTACAACATATCTTAAAGGTTCAGATTCTCAAGTTACTCTTCATTTCCTTATAAAATCAAAGTTGCAACTGTCGATTAATCAAAGTGAACAAATTATGCGTGATTCTCAATTGTTGATTGTATTACTAGACAAATATTTGCATATGATGGATTTTTGCATCTGAATAAACTTGTGTTTCTGACATAAATGTTTCCTTTTAAATTTGTGATCATCCACACTTAAAAATCAACATATCTTTGCAAATTTTGCAGATAGCATGAAATTTTGTGAGCAAAGATGAATGTAACGGAGATTGTTTTTATTGATAATTTTTATTTACGGAGGACTTATAAAAATATTTGATTTTTTAAAACTTTTTGCTATTAACCACACGGAAGTGAAAATGTTTTGACATATTTCCCTTATTTAATGTAACTTTGTATTTGGAAGTAAATGCCTAAATATGCCTAAATGCAATATTTGGAAAAATAAAAGCTTATTCTACTTTTGGGGGACACTCTGCATTACCTTGAAATTCTGAAATTAGGGAACATCGATAGTCTCGACGCATATCAAAGACATTGATAAAAGATTGAATATTTGATTATATACTTATGCATTCGAACCATCACCAGTGTACGTCAGGGAACACAGATAAGTTCTGGTGAAAGGAGAAACAATAATCCGATAAGAAAGGGCCAGAAAGGCGAACATACCAGGTTAAATTGTTACAATAAATAAGATTGTATATCGTAAATCATATAATTTTTGTGTACATTTACAATTAATATTATTCGCTTTTCTCATTTAGAGTACAATGCTCGTTTTAGGTTCAACAGTTTATTTACATCTGCTGTTATTTAAGCTTTCTTCTCTTTTGATATACATCATAATATGTTTTAATAATAAAGCATGATGTAAAAAGTTGAATTTTTGTTTTAACTTACGTATACTTGAGACAACACGACCTACCTAAGTCACAAACTGAATATCCAATTACCGTGAGAGCGATAGGCTAAAACTAAGGTTTAATCCTAATGAATATTACCTGCCGCAGTACAATCTTCCCAAAAAAGGTATGTCCCGTCATCGGCAGGAGGTGATTACTAATGCTACGCCACTCTCATCTTAGAGAATAAGTTGCTTATAATGTTTGGGATGGATGTGAGAGAAAAGGGAAGATAAAAGTTGATTTTTTTAACTATCATACATTCTCATCCCTTCACCCGTGCCTTATCGTAACATAAATAGTTTTATTCAATATTCACTATTGGTGCATGTTGAATGTTGACATTTACCGCTATAAATAAGAAATAATGATATTTATCAAATATTTCGGATACAACAACATGCAACAACGAGAATACTGACACTCGCCGTAGAATATTGAACGTTTGCCAGATATAGGTCTTACACAGTAACATATGCAGGTTTGCACCTGAAAAATAAAAGGCGCAATATAAGGTTTATTAAATGCCGTGAAATATAAAAATGCATTATTTGATTTAATGTAACCATACTGAGTTTTATTGGGATGTGTATTATGAAATTTTAGAAAAAAAATAATTGAGCATTGAACTGACTTATTTCTCAGCAATGCAGAAACAAGGAAATTAACGTTCCCGCAATAAATCGGAAACAAGAGCTTGGGGAAGTAGCGCAGACAGCAAATGAACTTACATTGTTTATTGAAAACAAATATTGCATGCAATTAAAGGTGAACCAATCCCTAATGTATTATATTTTTTAGATTGCTGCATGGTTCCGATGGAGGGTCCTTACCTGATATATCCGCTGATTCTTATTACATTTGAACAGCTATTGATCACTCTAGAAAAGAGATAACTAGATGAAAGCTGCCCATCAATAAATAGGAGATGACAAAATATAGAAAGGCTAAAAGATAATCATAGAAATCAAATTAAAAAATAAATTTAACGAAAGAAAGTTTTTAAAATCACATTTTTATCAGTGTAATGAATTTTAAAATGCAATTGTTTTCTAATTTTTAATCTTGAAATCTATTGTTTCTCAACTCAGTGCCAGATGATGCCGATGGTAAGAAATAATACTTTAATTTAATTATTTACTGATAATTAAGTTCTAAAAATATGAAAAAATACTGAATTATGACATAAAATTTACATTGTGTACAAAATTTCAAAAATTCTAGCCCATCAAAAAGTGAGTGAAAAATCGATAATAAAATTTCATCTTCACAAACATTAAAGAAAGCATTCTGAATAATAGTGTTTAATTATATAAAACGTTAACCATATATATTCGATTCTCAACTAGATATTTGAGACATGATTGCAGTTCATTAGACAGTAGGAGGAAGTCGAGACAGTTGATATCATCTGCTTGTGTAAGAGTAGGAAACTTGCGTCAAGGAATAGGACAAAAAAGAAGAGCAGATATTTATCGAAAAATTTCTGAGAAACTAAAAACTGTCAGTTTTTCTTATTTTATTTTAGGCCTCATTAATGTAATTTTTTTATCAAAGAGTGAAATGCTAAATTATTGTTTAAGATCCAAGCTTATGTTTCACGCTAATATTTTGCTTATTTCAAAAGTGTATATATTCATACTGTACAGCATACATGATTTTCAATTTCCTGATATTAAGTTAGACTTGATGAAAATTATTTTCAAATGACTACAGTGTTTTTATTCTTGAAATCCTAGTTTATAACAAGCATTTATGATGTATTAGTTTGTATTAAAAGGTCAGAAAATGTAAATAAAAACAAATTTTGATACAAAATAGGTTTTTTAATGTTATGAATGGAAACAAATGAGAATATTCATAGAATTTTGGCCTACCTTATCTGACTCTTTTGTTATCTGGTCTGCCTTTTATCATATTAGACTGGATAGCTGGCAGTTATCTGTATGAAGAAAAAAAATGGAAAGCAATTCTGACAGATACATTTGTTAATTTTTGGTGTGCTACAAAATTGATTTTTTTGTCTCCGCAATTCTGAACATGCTTTTATTTTAATTTAAATATCTAATAACGTTAGGAAACGCAATTACGATTCATATATTATTGTTATTACATTAATATATTATTGTTATACTGTATCAAAATGCGTGCGCAAAACTCACACATACCAAAGCATACGAAATTTTGAGATAATACCTGACACACTAAAAACACATGGTACTTTGGAACAAAATAAGTCAAACACATATAAAAAATGACACTTTGAAACCAGATATCTCCTACCTATAAAAGTATTTTGCATCAATAAATGTTTTGGCAAATTTGACATACGACTTTTTGAAATAACAGTAATAATATACTATTGGTTGGCGCAACAGATGAGTTATTTCCTTTATAATTACCACTTTTAGATAAAGATAATTAAAGTATATGTTAAGTTCTAACCTTTAAAAGCGCTTTGCTATAATAAATTTTTTGTCAAACTTAACATACAACATTTTGACATAATGGTAAAAATCTATAATTAGTTGACATGACAACAACAGATGATTCATTTACTTTATAATTATTAATCTTTCAGAAGGATTTTTAAATGTAGATTAAGTTGTATCTCATAGTTTTTCAGTAGATGATGTTATTAAAATTATGAATTAGCAAGATGTTTGACAACAATTATCAACTTTCTCTTGTGATACTTAATCCGGATGAAGACACAGAAAATTATATTTTTCCTTTGCTAAGTGTTATGTAACAATAAAGGAATCATCTATCTTTCCTGAAATATGGTAGGATTCAAGTAGGTCGGAAAAGTGCCTCAATCTCACTGGACAATCAGTTGCTTCAGGGTGTTCGAAAGTTTCACTTTCTTATTTCCTTGATTCTTCCGCTCCCATTGTGACCTCGAAAGTTTCACTTTTCAATACTTCGTTGCTTCCTGATTCACAGCTTAGAGGGAATCATATCAACAAAGAACCAAAACAAAATATTTTCAACGAATCTATATTTGAAAAGTTTTATTTAACATGACTTGTTTCATGTTTGTAAAATTTCGAAACCATTTTTCGCTTACTTTTTTATATGATATTTATAATTTCGTATACTTTTTGGGAACAAGAATATCATGCTCAAATGTTAGAATGAGCGAAATAGGGAACAAGAATAGCATGCTCAAATGCTAGAATGAGCCAAATAGGGTCCAAGTTTTCTTGGGTTTCGATGTAAGACAAATAGTAATGGGTCAACGGCGAATGTTGTAGTTCATTATTATAGCTATGAATGATAAGAAATTTTAGAAATCAAGTTAAGAATTTTTCATTAAAAATCTTATTGCATATTGCTATGTTTGATGGGCCCGAAAAATGCTCATTGTTGGATTCGAATTCGACCCTAAAATATAAATAAGTTTTGATTCCATACTTGTAGAGCCATCTTGTTGTAAGTTTGAGAACAAAAAAAAAAATAATAATTCAAAAATTAATGGAAGATTGTAGAATTTTTCCCGATAAAATATTTGTAAGATAAGCTGAACAGGATTTAAATATTAAAAAGCTCAAAACAATTAAAATAAAAAAATTATATCGATTAGAAAACTAAATAAGTGTTAAAAAATTGTTTAAAAATTTTTTTTTAATCAATAAGAAATTTGTTTGTATATACGAGCCGTTTATTCTGAAAATGGGGCAAGTCTATTTTTTGTTATTGCGAGATATTTAAAGGTTTGCGTTTGAATAAATTTAAAAATATTGGTAAGTATTAATAGATATATTTTTGTATTTTGTGGTACCAGATAATGTAAGTTTGTAATACAATAGCTTTTACAATGCTGATTAAAAATTAAGAGCTTTATTATAACAAAATGGACTTACCTCACTCTCAAAATTAATTAATTATTGTAAAGGTGCATTTAATTGGGAAATATTTCAGTTGCATCAGCCATTTTTTAATAATAAAAACAAAATACTATTCAAATTTTTATAAATATTTAATCATTTGATAAAAAATGAAACAAAACAAAGAATATTTTTGTAGAAAATATAATATAACAAAAAACCAATTAAGTTTTATTAAGAATTTCAATGAAATTATACATTTTCAGTTTATACATAGGTATAATTGAAGCAGGATTTAACATTTTAAAATGTTCGTGATTTACGGGAGGTATATATGGTAATAAATCCATCATATCCTTGTATTTTTCAGATGTAATAAATCTCCTTTTTTTTCTTACATAAAAGATAATTTTATATTTCTGAAATTACTTGGAATTATTTACCTTCCTCGTTGTGTTGACAAATCGATAATTTTAAATTCAAAATCTCGTTCTATTGAAGTTTTGTTGAACATTTTGTATGATGCATCCCTTGTAAATCTGATCCAGCATATGGTTAATCAATTCACGGTTTCTCAATCGGTATTTTTCTTTCTTTTTAAAACTGCTTTTTCCAGAGGTTGGATTGAAAATAAATTTCCATGTACTAAAAATTAATTATGTTTTCGACAATTTTGTACAGTAATTCTGGAGAATATGCAAGGAACTGGTTTCTGTATTGAATAGTTACTGGATAGTTCCACTCCAAAATCACGATCGTTCGGTATAAATGAATGTCCTGACAATAAAAAATTGTGATCAATGATATTTATTTCGTTGTCACTGGACTGAATAATCGGTGATGGAAATAAACCTTATTATCGACACACAAAATTAAGATATATTTTTTTTATTATTTATAAAATACTGTACAACTAACAATTTCCAACTACCAAAAAAATAGAAACACCCTAGATTTCAGACATGATGTCAAACGGCCACATTTGCTTCACCATAGAGCAACCGGAGCTAAATTTTGCCGTAAAATATTCGGTCAAATATAATTTCAATCTAAGATGGACTTGTACTACTTTCAAAATAAACAGATTTTCAATTCTGTTGAGAGCTAAAACTTCCATCTCCCAAATGCTAGAATCTAAATTTTTTTACTATAAATTTTTTACTCATAAAAAGATCATAACAAGTTTTATCTATAACTGTCATTATCTCCATTTTTTTTTAAATGGACTTGCCCCACTTTTAAAATAAACGGCTCATATGTGAACATGATAACTTAAAGGTTCAATGAGCTAGACTAATAAAATTATCTATTTCGTTATCAGAACTGTATCTTCACATCAAGTTTTGAAGCTAAAAAATTCAATTATAAAATTTACTGTCGGTTTATAAGTGGGTATGTGAAAGTGGTAACTCGAAAATGGAAAAGAATAGATAAATGAAATAAGTGATGCGTTTTACATGTATAACTATATCTCTTAATCTAATTTAAATCCTAATCAATTTCCTATCCTCATCTGAAAATGGCCCATGTTAATTCATTCTAAAATTTTCTCTTATTTACTAATCCATAACCCACGTTTTTACTTAATTATTTCTGACACTCGCTCTAAAAAATTACTGTCTGAAATTCTCACACTCTGAGAAAAGGGATGAAATTCCCTAGTAACTACAGCATAAATTTCAAAGATATCTAAGATTCCCTTCCCTAAATTAATACTTGTCAAGAAAATCACTATAGGAATTTTTTCTTAGTAAAAGCACTGAAGGCGATATTTCTCGTACTTTGCTCGTGCGTTCTGGTGCGAATAGTCAAGTTCCTCCTTTGATTCCCATGTACATACCATGCCTTCCAGTGGAAAAATAAATTGGAATTCATTCCAAATTTGTCTTCTTTTTGGCCACACATCTGCAAAACTATGTTATATATGTGTTAATTTGGTTCGAGTCTCCCAAAGAAAATAGCCAAAATCGCATACTCAGTTCTTTTCAATGTATCATGAAGCTAAACAAAAAAATGCCATTTTGTTTTATACGAGAAAGTTTAGAAGCGAATATTCGACCAGCTCAATTATTATCTTATAGTTTCAATTTTATTAAATTAATAAACAAAAGTAATTGATAATTTTTAAATGAACGATTATAATCGTTAATGAAACAATGAAAATTTGAAACTGTCTATTGTGATTTGGCACAAGATCTTCTATAACACAAATAGAAAAATATTTTTTGAATTATTTCTTGACCTAGAATCGCACACAATTTTTTAAAAAGCTTATTATTCCAAAGGCTGAATATTATTTTTTTATTATTAAAATTCAGTTATATTTCTTTGAATTTAAACTCAATTCAGTACTCAGATTATCGAGAAATATCGAAATGCATTTAAAAGGTTTTAATAAAAATTCGAAGCTTTTTTCTTATTCGAAAATTTTATTCGAAAGTGTTACAAAAATTCAGTCATTTCAGATAGTATGGGTTTTCTTTTAATATGAAATAGTATATTTTCTTCCACATGATAATTCAAAATGCACTGAAATGTTAAATCTTGATATTTTTTACATGTTTAAAAGTTCATATAAACATAAAAAGCTTTTTTATCACGTCCGGTGATGTGATACAGTCTCAGTTATCTTCCAATCTTTATTATCATAGTGCGTGGCATGACTTTTAAAATAGTGCGTATTGCGTGTATGAACTGGTTCTGCAAATCTTTTTAAATGGAACAAGGAATCATATTAAAATTGTTCTACGATGCCATGAGCTAATTCTAAAGAATTATCCAGCGTTTTAATGATTTTATTATAAATAAAAAAAGCAAATTGAAAAATAAAAGTCTTTATTACCTTCAGTTCTACCGAGAATACTGAAATAAAATCGTACTTTTTTTTCAGAACCACATATCTAAGCCTAAAGTTTTTGAGCGATTTCAATCCTCAATTAAAAATCATCCATTAATTATCTGCTTACTTTGTTATAGAATCGACCAAAGACTTTAACTTCCTGTCTTCTGTGTGAGAATTAACATATTGAACACAGAGTATTATAGGATATAGAGTGTTAGCAAGAAAGAAATGCAGTTTACTTTTGTATATGTGTCTCTTAACAGAAATGCGTGATAAAAGCAATTTATTCATTGTTCAACAATCCATTTTTTTCCACCTGCAAATGATTTGCTGTGTAATTTATGCGCGCCATCTGCTTCGAGATGTATTTATTCGGCGAGTGAAAAGCTATTGTTTTCACTTCCTATCAATTTATCTAATGGAATCAATTTTCGAGACATCCTAGTCATATGTCTAACATAAATAGGCTTGTGTATACGCTGTCTTGCGCTATAATGTAACATTTCGCTTTTTTCCTTTCTGTAAAATGAATAATAGATTCCAAAATACAGTTATGCGGTGAGTTTGACATGTATCAAGTGAGCATAAATTGATTCCATCGAATTTTAATCTTTTATACTAAAATGATTATTTATTTAATCCACAAGATTAGAACCATTAACGAAATTAATTTTTAAAGAAAGCACTGCATTGGCTAGGACAAGCCACTTTGTCTTTTATATTACAGAAAGACGAAGTGATGATCTTCGGTGCGAATGAGTTAACACGGTTTTTTGCACATGTGATCTTTATTAGCACTGGGGAATGCCAGTAGCTCATACGCATGACGCTTGTCGAGAAACTGCTGATTTTCATGGTTAGGCTGTAGAAGCCACATGTTTGCAAAACCCAAGTTGGGACAGTTTTGCTCCACCTGCCAATGAATTACTTTATTTTACTTTCATGAAAACATGAAAATGTTGATGAAAGTACTAATATGACGATAAAAGAACCAAATATAGAGAAAGAATTCAATATGATTAAGAAAGAAACGCATATAAATATTCAAGTATTTTAAATTAAAATAAAAAAATAATAAGAGGAAAGCAGTGGATTCAATTTACACTCATGTATCAAATGATGCAAGCCACTCTAGTTCTAGAATACACTGCAGATCTTGCAGAAAAAAAATACAAGGAGCCGCAACTAAATAGACTTGACTTCGCAACTAAACTGAAGTTCGATTATAAACACAATCAAGTTGTAAATCCATGTGAGTGTGTTGTCACATGAAATGATTCCATTAAAATACGAAAACTGGAATAATTTTCGATGTACATTATAGTGTTTTTGAAAAAGGGTTCCGAGACTAATGTTTATAATCATTTCATTGCTTTTTTAGACTATAAATGAATATTTTTAATGAATTGATAATAGTTTTTTATTCTCTTTTCTGTTGATTGCATTCTTTGCAAAAATTTGATTGCTTAATAGCATACCTTTAGATTAATTTCTACTAATTATTCATTACTACTACTACGTTATGGTGACTGTAAATGCATCCAAAATTCGATGATTTCAATGATATTTATTGCAAATCTCTAATATCAAATCATACCTCAATACATTAATTTAAATATTTCAGTAGAGTGTGATGCTACAAAATACACATTATTCTTTTTCAGAAGTATCAAAACCTGTTATAGAAAGATCAATACAGCCTAAATACAGTATGACACAAAACTATCAAATTATTTTGTAATATTAATAAATTATTCAGATCTCTATTTCTCTTTCCTTTTTTTTATATCCCACGACTTGGCCAATTTAACTTATGTAGGTATTCTTTTGAGAGTTTGAAATGGAAATTAGATGCTTGCAGCGTACGGCGTAGGATACATATTTTTCTGCGTTTACAGTTTTATGATTAAGATAAAATTAATGGCAATTAACAATGAAACTTGAAAGTCAGTATTCTCTAGAGAACACTTCCTTATATAGAGAAAAAAAGAATTTAAAAATAAGGAGTCATGACTTTTCTATGTTAATTAAGCGATAAAGATTTATATCTAAAACATATTTAACTGACAGCATATTTATGAGCATGCGTAGAGGTGAACTATAAATAAAGCGAGCTAAGTGGACAAGGGCTAATTAAATAAATTGGCTATTAAAGAAGAAAACAACTCTTTCGTGCAGCACCTAACTGAAAAACGAAAAATATATGCTGTTGCTTGCATTGAAAATGCAAGTAGAATGTGAAATTATAGTTATTTGAGGAATTAGAATTACACTTTGAATACATAAATACATAGGAATGACCCGATGAAAAAGAATTTCTAAAAATATTAAGGATTAAGGAAAGGTTAATTGTACGCAAATGATGACAAGATAATGAGCAAATTAATGTTTGTAATTATAATTAATGTTACTGCATTAAACATTCAAAGAAACATTTAACTGAAATTTGTGTTCTCTTAGAATAATGGTTACATTGTAAAAATTATTAAAATATATCAAAGAAATAACTAATGCAGATTTATTTTTGTTATTTTGGAAATTAAATAAACAAAATTTAACACAATCCAGAAATTCAGAAATCTTAAAAATATAATAAATTTAAAAGACACATTTTTATGAAAAATTTTGAAGATCGAAATTGACATTTATATACTTAAAATAACTAGCAAATCCAAAAAAACATTCCTCTAAGCCCACTGGGACAATTTTTATTTTATATGAAAGCTCATGATCCTTGTATATGTCATCAATGGTTATTTGAACCCCACCAAACTGCATTTTCGGTCGCAATCTCAAAAACACAACTTCATTGTTAATTTTTCACAGGGAAAAATTTCGTCGTACTCTCACACCTACAACAACTATAACCGATATCGCCAATTTTTATTTTATATGAGAGCTCACCCATCTCTAGATATGTATCAAGTGTCACCTGTATCTCTCCAGTTCCGAGAAAATATCAAAAACATGTCTTCAATGAGTAGCGGGGAATCTTGAATAAAATTTTAACAGAGTCTCTAACATCAACAACTGGACCGATTTCGCCAATTTATTTCACATTTTGCAAACATATCTAACAAATTAGAAAGCTGGGGAAGAATAATTTGTTTATTATGGAAGTATCTAGGTTTATTGCGGAAGAATAGTTTAAAATAGTACTTACTTTTTTCGAGGTGAGATGCAGTTGATCAAAATTGTTGGATATGACTAAAGTAATATTATTAATATGCTGGGTTAACAGCTATTCTGTATAACCCCAGGTGACTAGTTTCTATTTCATGAAACTTTACAACAGAAGTTGTATATTTTTCTTTTTTTTAATACTGTCAAAGAAATAATGAATATGGGAATATTCTGAGTAATTTTGTAATAAATATATAAAGCATATATTGAAAACAAATAATTTAATGTTTTTCTCAAAACATCAGTTTACGAATTAGAAAAACTGAATGTATGGAATTACGATGATTAAATTTTCTTTTAAGGACTGAAGGGAAAATTTAACAACACACACTCTCAATGCAAAACTAAATGAATAATGTGTTATAATTAATACCAATCTTTTCTATCCAGAAAATATGGATATCAAAATATTTTTTGTTTCCTTTTTATATTAGTAAAAGAATGGACAGATTATTTCCTTTCAGAAGAAAGGAAAATTTTCATAATCTTTTTTAAAAGATGAATGATGTGAAGGTATGCATAAACACTCTAATAAACATAAACAATAAACTCTCAAGTAAACATTTACTTACAATTTCTAAATTTCATACACACTTTCAAAACTTTCTTTGATTCGAATATCATAAGGATTTCGTTGATCCAAATAACATAAGGATTTCGTTGATCTGAAAATCATAAGGAATTAGCTGATACATACATTCTGGATAACTAAAAATCTCCATACTGAGTCGAGCTGCTTCTCATCTTCGTATTCGAGTCAAGCTTCCTCCCTCCCCTCCCGAGGGAATTCATAACTTGATCAGCGATCTTTTAATTACTAAGATTATATATATATATATATGTTACTTTGCACGTACTTGTATCACACATAAAATATCTCTGAATCTATCAAATGTGGGTATTAACATAAGGGAGTTAATTTCTTTTTTCAAATAGATGATAATCAGTGGAATGTATTTCCGTGATGTTACTAACTGGCGTGGAAGTTCCAAAAAAATGACTAGAAAAATATAAACTCTTCATGATAAATCACAATTTATAGCAAAATATTAAACAATTAAATAATTTAAAATGGCTCAAAATTAGATTAGCTGATTGTTTATCAGATTAGAGTAGAGAATTTTTAAGTTACTGCAGGCTAGTTTATGAAAATACGTAATTTTGTATAATAGTAAGAAGAGGAGAACAACGTCAGGCCCACGTTCCGCATTTCAATTCATGCCAACACCAGGACGTTTGCCTCACAATTTATAATAATTTTAAAACGCTTCATTCCCAAATATGACTGATTGAAATGAATTTCGAAAATACAATCTTCCGAATATAAAGTCGAAACGCCTACTCAAACCTTTTTTTCGCGATTTTTGCAATTTTATGTGCATATTTGAAGAAATCTACCTGAATGAAGAGATGTAATTTAACATTGTGTGATATATCGAAAAACATCTAGACTTCTAAAAAGAAGTGTCATAATATAAAGATCTTATTTTAGCTTAAAATCGTAAATGATCTCCATTCAGTATTTATTATATTTTTATTTACTTGTTTTATGTTTATTTTTTGACCTTTATTTGAGTAGAAAATTTATTATAAACTTTCGCGTTGAATAATAAGAAATAAATTTCCTTTCATAAAGAAATAATGATACATACATGCGATTTTGACACTTTTAGAAGGATAATGGAAACTTTACCTCCTAGCATAATACGTACACAACGAGAAAGAATTGTCTACAATTTTGTAATTAATTTTCCCCCTTATTTAATACCGTTTTCGAGATACAACGGTAACTCCATAATTTGCCACCAGGTAGCGTAGTGACTGATCTCACCGTAGTAACTTTAATATAACTAGACATAAAGTTTGTGGCAATTAAGATTCTGATGAATCTTTATGTTCTAGGCCTTCCAAGTCGAAATGAAAAAGAAAAAAAATATAGAAATATATTTGTCTATTTGTGAATACGTGAACTCGAAAGTAGAATACTCCAGGCGAATGAAATTCAGTACGTGGTTCTTTCATCAAAATTATAGATTACTGTCCAATTTTGGATAAAATCTGAGACAGTCTATCTGACCATCAGCTTGCTTAAAAAAGCATAAAGCTAAATATACACGGTTAGCCACCAGTGTTCGAAACTGGGATCAAATTTTGGACCAAATTATCGACTAGTCATATATCGTCCACTAATTTGTTTTTTCGAGGGCATTCAACTCTATAATTCAAAACATAATAAGATGGATGATTGAATGTTTGTTTGTGATTTCTACATTACATAGATCTGTTTCAAAATTTCAGAAAAAAATTCGATAAAGATTGTCTGTTCGTCTTTATATCTATTGTTAACTTGATAATTCAAAAGTACAACTAGCCAATAAACGCTATGCTATCTATATGCGACGCTAATATTAAAACGTTGATTTGTATTTAATATTTGACGAAATCGGTCAACGGGTGAATATCCAAAATTTATCTTTATTTGACGATGAAACTAAGCACGAAACACGTTTAACTGTGTTAAATATATGTCATAATAGAGAGGATAGTATGCCTGATAGTTATTTATCTTTTTAAATGAGGAAAAATACTTATGACAAATCCTCTTTCGTTGTTTTTCATTTCATGTTTTTAAAACTAGCGCTGAAAGTTGTTTTTTTCAGCATTTTCGGCATCGCATCCTTAAAATAGTTCCAAATATAAATAGTTCTCGAAAAAATCAAAAAAGTTCTACATAAAAATTAACCGAAATAGTTGTCTTCTTTTAAAACTTACGTAATAGAAAAATAATTAGCATAATCGGATTGCTTTTTTTAATTCAAAGAACAGTTGCCTTCTCATGAAGTATCCGAAACAAAACATAAACACCACAAAATGATAAACAAGCTTTAAATTGGGTTTATTTTTTGATGGCATGACTTCCTGATTCTTTTTCTTTCACAGCTTCTCCAATGATTATTTTTTTTTACTTATTCGCTAGTTTCATTGTACGTTTTTTGTACATGAAATTTTGATGTAACAGCTGAAAAAATTACCGATATATAGCATTTTGTGGCAACAAATAACAATCGCATGTCACATCTAACAATTCGAGAGCATGTGTAGTTAAGCAACACCACTGCTTTGCACAAATAAAAGTTTTTTTTAATATTCGATATTTTTATATAATCATTGCGATATAATTACTTCTGTTTGCATTAGCTTTGTGATATTAAAATTTAGGCAATGTTCTTAACATTTTTTAAAGTTTTAAATAATTATAGCTCGATGGAAATAATTCAGAAAATTACATGATTTAACTGAAATCGGTATTGATATAGGAACGCAACGGATAATTGAATGTTGACTACGCTTTTATCACACGTTTCTGTTAGTATAAACAGATGAAAACACAAACATGTTGAACTTGTTTTACTTCCTTAATGGCACTTCACACATTTTTTTAACACTCTTTTTCAATTACGCTAATTTACAGATCTGAAAAATAGGATATATATTGCCGCATTGAAGAAAGACAGTTGAATCTCCATGACCGAATGGTCATGGCACGGGTCTCATGATCAAGAGACCAGCGTTCGAATCCCGCTAGAGACAATGCGATTAATAGTATATGTAAATACTTAATTCCTTTATTTCATGTTCCAGATGATACTGGGCATTTCTTTAGTTTGCCAGACAAGTGTTCTGGACTTTTCTTACTGTTTCCAGAAGAGTATTCTGGAACATGAAATAAAGGAAAACATAAAATTAAGGAATTACGTATTTACATATACTATTAATCGCATTGTCTCTAGCGGGATTCGAACCCAGGTCTCTTGATTATGAGACCCGTGCCATGACCATTCGGCCATGGAGATTCGACTCTCTTTCTTCAATGCGGCATTGCTCCCTCCTTAGTAGAACAGCGTCTCGATGTTATGACATTTCATTGTGTGACTCTAGCTCTCGATCGAGTCACAGGGCCAGTATAAGTTGTCGTGTCTTCACGGTGAGTAGTCTCTTGAGAAATGTCTCTACCCGGCGCCACCACCAAAGAATGTCACGTAGAACTATAGTATAGAACTCAATGACACACACAAGAAGTAGAGCTAAACCAATTTATTAACTGAACTCAGAATACAGTAATTGACAAATCTTCTGCTTTTATACAAGCAGAGAAAGTTCCAGAATACTCTTCTGGAGACAGTAAGAAAAGTCCAGAACACTTGTCTGGCAAACTAAAGAAATGTCCAGTATCTTCTGGAACATGAAATAAAGGAAAACATAAAATCAAGGAATTAAGTATTTACATATACTATTAATCGCTTTGTCTCTAGCGCGATTCGACCCCAGGTTTCTTGATCATGAGTCCAATGCCATGACCATTCGGCCATGGAGATTCTACTGTCTTTCTTCAATGCGGCATTTCAGATTCTCGAAGGACGTCTTGAAACAAGAGCTCCGAACGGCCACAATCTATAACAGCTTGAGAAGCGCCCAAAAAGTCCCAAATAAGGATAATATCGTGACTGCATTGCGGCAAAACAATAAATTCAAAAGCTTGAGGTCGGTCATTGATTTCGAGACGAAGCGTACATTTTCCCACTGGTCTCACGTAGTTTCCATCGGCGACTGAAAGAGAATGTCTTGCGGCCATATGGGCTATAACTAAGTTTCGGCCATATCTCTTTGGAAAGGCTTTCAAGATCGTCATGGACCATCATTCCCTGTGTTGGCTGACAGGATTGAAGGATTCCTCTGGAAGACTCGCTAGATGGGCGCTGCGACTCCAGAATATGACGTATCAGTCGTGTACAAAAGTGGAAGGAAACACAAAGACGCTGATAGTCTGTCCAGAAATCCATTAAAAGTCGATGCTTCATGGTATGTGGATTTTATATGTGCCACTTTATTCACTAATCTCTCAGAAGAACAGATGAAAGATCTGGCATTGGCAAAAATAATAAGAGACCAACAAAGTACCAAAACAAGTAGGCTAGGAAACTTTGAATTAGTCGAAGGAGTCCTCTACAAGAAGAATTTTGATCCGTCCAGAAGGAAATTCCTACCAGTGATCCCGAAGCATTTACGGCTCAGTATTCTAGAATCTCTCCATGACGACCCTACCGCTGGACATCTAGGATTCACCAGGACGTATGACAGAATAAGAAAGCGATTTCATTGGCCAGGTTTGTACAGAAATGTTCGAAGATATGTGATGCACTGCCGAGAATGTCAAAGGAGAAAATCTATTCCTCAGAAGCCACCAGGTCGTCTCGTGCCTATTCCACCAGCTGCTGCTCCCTTTCATCGCATCGGAATCGACCTTCTAGGACGATTTCCAAAATCTGACGACGGCAACAAATGGGTTGTAGTATGCACCGATTATTTGACACGGTACGCAGTCACCAGAGCTTTACCGACGGCGGAAGCTACACAAATAGCCAAATTCCTACTAGAAGACATAATCCTGAAACATGGAGCTCCACGAGTTATCATTACAGACCGTGGTCAACTATCCCAGTCCAAGCTGGTGTCCGATATTAATAGACTGTGCAATATCACTCATAGAATGACTACAGCCTATCATCCGCAAACAAATGGCCTCACAGAGCGATTCAACAAAACGCTAGCAGATATGTTTTCTATGTATGTTGATGTCGGACAGAAGAACTGGGACCAGATATTGCCATTCGTCACATTCGCCTACAACACTGCCAAGCAAGACACGACTGGTTTTACGCCATTCTACCTACTACATGGGCGAGAAGCTGAAACGCCGTTGGATACGATGTTTCCTCTCTGCCCCAACGAGTTCAGCCAAGAAGACGATTATGTCAGTCATCTGATAAATAAGGCAGAAGAATCGAGGCAATTAGCTCGTGCACGAACTCTCGAGGCTCAGCAAAAAGATCGCCGGAATTATGACTCCAAACATCGGATAGTGGCATACGAACCAGGGGATTTAGTGTGGATTTTTATTCCAGTTCATAAAAAAGGGCTTTCCGAGAAGCTCCTCAAGAGGTACTTCGGCCCTTATCAAGTTTTGAGACGGTTGTCCGACGTCACTTATGAAGTAGCTGATTTCGATCCTAATTCTAGAAGGCTGAAATCGAAGGAAGTTGTCCACGTTTTACGCATGAAGCCATACCATGACCCAGAAGAACAAGAAGACCAACATTCTTATAAAATAATGGAGGTTCCGGAAAGAGACATTTCTCAAGAGATTACTCACCGTGAAGACACGATAACTTATACTGGCCCTGTGACTCGATCGAGAGCTAGAGCCACACAATGAAATGTCATAACATCGAGACGCTGTTCTTCTAAGGAGGAAGCAATGCCGCATTGAAGGAAGACAGTCGAAACCCCATGGACGAATAGTCATGGCGCGGGTCTCATGAACAAGAGACCTGGGTTCGAATCCCGCTAGAGACAATGCGATTAGTAGTATATGTAAATACTTAATTCCTTGATTTTATGTTTTCCTTTATTTCATGTTCCAGAAGATACTGGACATTTCTTTAGTTTGCCAAACAAGTGTTCTGTACTTTTCTTACTGTCTCCAGAAGAGTATTCTGGAACTTTCTCTGCTTGTATAAAAGCAGAAGATTTGTCAGTTACTGTATTCTCAGTTCTGAGTACAGTTAATAAATTGGTTTAACTCTACCTCTTGTGTGTGTCATTGAGTTCTATACTATAGTTTTACGTGACAATATATATATATTTCAATGAAACTTCGCTTAGGTATTTTTAGGTCAATTGAAAGGATACCATCAACTTTTCAAATTGCAAAAGTTAATTAAATAATTTTTTAATTAAAAATTATCTGAAATATTGCTGTTTTTCTGTAATAACGTTAGAGTAAATTATTTGACCAGAAATATTTTAATACAACCTTAAAATGCAAAGTATTATCTTTTTAGTAATACCAAATTTCTTTTGTGCAATTTTTTCTTAAAACCTTTCTGAATTTTAAAATTTAACATAGGTGATTTTGAAATATAATAATTGAAAAACTTTGAATTATTCTATCACTGCTTTTTGAAATTTCAGTTTCATATGTTTTGGAATCTTTTTATCGATTTTAAATAGTTATTTAATGGTACCTAAAAGATCTATACGAAAGAAATAATATACCCTTCTTCAAGCAATAACAAGAGACCAAAACTCAAACACAGTCAATCAAAAGTAGACAATAATAAAAGGATTGTTTATATTATAATAACTTATGCAAAAGTAGTCTTTGTATTAAAAATATTATGTATGAAAGTTTTTAAATTTCCAGTAACGAGATTATATCAACTAGTATATTAAAAAAATACAAAAATAATTTACTGTACTATATTGATTTAAAAACAAGTTAAAATTTCTTTTTATTCAGTCAGATCAGTTTTATTCGATTTAAAGCAATCCGCGAATTTTAAGATTTAATATTAAAAACTTGTATTTATAAAATTTTAAAAGAGAATTATTTTTCAAGAAAATCTTTCTATATTCGAACATAATATTGTTTAATTTGAAAATTAAATTGCATTCTTAAAAAAATGTATGATATTAATCGGATAATATTCTCCATATTAGCATGTTGATATGATTACATACACAAGTATCAAAAAGCAGAATTTCCTTACTTCATTATGTTCACACAATGGAGGGAAAATCGCATTATCTAGCTATCTAATGTGTAAGCTTCATTTTCAGATAAATGATTATAAAGCGTAACTTTCAACTTGAAGGTAATGGATTCCCCCCTTTGAAAGCAAAAACTGTGAAATCAGTATTATTTAAATATTAGTGTTCGACTTTAAAAAAGCATTTTCAGCTAGGCTATAAGGCCTGTGGTAAGGTCTAGGCTTCAAGTTTCATGGTTGAAAACATGATTCCACAAAAATTTAGAGAGAGAGGTTACTATCTCATATATCAGCTTCGTCGCCTTGGCCACGGTTCAGAATTATGAAATCGTTCTCATAATGCTTATAAAAGTATGTTAATATAACAAAACTGAGCATTCTGTTACATATGAGATTCAGTGGTTACATATTAATATATTTCTAATGTGACTTCAATGGTAATATGTCGAGTTTAGCATCGAAAAAATAAGAGTTTGATAACTAATGTTATTTATGTAAATATGGTAATATGTTTGAATAACCAAAAGGAGTTTTTCAGATAAATATGGTAATATCATGTATGAATAACCAACAGGAGTTTTTCAGGTAAATTTGGTGATATTATGTATAAATAATCAATAGGTAATATGGTAATATTATTTATGAATAACCCATAGGGGTTTTTCATATAAATATGGTATCTTTTCTCAAACGCTCTGCTACAAGTGTGATATGGAGATCGGGATGTGGCTCATAGTTTATCCCGATCAACCAAAACATGATGAGCAACATTCAAATGGCTCTCTCGCAGTTTCAAAATGTCTTGAGATTCTCATTGTTTTAAGCAATTCTTCGAAGTTACAACATTCTTCATCTTACAATAATATGTTGAATGGATTCAAAATTGAAAGAGGAGCTAAGCTCTCACGTGAGCACGAAATGAACCATTGAATAAGGCTCAGTGTTTTATAACAAAAAGTTGTTTATTTTATTAACCCCTTAACTGTGGAATCCGAACGTGGTTGATGCATTGAATAACTATATTTCTCAACTAAAATCAAATCATCCATAGCCACTATTATTCGACTTAAAAATTATGTAGAATCCATAAACATTGCAAGTGTTTCATGAACTCTTAGATGAATCAACATCCCTACATCTTTCGAAAACGACAACGTTATCTAAATAGAAAGCAGAGAAAATTACGCATTTAAGGGGTTAAAATTTCAAAATCTGAAAGAGGGTTACTGCTTTTATCTATCACAAATTTTTAAGCATGTGAAGAATAAGTTTCTGCGTCGTTATATAAATACCAAACACTTTAACGTTAAACATTCGAAAAATAAATAAAACACTTTTATTTGTATCATGAAAAGCAGAATTTTTTAATATTAATTATTTTCTACTTTTTGATCTTAATACCTATTGTTTCTCAAACATTAACAATAAGAGGCAGAAGTACGAAATTAAAATTTAATTTAACTAATGATTGGTTGATAATTAAATTAAAAAACATTCAAATAGTATATTATCATACAGATAAAACACTTTTAAAAAATTCTACATAAAATGCAGAAATGTACAAAATTTCAAAGTTCTAAAATATTAAGGAGTCAGTGGAAAATCGATTAAAATATTCCAACGTCACAAAGATGAAACTAGTAAAACTAAATGAAAGTAAATAAAAAGCTCTGCCATTATGAAAATTCCATACAATTTGATGCTATATGTATAAAAGAAAAAGATTCCGCCATTATACAAGTACCAAAAAGTTGAATGATTAGTAACTGAGAAAAAAAAATCCCCATTGAACAAATACTAAAAAATTTAACATGATCGTAGGTATTCATGGTGGTTCTCTCTTCCGGAAGTTAAACTTAAATCAAAAATGCAACCCTACATGAGTAAAATGAGTCGTTAAACACGTGTGCCGAAAAAGGTAACCTTAATACCTCCTTACGCCTTAATGTACATTCCATACGTCACAGTTCCAGTTTAATTTCAGACGATGCGCATACATTGTTAATTTTGTTGCTCTTTTAAACATTCATTCAATTAACATTCAGGGCGAAAGAAAAATAACGAGTTTATAAGACAGGAAATGAAATTTGACACGGAAATATTTTCCACTTTGTGTCAATTAGCAATTCATTGCAAAGTTCATAAAATCAAAGTTGAAAGCAATTTTTTGCCAAGATCACCGGAAGGAAAGAAAAAGATCTACAGGTCGTCACCTTTCATTTGATGCAATCCACTTCAAAAATTATTTTATTTATTACAAAGTTTATAACACCTAACTTGGGTGATTTTTTTTTTGTTGTTGTTGCTGCAATCAACTTTTGGCAGATTAATGAATATCTACCTAAAGGTACAAAAAAGAAGAAAAAAAAATAAGAGGAAGGAGAAAGAAAAAAAATCTTCAGGTCACCACCTTTCATTTGATGCCATCCATTTCAAAAGGATTCTTTTCATTCTTTTATTTATTTTATCTTTAAAAAGACTCCCACATGAATAAACATGACAATTAGAGAGCAAATCTTATTTAAGATTACGCCTCCAGAACACGTTCATCCATAATCTTTTCTTCGAATTCCAGACATTTTCTTTAACATAATTTAGAATTCATTTTATCATTTCAAAATAAATAAAAATCTTTTTTTTTTGTAGAGATAATACCAAAAAGTAGGACTGTGAAATGGTATATGAATCTATATTTCTCTGTCTGATTAAAGGATCAACTAAATGGATAATGCAGAATTCACATAATCGAAAACAAACAATGGGGAAAAAAACAAAGGATGACAGTCAACCAGTAAGACTAACGACACAAAATTTCATACTAAATCGCATAATTAGAAGTGACCATTAATTAAAGAACAATAGAAAGGGTGTTCTATATTTGGTTAAAGCGAAAAAGGAAGAGGGAAAAGGTAACCTGAACGCGGAAATTAGCTTTTGTTAGAGCCTAAGTTCAACGGCCCATTAGAAATGTAATATAGAGAAAGGCAATTATTTATTTTGGTGAAAGGGATAGTTTATGTTATAAAAGATTGTAGAAGCGAAAAAGGGTAATTGGTAATATTATTACTCGTGAGAAAGTCAAGGAAGTGAGATTGAATAACGCAACTAGTTATCAGCTGCTCGAATGTGATTGTTAGCGTAAACAGGAGCAGATGCAAGTTCAGTTACATAGTTGTATTTAAATAAGCTCAAGTTTCTGAGTAATGTTTTTTTTTTCTCTCCACCTGAAATTATCGTCTAACTAAAACAATGAATGCAGAGTAAGTTACTTTACAGAACAAAATGTTTGTTATTTTAAAATATTAGATGATCTATTTCAACTGCCTTTTGTTGATAATTTTTATGATTCTTATTTTACAAAATCTTCGAGAGATTTAGAAAATCCCCTGGGGTGTTATTTAAATAAACAGTACTTTCGTTTATCTTCTTTAAAAGTGATGCTGTATAAAGGATTCATTCTAATATTTTTAATTCGAAATTTTCACCGGTTCCTTCAGTTTCCTACTAACAAAATGCTAATATATTGTCATTAATAAGAGTCTATTTTAGTCAATTCTATGTCAAAACAAGAAATAAGTTTTAATTCTGAATAGTTCTCATTAGTTAAACGCATCAGTGCCTTGAACCTTCAGTGACCTTAAGCGAATAGCATTATGATCCTAAATAACTAGAGGATATTGTGGTTCAGCAAAGCATTGATTTGAAAAAGAAATTGAAAAAAATGTCCCACCTTTTATGAATTTTGAACAGATCAAATGTTAACTGTGTTTTTTATTATTAAAAATTTATTGTAAAATTTTAAAATATTCCTTCAATACTTTAGTCATTAAAATAACCTACTGTGCATTCAGGAATTATGCATTATTGATAAATTTTAATAATAAGACTTTACTGCCATTTTTAGTTTTTAAATTGACATTTTCTCTTTCTTCAGTTATTTTTATGCCCAATTTTTTTAAATTCGAATTTTCTGTACATTGACTTTTTTTATTTTGGTCGTCAGTTCCACTGCATTCAGATGTCAAAATTTCTTATGATAATCTTAACTTCCCATAAATTTTCAAAAATAAGAATCAAACACATACTTACAAGAATTTAAAAAATAGACTCCATTCTTCAGATTTCATGGTCAGAAATACAATTTTGCATATCATCTAATATTTAAATATTAGTTTTCTTAACCTATGTTGGACGCGGCATCTTTTTATTCTTTCTCTTTCACAACGTGCAATGGATTTCAAATGTGTAATACGCATGTGTATCCTATGAGTACTAACGAACATCCTATCAACGAATGCCCTGCTTTAAAAGATAACATTGTATCAAATTTTGTTCCTGCACAAAATATTGTAACGTTAATAAAAATAATTTTAAAATAGATGCGTCACCTCAAAATCATACTCGTGAGATACAATAAAAACCCTGATGATTTAATAAATAGTTTCTGCCATTTCAGTTTTATACTTATGTTACAGTAAGCTTCAGTTTTGGCGTCTCCCCCCCCCACACACACACACTTCCTCTCCAACAAGCACCATCGTCAGGTGTACAAATGGCTGAAAAAAGAAAAAATAAGAAAATATTTATGGGAAATAAATATGGTTATTTTCTTTTAGCATACTACGTCGTAGATTACTATTGTTACTGATAAAAACAACAATATAAAGAACCATTAAAGTTTACTCCACTCGATTTCCTCATATGTTTAAATAATATAGCGTTATCTTTTGCATTCAGAGTATCGCAAAAACTCGAAGGTAACACAAATTTCGCAAGAGAAAGCATTTCTTCCCTTTCCTCATTTCAGCACATATGAACGCAGTACATGTTTTATGTTTCATAGTATATTGAATAAAACCAAAAACACATTTTGGGTACTTTATTTCTACGATCTTGGTTACAAGACTGCGTACGAAATTTAAATTATATAAGACATTATGTTTTTGATTTATCGTATACACGTATGCACAGACCAACAAACGACCACCCAGTTGACAAATTTGATCCAGAGAGCTATAGATCTATTATTCTAATTATATATGCATAGATGGGATTGTAACTGTATATATAACTGAGATATATAATTATGTTCCAAATTTTATTCATTTAGATCTTCCCGCTTTTTAAATTATCATGTACACACGCATACAAATGGAACCACAAACAGGTGTCCTCTCTAAAGAGCTTCGTTCAAAATTTGACCAAAAGTGAAAAATGTATTATAAATTTCAACCACCTAGCTCCAGGAATTTTTGAGCTATCATGCTTTTCGGATTTAGGGAGATCTAAAACGCATAGATTTATATACATCTGCAGGTTCAGTTTTTCTCAACACTTTCACTTTTTATACATACATAGCAAAAGCATCTGGTGTAGTTGATGCTTCGAAGGGGGGGGGGGGGAGTTTATCGATCTTCTGTTACTCGTTGCTTCATCGACGGGATTTTCCCAACTAAAAGAAATCAGCTGCAGGTATAGATAGACTGACTCATTTCGCGTACGGTCCCTTTTTACTTTCTCGTATACGTAGTATAGAAAAAGTATTGCAATCATCAAAAAATTCAAACTCGAGATTTTGATGAATCTCCACGTTTTAGACCACCGTGAGCTCCAAAAACATAGTTTTGGAAAATGTCCGTCTGTCTATCGGTGATAAAGATACCTCAGAAAAGTTCTGAGCTAAACTGTCGAAATTTGATACTTGATATTTATATCAAATGTGTAGATTTCTGTCAAATGTTGAGCAAAATCCATCCAGGGTAAGTCTTTCTGTCCGGCTACCAGAATTTAATTTAACACGAAAACTACAAAACGAAGAGAGCTACACAGATAAAATTCGTTACACATATTTACACATTTAGCATAGAAACCCGCCAAATTTCTAGTCAAATTCAATAAAGGTTTGAGCCTCTTCTTTCTCTACTTTTAGAAACATGTAAACGCGATAATCCAAAAATACGACTTAAATCGATCAAATTTGTTATGGAATTTGTAACTACCGGTATAGTTTTGTATCAAATTTTTGTTTCAATCGGCTAGTAAAAACGCTTCTAAAACACAAATTCGATTTTTGAATTCTATTAACCGCATTCCAGCGTTAAAATTGCCAAGGATCATTCCATAGATTCAGTAAAAATGATAAATTCATACCAAAGGTTAGTATTTTATAACTATTGTACGCCAATACTATGCAAGGCGATCTCTTTGATAACACTTTAATAGAGAGTATGTGAGAAAGTTTTGAGGAAACCACTCCCGCTGGTTTAGCTGACTAACATAAATTCTTGCAACATGCGCAGTGAGACCCAAAATTAAATTTCTGCAATGCATTTGACATTCTGATGTAAGCGTAAATTGACTGCATTTCGTAAGGTTGAACCGTAAAATTTAAAACTAAATTAAGAACTCCTTTCGAGAAAAATCATCATGGCCAATATGTTCTCTTTCTTATGATAAACATCTGAAAAGTCAATCATAGAAACTGAACTGTAAACCACAAGACGTCAATCATCTTTAGACAATCGTTCTTTTCAAGTTCCATTAAAGAAAGTGCTATTTTTCCGAACATTGAACTCATCACCGAAGATGCAATAACGATTATTCGTAAATGTAAAAAATTCGGTGTTTTCTTTTTCAATCATAATCACTTGTCTGGCTTTATAATTACTGTGAAAGCAATTTAATAACAAATTACTTCCTCTTCCGCTTTAAAAAAAATGTTTTTGATTCAGCGGTAAAAATATTTTTAATTCAGTCAGTGCTTAAACGACAGAGGTAATAATTACGTAATTAGTTTATCTCATTAAATTAACAAATTTTTCAAAGATTGTTATGGTTTGATTTATTAAATCCTTTTTTATGGGCATGCGAGAAATATTTTAATATTATTTCAGTTCCTTTACTTTTATATGATACTAATTGTATTTGTTTTAGTCAGAAACGTGCGATATTAAAACTATTCTTTTTAAATTAAAATCTTTTATTTAACTTATTTTATTTTGTAAAGAGAAAATTTTGCAATCTATTTTTCACTTACTATCTTATATGAAAGCTTAGGAATTCTGCACATTTGTGTATCCGCGATGGTGATACAATATTTTAATATTTTCCGATCATTATTATCAATGAAATTAAATTTTGATTTCGTACTTCTGGTACCACCATGTACTGAATTTCAGAATCAATTAATTTCAAGATAAAAAATTGGAAAATGATTAAAATAAAAAATGATAGTAAAAGTGTGTTTTTAAGCATATTTGGAATTCTTTGGTATTTGATATGAAAAATGGTGTAAGACCAAATGCATTTAGATGTTATATGATATTCTCTGCTACGTCTATTAGCTTCACGTGAATTCAATCAACTAATCCGTATGTATATAGAGTATATAGTTAATTTCTTCTAGTTAGAAGAATTCTATTCATGATCCATTGATTCTTAGGAGATCAATCGGCTCATTATGCTGAGTAATATCCATGACATAAAGTTTTTTTTTCTCTTTGAAAATCTAAATTGTAACAGTTATAATAACCACTTATGATAGTCATTTTCGAAATAAAAGATATTCATATTCCTGTACGCATTGTAAAAAAATATTAAGATCATCATAAATAATATATATAACCACAAACTGGCTACTCCGATGCGCCGGAAGGCACACGCAAAATTCTGAGTGACCCGACCGACTAAACAGCAACACTGGCGGGAACTGTGGTTGAATCCTAAAGGCCATCACCGGCCACGGTACAACCCTTCCTTTGGAATACGTCCCGTCATCGATGAGTGGAGCCAGACCCCCCCCACCACCACCACCACCATTTTGTGTACCTCCCCACAGTGACAACAACCAATCACCATGCCAAGATCTTCTCATCCTGAATTACGAGGTGCCCTCCGTGGGATTCATAAATAATACATAAGCAGAAAATAATACATAATAATGATTCAATGATGTGTATTATTAAACAGCTTGTAATAATTTCATGAAACCTGTGGAGATGTTAAGCAAAACATATGTAATCGTAAAATGGAAATGAAATTTAAAATATTAATATATTACTAGAAATGTCTCATCACAATCCCAAAATCATTAAATGAAAATTTTGAGCAATAAATTGAGGCAAGATCATGTTCGAACAAGAGTTTCAACCAAATGAGTAATTAAAAAAAAGATTTACTTGAATTTTTTTAGTGATACTTTATACCTGTATTTTAACTTCATATATCATTGCTCAAAAGACAACAAAACAAGAGTAAAACCTTATGATCATCAGAAAATGTTTTCTCCTGTAGTTAAAAGAAATTTTACAATACGAATTAAAGAGAACTTTTTACATTAGAACACGGGTAACTTTTGAATAGATATTGCCCTTTTTACAACAATAATTAAAAGGAATCATTTTGAATTCATTTCTGAAGAACTACATCCGTAATGATAATTTCTCTTATCATTTTGTTTATTGATGATAGTAATCTTCAAGCTTTTCTAGAAGATTCATAAAGCCAGAAACACGTCATCTTCACGAGTTCAACTTCTTTCTCCAACTACGACACTGATTTATGACAGTCAAAATCTTCTCCAAACTTAACGATTTCCTGTCCAACTCATTTCTTTTTAACCAGAGGTTCATATAAACTAAATTGCCATGAATATTTTATAAGACAAAGAAATATAAATTATTTCCTTTATTGGAGAACGTATTGAAATTTATGACAATGGTGACATGATTAAACTTCAGACCTACCAACTATTATGGATTTTACGTAGTACAAATAATTCACATGTCCTCAATTACTTGATAGATTCATCTAAATCCAGCAAATCTGATCTAAATCTGAAGTTCGTTTTGCTCGATACTACGATATCCTTTATTTTTACCTCCTGTAAGTCACAAAGGGGATTCCAAAATTGAATTGGTGTAGTAAGAGGTTTTGTTAATCACGTGATCTTGAACTGACTCCATTTTCATTGTTTATAGTTGATTAACGACATTTTCAAAACTTCTGATTTTATGAGTTCCGAAATTGCTTTGATTAATTATGGAGACTCAATTACCTAATTATAGTATTCAAAGTTATTCTGATTGATTAAGGAGACAAAATTTACTAATTATGGAATTAAAAATTATTCTGATTAAATATAGTGACTGAATTCCCTAATTATGCTGTCATAAATGATTATATTTAAATATTAAAATTGAATTCCTTAATCATGGATTTCAAAATTATTCAAAAAAATATAGACTTAAAGCTGAAAATGGCACATCACGTTTTTCAAATGAACGGAATTAGATTGCCAAATATGTGTCTCAGAAATGATAATTGGATGTCTAGATTTAAAATTTTTCTGATGTTTTTTTATAATTAAAATAAAATACTTCCACACTAAACAATTAAAAGTAATTTATTATTTTAGCTGAAATTGTTTTTGCATTTCGGGATGATGGATTATAGCGATGTTTTTCTTTTCTTTTTTTTTTTTAATATTTAGAGAGAACTTTACACATGGTAAAATTTAATACTATTATTATTGTATGTTTGAACTTTTTCACCGTTTATTCCGACTTACGCCAAGTGTTTAATCAATTTGGAAGAAATACAAAAAGAATGGCAGCTGTCTCCTTTTTGAAAATTCGATAGTTCATTATTATGAGCAAAAATAAATAAAGAATGCATGGGCTATCTCCTTCAAATAATAAGGCACGTTCTTTTAGTTTTAGAGAGAAACTTTTCGTTGGGTTTCCTCATAGTAATTATAATTAGATTATATAATTTTTGGAGCTATACGATGGCTTTTGGGGGACGGACTTCATAATTAATAATTTAGATAATTTTATTAGATGAATGTTCGCTTCTCAAGCTACACGAGATAATTTAGGAACTGACATAGAAATTTTAAGCAACAATTAATTTATTTTGGATTGATACTCGAGTAGCATTTCCGTTTTCAAATTTTCACACCACTCCAGTGAAAGGATATTTGACCTACCTCTCGACTTTTTCGTCAAATATAGCCAAAGGTCCAAATAAAGGAAACTTTCTCTTTCATATGTGGACCTCCTCGGTATACCATTGCAACTGAGTAGCAAATTCTATGATGATAAATCCTTTCTTAATTCACTTTTACAGAGCGTAGGTAAAAACTACTTTAATTCGCCAAAAAACATGAATACAGATTCCACTTTACGTGTTGATAGGAACTAATATGAGAGGGGATATATTTAAAAAAACTCAGAAGGGAAAAGTAATTCTAGAGAGGCAATATATCTTATGATAATTATTCAAAAGAGAGAGGCAGATTAATGAAAATAAGAAGAGGAAAGATATTCAGCTTAATTTCCAGTTCCAATGTGGATAAATAAATTAATTCATCTTTTAAAAACCGAATTAAAAGAAAAAAGCAATTTAAATATAGAAAGAAAATACAAATTTTATCATTATCTATAGCTTTTTAAAAACTATCATGAATATTTACCAAGTCTCCAAAACAAGAAGGAAAAAACCAGCATTTAAGAGAGGTTACAATTTGATTTTGAAAGTATTTTAATCAATAAATTAGCATGTCGTGTTTCTAAACATTCAAAGACTAATTTTTTCCTTGCGTTTAATTATAAACGCTATTGGTACTCAATTTTGATTAAATACACTTCAATAACTAAATGCGAATAAAAATAGCGACGTTCACTTAATTGAAATAAAAATCACATATTTAGGAACTTTAGAAATAAACACTCTGCAGTTTTTTCAACCAGTTATAAGAAGTATAAATTCGCTCTGCTATGATTTTTTTTTGTTCTAAAAAAATTAATTACCATTACAATAAAAAAAATTTTTGAAACAGTTTAAAACAAATGAAGTTTAAAAATATATTCTAAAATGTAATAAAATTGTTTTAAAGAAACTAGAATCAGTTCTAGTAATCTAAATATAAACGATATATTATAATCTGACGAGATATTATAATTAATTTTTCAATATAATCTTAATTTTCCATTTAAAACTAAATTGTTTGTTCAAAATGTATTATAAATGTATTTGTAAATGCAACAACATATTTGAATCATCTATTCTTAATCGCATTTTGTTGTATGAATAAAATCGTATTAAATTATCTTGTAAAAAAGTCGGAAAATATTTTTTAATAGTAGCTATCACGATTTCAAGTATTTGGAGTCAGACATGTGATTCATATAAAAACTTTCAAAATTACGATCACATTTTTATTACAATAGCTTTCCTGATGTTTCAAAACAAATTGTTGATCTGACTAAACTAAATTCCATTTTTACTATTATTGATTCTTAATTCTCAATCATATTTAATTCAAACAAAGCCTAACACTTTTTCAAAAAGTGTACTAAAAAGTACATCCACAATACACTTTTAAAAAATCCATATTTTTTCTGGAAATAAATATACTCTTACCGTTATTCTTTTAACAAATCAAATCATCATCAAATGCTAGTTTGAATTCAATAACAAACAAATGGGTACGATGAAATGCATAAAACTAAACAAGTAAAACACCATCTGGCATTAATAATTATTATTATTATAGCACTAATGTTTAACTCAATACAAGCACTTACTATTTTGAAGAATATATTTTTAAAAAAGAAGAAGAAAAATAACCCTATGCTAACCTTTCAAATATTCACTGTTGTATCCAGTAACAAACCATTAAAAAAACTAAAATAAATATTATTAACATTTTAAAAAAAGAAAGACTTGCGGTCAAAAATTCATTGTCCTAAAACAATGAATCCTAATAAAGTCCATCTCAATTACATCGATAACCATCACAGAAACGACAATTCATTTGTGTTTGAGTCCGCATACTTCACAACCATCATACACCACTGATCATCCTTAAAAAGTTATATCATCCGCAAGATAAACGTTCAATTCTCTATTTTAAGCTTCGATGGTTGAAATACACCGTTCACGAATTGCGCAATCAATAAGATCCATCGACAAAGTGTCTGGACTAAAAAGTAGGACGCATACGATCTCAAATGATAATTCCATCGAAAGTGAAGAACACTTTCCTTACTTTCACCTGCTCTAGATGGTATCCTTTTTTTTTTCAACGTGATTTCCAAACTTGTTTCCAACTGAGTCTTCTCGCCCTTTATTATTTTCCGAACTTCCTTCCTTTAGTTAGGAATGACCCAATCTCTTTCCCTCCCCCTTTACTTCCACTCCAACCCGGGGGGCAAACACGGATTCGGCAAAAGAGAAAGGTATTACGCAGGGTGTAGGTTAAGGGGAAGTATTTAACAGTTATAATTTTTTATTTGATTTTTTATTTGATTATCTGGACTAACTGCATGGCGAAAGGCGCCAGTGGACAGGTATATAAACGTCAGTGGTTCCGCAGTGGACATCAAACCCTGTCAAGACTTTCAGTCATACTTTCTTGTGTGGATACTTTCTTCGGAAACTTGAACTAGCCATCATGAAATTCCTCGTGAGTATATCATAGAGCCATATAGTAGTTCTATAAGTGAGCTTGTGTATTCGAAAAGATTTTGCTACTGTTACAACTTCTGCAACCATGGATAAAAGGATTTAACCGCAAAAGTCATCAAAAGAGATTTGAATGAACCGCTTTAATCGATCTTAAAGCATTTCGATAGGGATTAGTGCGGTTTCATCAAGGATTAGAACTAACCGCTTTATTTGATGTTAAAGCGTTTCGGTAGGGCTAATGTGGATTTTCAAGTTAGTTTGGAGAAATCCACCATATCTGGTCTCAAAATAATTTGTTAGAGCTTAAAATGATTCTTCAATATAGATATGCGTGATCCTTTGTAGTAAAATTTAAAGCGTATCGTCTAGAAAGACCCAAGATGATTTTTCGGGATATTCTTCGGGCCGTTTTGTTTGGTCTTAAAGGGTTTCTTTTGAGAAGCTTAATTTCTTAAAGCGTTCTTATCCGCAGCTTACCTAAAATTTATTTTCTCGAGCACATAGCTGAATTCCTAAATCCTCCTTTTCCCTAGCAATTTCGTTTCTAATATTTTTCTTATATTTTTGACATATACTTGAATTATAATGATCATTCTTGGGGAAGGGGAATTTTTTTAGGTAAAAAGGGTGAAAATACATCTGATTTAATAATTTAATTTAGTTTTAGTGTTAAGTAGAGAATTCATGCAATATTCAGAAAATTACAATTTGTTTAAAAGTAATTTTCCCCTACCAATTATATAATTTTGCATAACATTTTTGAGCAAATTTTAATATTAATTGCATACTCATATTTCTATACTCACATTGAGTATAAAGCTGCCATTTTGATAAATTTTTTTTCTGTGAATATTTTTAAATGCTATTCAAGATCTTTTAGTCATCTTTAGCAGAAAAAAATTTATTTAAATGATTAAAATATATTTTCTATATCACTCTCTTATTTCATATAGCTATAAAATATTTATATAGAAATGAATGATTCTGTTGATATGATGTTTATTTAATATTAATCCTGCAGAGTTCATGCAGAGTTGTGCATTTGAAAGTGTCCAAAAAATGCAGAGGATTACGATGATAATACATTTCTAAAATTAAAGGTGTCATCTAATTTGATAATAGAGGAAATAGAAATTTAAGGCTTTAACAAATTATTCCCTTGTGCATATATATTTATGAAATATTTTTAATATAAAATAAAGATTGTAAAAATTTTTTATTTTCCTATATCATAACATTGAATTCATTTAATATGGCAAATTTTTAATTTTAATGTACAACTCAATAAATATCATTGAAGTTAATCATACCTGAAAATGTGAAATAAATACTTCATAGTTCCATGGGTAAGGTATTATATTATAAGCAAAATAATTAAAAATTGTACTTTTATAATTTTAAAAAGTGATTACTTATTTATTACTATGGAGTATTCTATTTTAAATATAGTTTTCACGAAATATATAATGACACTGAAGTCATAATTTATAATATATTTCAAAGTTTATATTCTATCAAGAATATAAAAACGCCTTCAGTTATTATTTCAGAATAAAACATGTATTTGTATTACACATTCACATGATTTTGCTATAGATTTCTAAACAGCTGTTTAAAATATGCTATGGTTTCAAATAGTAGATTCGCTAAACAGCTGTTTAGAAAGTTTTATGATTTGATTGTTTCAAATAATAGATTTGCTGAACAGCTGCTTAGAAAGTGTGATGATTTTAAATAAGCTGGAAGTTCTTTTTATGTATGACCGCTGCAACCGAATGTGCCTCTCGGTTCAGTATAGTTTGCTTATGCATCGTATATCATCAAACTACCGTCATTTTCGTTTGTAAGCTCTACATTTCCCTTCATTTCATTTAATTCACCTTTCCCTCTTCCTTAAATATTCAATGCTTGACTAGCTCTGTAAAAGTTGTTTTTCAGCATCAATTCTAGCATTGCAGCAAAATTTAGTTGCTTGGAATATCATTTTCAGGTCTATAAACACAGTAAAATTTTCATTTCTCGTCTTATAAGATTTATTCGCATATCTGATGAGATCACAAATCTCTGACTTTCTTTTGCCAAAGGCCCGTCTTATAAGTACAATGGATTGATTAATTTTAAATTCGTAGAAAACTCTGCAATTTGTCATTTAAGTGATTGTTTGAAGATTGAAAAGGGAATTCAATAAAGATCAATCGCATCTCTTGATCGCGATTAATATTAAGAAGTACAATCTCAATAACCCTAATACTGTTTCGAAGCGGGCATTAACTAAGTAAATGTAATTAACTGAACAAATTCTTTTCTAATAAAACTCTCTTTCTATATATATTTTGGCAAATAAATTTTGTATTGGAGTTCTAGGAAATTCATTATTGAAATTTTAAATGTATCCCTAGCTTTAGAGCACCTACATGAACAACACAACAGCTAAAAGTAAGTTTCGGAATGAAGCTCATGGTAAGTAAGCCTGAAATAAATCCTATTGCGACAAACCGTCGAAATTCGGAATTGCACTGACTAATCTTTGCCTTCAGGCCACTAGAAATGCCTACACCTAGCTGAATTAAAAATGGGGAAAATCTGCTTCGATACTAGCGTTTAGAGTGTAATAAAAATTATTCCCTACTGATGGCGTTATTACACGTGATTTCTATTGCGTGAAAGTTACTTTCTATAATTAACTCAGAAGTATTATTTTTTGTAACAGATTTCATTTAGATGTGCGGTATGTTTAAACAGAATTTTTTTAAAAAATTATGGATGCAAAATCTAAAAAATAAATTAGTTCATTATAATTTTAATTTACAATTATTTGAAGTAATTATTTTATTTTTTGTTTAAAATGCGTATCCAAAGAAAATACACATTTCATTATTTTCAGAACTTAATTATAAATTAATCATTAATTTAATTAAATTTTGATTTTGTATATAAGGCGCCATCTTGTAGTGAGTTTGAGAATCAGTAGATCTCAAAATTATAAAGTAAAAAATAAGTAAAATAAAAAATATAGTTTTTAAAGCACGTATAAAAACATTTTTATTAAATAAATTTTTCTACTTGCCTTTCATATTTATAATTATTTCTAATATAAGTCTTTATTTTAACAGCTCTGTGTAGCCGCTTTCTCACTTCTTGTTGCCGCAGCTGTCGCTGGTAGCCATGGAATTTCCATTGGTGTTCCTCTTCCTTTCATCAAAATCAGATTCGTTGATATAGCCAACCTGTTTGGACACCATGGAGAACATCATGGAGGCCATGGTGGTTATGGAGGACATGGTGGTTTTGGAGGACATGGTGGATTCGGCATCCAAATCCCACATATAGGCCATGGTGGTCATGGTGGATATTAAATTTCACTTTTATTATTAAAGGTAGGTTACTTGACTTGAAATAATTCCAATTGAAGTCAAAACTCAATGATATTAGCGTATCAAGCTTAACTTAATAAAGTTAACATGAAAAATTATTTTTCGAAATGAATCAAAGAAAATACATAAAAAAGGCATTAATAATTTTTTAAATATATAGAGAGATATATAATTTCAATAGAACGTTAGGAGAGGTCACTAAGGGTAATAAAAACTTACTTCCAACTAAATTGTTTTCTAAAATACTGTATGATTATTTAAAACTTTTTCAATAGTCGTTTAATTTCTAGACATTAAAATTATTATACATAAATCTCAAAAATGGAAGAAAAAAAAATTTTAAGTAAACTTTCTCGGTTAGAGTTGAGTTCTGATTGCAACGACTGGAAATGTATATATTACTTCGCGAATGAAAATTCTCATTTTGTACCACATAATGTTGCTGATTTTTGTTTAATTCAACTTTGTATCATTACATATATTAATATTAATGAATCTGTTACCTGGAAATTATGTTAGACTTAAATATATGTTTTTCATATTATTGAAAAGAACTTATTTGGTATTATATTTACATATTATATCAATTCATATAGTTACAATGAAAAACATATTTATATTTTTGAAATCTCATATTAGTTCACGTGAGACGTTTTAAGGTAGAAATTTTAACAACACAGACTAAAATTAACGATTTTTCCTTTATTAATTTATTGAACTGATTTGCGTATTAAATTTCTCATTAAGAAAAAAATTGATTAAATTTCTTATAGTGAGATACATCTGAAATACACTTGCATAAAATTATATTATTAAAATCTTTTTTTTTCAAAGTTTTGAATTATGGCGAAACTAATTTCTTAGACTTTTATAAAAATTATTGACTTTATAATTTTCTCAATTGTTTTAACAATATTTGCAGATTTATAAAAATTTCCCAAATTTATTTCTGCGTTTTTAACATGTCCAAGTATCACAACAGAAAGTTATGAAATTATTACTCTTGTTATTTTAATGAAATGCATGATTATTCCTACAGAATTCATACGTATTTCAAGGAACTAAGACAAACTGCGTTATATTCCTTCTTTCATTAGTTTTTTATCGTTTATGAAAGATTAAGTCAATTGATCAATATCAAGGATAATATATTTCATTGGGTGCTTGTAAATTCTCATCTTACACTTCATCAAATTCTGTGAAGATTACCAAGTATTGTAGCTATGTTTTTATAATTTATTTTTAAGGCTTCTTTGTATTTATCGGGTGAAAAGGTATAATTTCAACAGTAGCCACAAGAAAGTGAATGGTTAGCAGATATCAAGATAAAAAGTTATAGAAATAATCCATAATCCAAAGCAATCTCTAGTTGTACGTATTTTTTTTTGGGGGGGGGGGAGTCTAGACCGATTTTAATACCATACTATCATCAGAATTTCGATAAATAATGGTAAATCGACAACTACAAATGCAAATACAAGTTTCCTGACAATTTCTTATAATCTTCCATCATAGCTATGACTCACAATTTTACAATGAAATAAACATCTGTTTCACAAAATATTTAATAGACTAGCTTTGTTATTATTTCGATTTGAAAGGTAAGCACCATTTTTTATTTATTAATCAGACTTAATGCAAAATAATCAATGATTGAAGAGAAGGTAAGAAAATTTTATTATATTCATTTCAGATAAACAAATTTTTATCCACAGATAGAATGAAAATCCAATCAGTTTTCAAGCATATTAGTCAGCTGAAAATCGTTTGAGTCGAATTAAAATAAATAATATCCATGAAAAAGGAGAAAAAACAAATGAATATTTTTTTAAGAAAATGCCAAATGAGGCCAAGCACGTAAAAGTCAACTGAAATATTCTTTTGGAACACAGATAATATAAAACAAATATTCGTTTCGTGCTTAATGTTTTTTTTAAATATGATCATAGATATATATGTTAAAAGTATAAAAATGGATCAAAAAGATGTAGAATTTAATAAAATCATTAAAAATTTGCAGAGAATTAAAGCTTAAGAAATATAAAACCTAAATTTTTATACTATCTAGAAGCATTTAATTGCATCTAAAGCATTTACTATTTAATTGAAGTGATGAAAAAATGTTTGTCAATAAAGTCCACAAAAGATTTAAGCTGCAAATAATTAACTATAGTTTTTGGCACAGAATTCAGATTTTATTCTCTTTCAAATATTTATAAACTTTTTATTTTTATGGATTTATATGGATTTTAGAATCTAAAATTTAATAAATGGAATAAAACGTTACAAAAAAAGAAAATATTTTTGTAAAGATATTCGAAGTTTTATAGCCATATAGCAGGTAATGTTTCTTCAGATACAAATATTTATATTCTACATATTCTAAATAATAAACTGCGTTGAAAAAAATATCATTTACTTATGATAATATGAAAGGACAGCTGATAAATTTCAAACAATTTAAAGTTGATTATGCTTTAGTCATCATTCGGTTTTGTAAACAAGATTGCTAATTTTAAGAAAGGCGAAAAAAGTTATTCTACTAAAGAAGAAAATCACTTCTATATTTTGTAGGCAATAAAAAAAAACATTTCTATTGCATTTTACTAATGACTCTCACAGCATTCTACGCATAACTTCACTTAGCAAGAGTTTGACATATTTCATAAACGCAAGATGAGAAAGGGGGAAATTTCCAAGAGAGAAAGTCATGAGAAAATTACCCTTCCCCCCCCCCCCCTTCCTTCTTGAAAAGACAAATGATGGAACTGGACTATTTTTCACACTTAATCGTCATGATAGTCCACAGAAAGCTTCCTGGACCTAGTATCGCCGCTTCGAATTAAATTCCACCACATGACCTGGGATGGAATTCTTTAATTTTACAGAAACACATTTGTCCTTTCTTTTGCAGTAAAAGTAACGAAAAAGAAGTGCTGTCTTGGATATCATTTACTCATTAAACTTCAATTCCAAATAAAATGCCCATTCACGGCAGTTCATAGTAAAGCATCCAAACGAATTGAATTAAATTCAGTAATATATAATGAAACACCCAATGCAGAAGCAAAATTCATTATCCGTTTTTCAATGACATTTCTCCATTAGCACATGGTATTTTACGATATTTCTACGACAAT